>JANPWX010000049.1:789581-805676 GCA_024734555.1 Trochalopteron elliotii
TCACGTCCGCCGGCTCCGGCAGCGCAGCTGCTTCCGCTGTGGCGGCGGCGGCGGGGCCGCGGTGGCCGCTGGTGCCGGTGCCCTGCCCAGCGCCGGTGGCCGCTCGGGGCTCTCGGTCCCTGCGGGCTCTGAGCAGCCCCGGCACGGATCGGACAGCGACCCCGCAGGGACTGGGTGTGCATCTGCTGCGTGCGCGGTGGTTTAAGCACGGCGGCTGTTCAGTGCCCGGAGGGAGCAGACAGGCTGGAGAGGGACCTTTTCCAAGAGCCTGGAGTGACAGGACGAGGGGCAATGGCTTCAAACTGAAAGAGAGTAGGATTAGATTAGACATTAAGATTAAAGTCTTTACTGTGAGGGTGGTGAGGCGCTGGAAGAGTTTGCCCAGAGAAGCTGTGGATGCCCCATCCCTGGAAGTGTTCAGGGCCAGGTTGGATGGGGCTTTGAGCAGCCTGGTGTAGCGGAAGGTGTCCCTGCCCATGGCAGAGGGGATGGAACTGGGTGACCTTTACTGTCCCTTCCAACTCAACCCATTTTTTGATTGCCGAGCAGCCCTGCAGGCTGAGCCAGGCCCTGCAGGGCCTGGGGGACTGCTTTGCCGGGCCCCAGGGCACCTGCCCTGACAGTCTCGGCTAAGCAGGCACTGCACGGAGCCATGGAGTGGGAGCCTGCCTCGGATGTGTTGTGTTGTCTCACCGCTCCTTCTGTACCTTGTGTATTTCACACACAAACACATGCACATGCACAAACGTTCCGGGTTTTCCGGCTTCCCGCAGTGTTTCTTTCTGCCGGTCCCCTGGCTTCATGTCTTCCAATTTAATTTAAAATGACACCATGCAACTTTCTGGGTAGTTGCTGTTTCTGTACCCAGCACAGTCGCTGGTGCAGCGCTTCCGGCTCGCTAGGCTGACTCAGCCCCTCCTTGTTTTAGGGCATGAACTCTCCGAGCGCCCGTGTGCTGGAGGGACACCGGGACACTGCTGCTACTGCTGCTCCGAGCTCGGTGGCTTGTGCCTTTGTCGAGGTGAAGCCTCCCCTCGGGAGTCACTGGCTCCTTAACGCCGTGAGAGAGGCTGAATTCTGCACTGCCCGTAGAAATCAGATTGATTGGATTATTACGAATGAAAAAAGGCAGCGTAATCACGGTAGCCTTCTAAGCATGGGAACGGTAATAGGGAAGGAGCTGCATGATTAATGTCACTTATTGTCACACCCGCGGGCAGAGGCCTCTGTGGGCAGGCGAGGCTCGCACTGCGGACCTCAGAAAGCCTGTGCTACTATAGGGGTGAAAAGTTCAAGCCTCCGATCAATAAGCCCGGAGAGTCAGGCAGGAGATTTCAGCTATACTCAAGGCAGCATGTGGAGGGGGTTTTTATTGTTTGTTTGATTTGATTTTTTTGGCAGGGGACTTTTTTGTGGGGTGTGTTGAGGCTTTTTATGAGCTTCTCTATGCTCGTACAATTTATGCTTTCTGCTGGGGATACGAATGGATGGGAAGAGAATTGAGGAAAAAAATATGCTGGGGAAGGGTCAAGAGAGTCAAGATTCATGGTTGCATATTGAGTGTAAAGTCAGTATTTTACAGATTCTGTCAGGAGTGTAGTTCACTGCAGCACAGTGGAGCACTGAAGGATTCACATCACTGTTCAGTCAGTTTGGTTCTTATGTCAGGCAATTAATTTTAACCCACCCTTAGTCATAGATATTGGCTGTCCTATTATAGAGTATGTGTGTTTTAGAGAACTCTCTGAAGATACTAAACTACATTAAGAAACCTACTTAGAAGTCCAGCAGCCTGTGTTGTAACATACAGATTTTCCCTATCTTTAAATGAGACATAAATCACGTATATATATGTGTGTGTGTTTGTATAGTAATTGTTGGTTAATGCTGACATTTTTATAGTGGTTGTTACAGTTTTATGATTAATTTGGTATGAGATTTCTTTGTATTGTAAAAAACCAAACCAAAACAAAACCCCCACCTTTTAAACTTTTAATATTTTAAACAATTTAAGGTGTAAAGCTATCACAATTTTCCCAAGGATTTCAAACCTGTGACAGAGTAATGCAGTTTTACAGCAATGCAGTTTCTGCATGCTTAAAGACATAGTAAAGAGGATATAGTAAAGAGGAAAGGATTGCCTTGAGGCAACTTGTGGTAGTAAGTTGGAATACGGAAGGATCTCTCAAATACTTCCTGGGACTGGTGAAATTTGATTCTGATGTTGTATAAAATGACTGAGTTTGGAAAGAAAAGTCTGATCTTCAAATTATGTACAGTATCTTTTTGTGAAGCCCAGCTGCTTCTTGCATATACTTTTTTCACTATGGAAGAACAATCTTAAATGCTGGCTTTTCTGATTTAAAAAACAACGTTATTAAAATACTTGGAGTTTCATTACATCTAATCTAAACAAGTATTTGTCACAGACTTTTGATTTTGGTTTGTTTCTTTAAGATGAAGTATTTTTCTTTTCAGTCACTGTTTTTTCATTCTTAAGTAGTGTTGACTGCAGAAGAGAAGGAAGTTGTCTAAATCTATTAACCTTGGTTATTATAACTAGTATGTGGAAAAACAAAGACTTACCTTTGGCACTGTGTTAATCTAAAAATAATAAAATGCATAAGACTGAAAACCAGCAATTTACTTGATAAGCATTGGCTGGGTTTTTTTGGTGTACGAAAGTGGAAAGATGGTGAAGATGTGGACAGTTCACTTTATACCCTGTTTTTTACACACGTTAGTCCATATATTCAGAGTGGTGATGGACTGTAAAAAAGGTCCCACTCAGAGTTGCTCTTTAAGGGGCTCACAGAGAAAGCTCTGCTGAGCCGCTCCCCACAGCAGCCATTCAAGCCAGGAAAATCAGTGAATGCTAACCATGGACCAAGCTGTTGGATTTGGTTTAAAATGCCATTAAAACCCCCCCAAAAAACCATCTGATCTGTTTTCCTTAGAGCTAAACCCTCGGTAATCTGGGAAACTTCCTAGTCACTCAGTTTTGTGGTATTACAGTGGTAGAAGAAATTAGAGGGATAATTCCTCCAACAGGGTTCTGGGGAGCACGAGTGTGTTTCATCTATATTCAAGCAGGGTCATCACCTCCACTTGCCTCCCAAGGATCAGATTTTGTCAGAGCCTTGCATGACACTGGGGAATTTTCAAATTTTCAATTTCCACATTCTGTCTCCTCCTAAACAAATCAATTGTCCTTCACATTATGGATAATATGAGGCACATGTACTCTGTTTTCTATTCACACTTCCTTGCAGTAGGTAACAAACTGTGGCCATGTTCCTCTGGTTGCCCCTTCATCTGCTGGGAAACATCCTAGGGAACATTTCCACACCCACCTTGACCTTCCATGGGCCATAAAAATGTCCTTCTCCTCGTCCCGTAACAAATGGGGAAAATGCTGCATTTTCCATTGCCAAGGTCTCCTCTCCTGGCGTGGCAGATACCAGGCACCATTTCGCCTCAAACTGAATAACCAATTGACACGACCACATTAAACTCATTGTAGCAGTTTTGTTCTCAATTTGTACATAATTTTCCCAGTTATATGAGCTGGTTTGCTAAAGGATATTAATTGTTCTTGCAGAAATTGTCTTGATAATATCCTTACAACATTTTATTTCTAGTAACATTAGTGCTGCTCCTGGGATTGCAGCAGATCACACTGGTGCTTAAATACACCATCATGAAGATACAGAACGCAAAGCAAAGAGAAAAGATGACTAAGCATTCCTTCCTGTCCACACCTTAAAAAAGAAAAAAAAGTGGCACAGAAATTTAAAAGTGATCTCTTAAGATCAGTGCACAGTACTTCCTTCCTGTCACAGCTCAATCTTCCAGACTGCTTCAAGGAGAGGATTTGCCATTCCCGCCAATAAATTAGTAATATTTCTTGCGCCTCTTATTGTTCATTCTTTTGTGTGTTACTGCATATTATTAATAAGTATTGGGATTGCAAGGCCACTGGCATTTTTCTCTCGCCAAACTGTTTTTCTGACACCCCCAAATTATAAAAGGTCCTGTGCTGCACTTCACACCAATCTTGTGTGAGGCTGGCTGTAGCTGTTTCCGCCAAGGCTGGGTGCCAAAGTTTGGCCCTGCAGGCTTAGCACAGTGAAATTTCAATCATCCTTTTGCAGTGCAACATCAGAGCCATGTGGTTGCTGGTTTCAAGCACAGAGAAGCTGGAGATGGTGCCAGCAGAGGAAGAAAGCCACAGGGAGAGGAGCCTGTTCTCTCAGCCAGCTGGAAGCCTGTTTCTCTGTGGTTGGATGGAGAGTTTGCCTCAGCCACCCTGCCTGCACACAGGTTCTCTAAAAGCAGTTACTGGAGTGCCTGGATTCATGATTTCTCTCCCTAATATTACCTGTGAAATCAAGCAACAGAAACTGTGTAGTATTTAAAATAACCCAACATTAAAAAAAAGACCCAAACCTACAAACAAACCAAAACCACATTCCTTGGTAAGAGTAGTATTTTCAGCAAGATCTAAATGTTTAGGGACAAGTGTGGCATTATCAAAGGTTTAAAATTAGAATCGTACATTTCATTCATTTGAGCAAGAACCAAAGTTTCAGCCTAGAAGTACACTAAAAATATTCCCCCTGCCCTCACCTTCCAACTATGCTAATGTTAAAATGGCTCATAGGAAAAGCAAGTTTTGCTCAGGAAGTATTTAAAAGACTATGTGAAGGTTAACCATCAAGTTAAGGTAAATACACACATATATATGAGTGTAAACACATGAGAGTAATAGAAGCCAGGAGCACAGGTAAGAGTATAAACACAGAAGTGTGTATGTATATGTGAGTTGAAGCCATAACATGAGGTTATTTTTTTCCTCAGGTCCCCATGATTTTGAAGACTGGAGGCCTCCCAAGTACCTTTCCTGGGAGGTGTGCACAGTTAAGATGTTATGCAAGCAGTCTGTTCTAGTCTCCTTTCCTTTTTGCATTTTTCTTCTACAGAATGGTCATACTCACATACTGTTTTTTTAAATTGTCTGGATTTTTAGTTTTTTTTTTTTGTCCAGAATGACTCGGAGGTCTTTGTATTTCTTTTTTTAAGCCCATATTTTGAATGAAATATTAAAAATGCTACTTTGAAGGAACAGCATCCATCTGTGGATTATGGTTTAAACCTAAATTTTGGTGAATTTAAAACTATTATATTTTCTATAAAATGTAGTTTTATCCAAACAACTGGGGAAAATGTGAAATTTCCTCCATTATTTTTTCATGCCTAAGTGTTTAAATTTTTTTTTTAATAAAAGCTCTGCCACTGCAAGTTGGCTCTTTGCCTGTGCAACCTATTCACACAAAATCTGCTGCTGATTGCAATGATGAGAAGGAAAATCAATTTCATCTTTAGAACTTGTGTATTTGTTTTCTGCCTTCTAGCAGGTTGCACACAGATTAACTTCTTCCTGTAGTTGCAGCTTTGTTTGGGAACATGTTAAGGAACAGGCAAACCTTTGTACATGCCTGGATTTTTGTTATGGTCAAAAAATCCAGACAAGAAACTGCACCATCCATTAAATCATGCAAACAGCAAAAATTTGATTAGTTTGAAGATATGGCACCTCAAATAAACTTTTAGACTTCACTGGTTGCCTGAAGAATTAGAGCTCTCTGCAGAACATGCTGAAAGGTGACCACCTAACTACTTTTATCCACTGCACTTAAATATGAAAAATAAAGAGGGTGATTTGCAGCTGAGTGACGAAACTTTATGGGTCTTCCTGTTCTGTAACGTGAATCAAGAAATGATGACTACATGGATTCATTTGTAAACTATAGTGATAAGGCACCCCCCTGAACATATGGCAGGAAAGAGACATAGAATTTTGCACAGTCATTAATCTTCAAATTTGAAAGTAAGACGGGCTTCACAGTTAAATAAAAACACTCTGCCTTTGGCCAAGATAAACCTTTTGCTCTTGGAGTGCAAAGGAAGTGATTTCTGTTGGGCAATGAATACATCTTTCTTGTGGGGGAAATAAGAAATGCCATTTTTTCTTCATTTGCCAGGATAACTAAAAAACAGCATATAAAATTAAGTGAAATCAAATACAATCTTCAAAGACAACGGGTAAAAAAGGAAAACTGCAAAGGAGAGAAAATTACTCCTGAAATAGATCTTTGAGTAATTTAACTTTTTTTTTAATAACTGAATCCATATAATATTCACAATGAAAATTAATCCATTGCTCTTAAAAGTCTTGCTGAGTTCAACAATTCATTAATCCCCCTTGGTTGTTAAGTTTCTCCCCCTCATATCTTCAGCTTGGTTAATAATTCATAACGTAACTAAGGGCTCAAAGTATTGGTTCCCTAAGACTAGTCTGGCTAATCTTTCTCTTGTTGAGTTATCCTTAGATTTGCAAGTTAGATGCTCAGATGGAAAGGGTCTGGGTAGCACTGCTTATGTGATTAGGAAATAGTGGCATGTTCAGGAGAGAGTCATTGACTCCCAGAAATCAAAGCAACAAGTCTCCAGTGGGATGAGTGGGCAGTGATCTACTTACTGCTGTTTGGTAGGGGGTAACGCAGAGCAGTGAAAACTTTCTGTTCACTTTAACTGTGCTCAGGCACTTCTGTTTCTTGGATGGGAGACGGAGCAGGGTGTGAATGGCACCACTTCTTTTTCAAGAACATCTTTATTTTGAAAACAAAGTGTCTTCTTTCAACTGAATTGTTTTTGAACTCCTTACAGTGTGACTTCTTGAAGTATTTTCAAACTGAAGTGAGTCCTTCTGCTTCACAGAGTAAAAAGATAAACAACTCAGTTTTGGCACTGTTAGGTTGCATTCACAGTCTATCATATTACAGAGACATTAGAAAAGATGTACTGAGTCACGGAAGTAGCAGCCTTTAAATGTCTCCTCAATTTGGGAGTGAAAACAAATTGGAGATGTGGGATTTGTCTTGTTTTAGTTGGATATGAAAAGGACACAGAAGCAGAGTTACAGCATATTAGTAGTCCAGATACTAACAAAGGAAAATGTATTTTGCTAAACTTATTCTTAAATATTTACTGTATGGAAATGGATTGTACTATGCATTATCTGCAGATGGCTTGTAAAAGCAACTGCCCTGAATTGTGCCAAGCCAGTAGGAACAAAAAGTCTAAGAGAACTTTATTAAGGTTGCAATTCCAATTCACGGTGATATGAATCATGGTAACATTCTTTGGTAAGGTTTTAATGCCATGATCCCATAGTACTTCCATGGCTGGAGGATCAGGACTTGGATTTAATTTTCTTCAGATTACAAAGAATGCAGGAAGAAAAATGATGGTCCTGCCTGCCACAGAGGCAAGTGATTTTCTAGCCTAAAGGGACTAAATTTTCATTGCTGCTTCAGACAGTAAGCACCTGGCAGTGCTATGCAGATTGCTCAAACTAAGTTGGCTACCTAATGTATGCTGATAATTTTCTACCCCAATAACCCAAGCAGTCAGATTTCAGAGTTACTGAGCTCTAGCTGAAGTCAAAAGGAGTGATGTGCTGAGTCCATGAAAAATCTTCTATTCTCATAAGTAATTTCAGAAGTCAAGTTGCACACTTCCAAAATGAGCACATAGAATAAAGGGACACTTTTTACCTTGACCTCTCTGCAGCTCAGCTCTCTAATGGCAAAAATCAGGAATAATTCATCTCACAGTAGTCTACTCTTTCTGAAGCTTTTGAAGATATTGTGGTGCTGAGCACAATGGAGGGTCCTGTGAGGAAATCCGATCACATCTCCAGACCAGGACTGGAATACTGTTCAGTAAGTGAGGTGTGCAGTTACACTTTGAGCAATGTGGAGGAAAGCAGTGACAACACCATTAAGTAGCTGTCTATCTTGTGTGCTTAACGAGACAGTCCTGAAAGAAAAATGGCCTAAAAATGCATAATTAAAGGCTGTAACCTTAATGATGGGGGGGGAAAAAAAAGGAAAAAAAAAAAAAAGGGCTGCATTAAGGTTATAAAGGCAATGTGACTCCAGGCAATTTTTAGTGTACTGATGTTTGAATCTGTATTCCCATCATTTTTTTAACATGGACTTTTTTTATGGGTAATTAATATTAGGCTCTGTTCTACTATTTAGGAAACAAGTAATGATACATTGACTTGATGAAATGCAGCATATTGCCCAGTGAAATGTGGGCACTACAAAAGAGTAGACAAAGTGTATTTTATTTACCTGAGCTTGCAGGACAAGGTTTATGTGTATCTGTATTTAAAATTGCTGTTGTTTAACACAAACTTGGACTAGTAGCATGTCTTGAGAGAAATTGCCATGGGTTCTTGAAGGAGCAGTAGCAGACATGAACTTGTGTGTGAAAGTAAGCATAGCATTTCAGTGGCTCCACGTAGTATCATCTACCCAATTAGATTTATACTTTACAATGCTTATAACATTTTATAACGTCAACTTGAGGGAACATGTTTCCCAATCCTGCAGAACTGTGACTTAGGTGAAATAATGTAACAGAATTAAATACTTGCTAAAATTACTTGGAAACTTAGGTCAAATCATTTTACCTGACCACCAGCATTGCTGCAGTTTGTTCAGCAATTCTTTGCAAACAGTAATAATAATAACAACAACTTTTATATCACAGGTGCAGCAGCAACCCTGACTTCATGTTCACACCCCTCCTTCTTCATCCTTTAACCAGCGATTCCTCCCTTTTCTTCTCCACACCCTGGGCTGCAGCAGGTCACCTCTTGAAGTGTGCTAATGCACCCTTTCATGTTTGTTAGATTACTACCCTGAGAGGATCATGTGTGCCTTGTATACAAAAGCTTCAACTCTGATTTGCTTCAAATAGAAATTCCTGGTTTTAGAATGTTTTCTGATTTAAAAGTGTTAGATAACGCTGGTTCCATTTGCAGGACGTGATCTTTTACATGTTATTTCAATTTTTCACATTGTTGCCGGAGAGGAATGTATTTGCAGTCAGATGAAACTGAAAAGCAATGACAATCAGCCACACCACCAGATGGAGCTTCTTTTCTGCCTTTCCTGCTGAAGGTGCTGAAGCTGTGGAACTGAATTCACTGGGATTGTGGGACTTTTAACTGTTTTTATAGTCAATGAAATAGAAAACTCTCTACTTTATTTCTGGTGATGCAGGACTAAGCATCCCTGCATTCATAGATGGCTACTTCAGCAATTTTTATTTGTGTACTGTTAATGACAATTGTTGTGCCAGTCCTTTGCTTTTACAGGGTTAGGCTCTATCATGCAGTCCTGTTTCTTGTTCATGCCCTTGAGAGTTTTCAAGTACAGGCTCACTTATTATAATGGCACACTAATATTAAAGCAGTGTATTGTGGCAGGTGCAGGGACGACCCAAGGAATGAGGCAGACGCAGGCACGCAGCAGGTCAAGGGAAGGCTTCTACTTCTTTATTCCATAAATCTGACTCCATATATACATTTTTACAAAAGGCCAGAGATTGGCTACACAGGTTGCCACCTCTTGACCTGGATGGTGAACATCACTGTCTATCACATTTCTCCACCCATAGCAGAAATATGTAAACAATAGATAAATGCTAAAAATACATATTGTTTTTGTGAAGCTGCGTGAGAAACTCCAGTTCAAGACTATAAACAACAAAAAGGCTTTTGCATCAGGGTGACAGGGCATATTTCTGCTCTTTTTTCTTTCCTACTAGAAAAACTATTAACATTCTTTAGAAAAGCAAATCTCTCTGTATTCAGCCCACTACATAATCTATTTTATTCACTGAAATTCAACTCTGAAGTCTCCTCGTGTGCTTTTAGAAGTAATGTATTGTTACAGATTCCTAGTCACTGGTTTATATATACATCAAATGAAGTCATGATGTTCATAAGTCATGAAAATCAATATAAATGACTGTGATAAACATTCTCTCTCAGGATAAACAGGATATACTCTATCAGATACCTGTTTTGCTATCTGGTATCATAGCTGAGCTATTGAGAACTGACTGTAACTGAGACAATCTGGGAAAATACAGAGACACAGGGTTGAATTTATTGCTTTTTTGACATTGTGAAAAAACACACATTCAAGCCAACAACTTTTAATGTAGCATTTATACAGCAAGATGGCTTGGAAGCCTATGCCCATTTTAACCCAAGGCATGGGACAACTTACCCTACTGCGACTGCTGGACTGAAAAGGTTGGTCTACATTTGCCAGGAGTTATTAGAACAGGCTGGATTTCCCAACTGTGTTTTCCCAAAGGACGGGGAGGTACCTGAGTTGATGAGGTCAGGATAGCATTCCACTGTGCCACGTCAAACACAACTCTGACGGCCAGCAAGGTTCTGCCAGCCGACGTCATGAAGGTCCTTCTGACCAGCTGGCAAATTCTGTTGTCCTGGGAGAGACCAACAGAGTTCATGCCACTATTGATTTTGAGTGAGCTATGGCACCTTGCTGCTTGTAACGAAGGCAAACACAAAAAGACAAAGCAGAATTAATGTGGGTACAAGTTCGTGTTGTTTTCCATTTTCATGTTGCATTTCCAATGAGCAAAAAAATCTAATGGTGTAGAGTGGAAAGAAAGGAGGGAGGGAAAATCTCATTGCTCAGACATGTTAATGGTCATGTGCTAACAACTCAAAAGGTGATCTAGAGATGTGTTGCTTTTTCATATTTTATATCCTTTCCAGTAGTTAATTTTGGAGGATATGTCAGGCATTTGGAATTTCTGAGTGTCCTTAGACAAGAGGTAAACATTTTCTGTCTGAATAAGTTTCCTTACAGAATTTTAAGGAGACACTGGGTTATGTTTTCCAAAGGCAGGCTGCTAGGTGGCAGGGCAGGAGCAAAATCCAGCAACTTAAGAAAGAAGGCAAGAAAAAAAAGTTAATTATTTTAATATTTTAGCAAGTTTTGGGGGTAGAATGCCCTTTGTATCAACCTACTCTGGGTAAGATTGAGCTGCTTCTTCATTGAAGTCCAAAGCAGTACACTAGCATAATGTAGGACAAGAATTTGAACAAATTATACTTTTCCTATATTGAAAAAAAAAACAAACCTGAAACAACCAAACAAAACCCCACACATAGAGGTTTTACATGTGAGAACCTGGATCCTAGTGTTCATCAGAAACTTTTGAAAGAGACGCGGTTCTGCAACTTTCTGGAGATCCACATTAAAGCAAACAAAACCCATAAAACAAAACCCTTTTCAACTCCTATGTTGTGAATACCCTTTAGAAGCTGAAACCATTTTTTCTCACTGGTAATCTGAACTTTTCCTTTTCAGAGACTGTTTATTTGAGTTAAATTGTTGAAATGCAACAATAATCTATAAGGAAGGCAGGATGACAACTTGTACATGGGAGGGGGTTTTTATCACCATATAATTTACTGATTAAAAGATTGACAAATGGCCTAAGATTTTCAGTGTACCACATGAACATAAAAAGTTTAGATAAATATCTTATAAATACAAAAAGTATTAAACCTATCTTGACACCTTTATGAACCACAAGATCAAAGCAATACTTCTGAAATCTTAGTGAATGTAAAGTTTTTGTGCAACATGGTTTTGTCACTGTTAATGCCAATTTCATTCTGAATTCAGAATCCTTTGTGCCATTACTAGATATTTACTTGTTATGAAGAATGGCTGTGATTTTATACCAGACATAGGGAAATCTTGGACCTACTGAAATCAATGACAAAACTCCACCTTCAAGGAGGCCAGCATTTCACCCAAGTGAAGAGACATTCCTTGCCTCCTGACAAACACTTGGTATTAGTAATTGAAAAAGGATATTCAACATCATTATAGGAAACACAGCCATTGCTGTAGTTCATAAAAACTGCATAAGTGTATTTTCATGCATTTAATCTCATTAGGAACATAAGATGAAAGTCTGCCGAGAAACAAGAAAAACTATACAGCAGAGATCTCTAAAAGTGCTGTCTGAGAGACTCAAAGCTCTAAAGGGTTTTGCTTGCTGGGCATCCTGCAGAAATTACATTAAATGTTTGTATTTAAGATTTGGAAATTAAAGTAATCACTTCCATCTGTTTGCTTCCAGTTCAGTATTCTTCCCATTATGGACCTAATGCATGCCTTTTTGAAGTACAGCTGCCTGGTTTACCTGCATAAAGAAGAAAATTAGGTCTAATGATCTAACTTCTGAATAATTTCTATTCATATTGTATAGACTCACTGAGTTTTTTATGCAGTCTTTGACCATCCTCATAAACATAGTAAATTGAAATTCCACCCTTACTAGAAACACAGAGAAGCCAGAATTTCATTCGGGATAGGGAACATCTTTCTTTTTGTTTTTAGTAATTGAGGAGACTATTAATACCCTTGCTGGAATTTTTTGTACAAAAAACATGACTGCTAAAACCGGGATAAAAAGCTACATAATTTTCAAAGCAAAGCAAGAATATTGTTTGAACAAATGCTGCTAGCATTTGAAAAAGGTGGTATTAATTTTGTGTGTGAACTGTGATAATCCCTGCCTATTTCTAAATCCCTGTAAATTGTTTCATAGGGTTTAGGAGTTATAACTCATTCACATTTTCTGACAAGCTATTATCATGGGAGATATAACACTAAAGTAGGAAATTGGAGAGATCTGGCATATTTGAACTAGGTATATCGAAAAATGGAATACTTTATCTTGGACTAACTGAAAAATCTGCTAGCTTTGGGTTTGAAAGTTGAAGGTAATATTAAAAGTGCATTAAAAGAAATGATGAACAGTATCTGAATGGGTTTCTGGTTTACATTGTGTGGTTGAGTTGAATACACAGATTCTTCCAGTTACTTGACTCTGGGTGTCTGCAAACAAATATTTTCATATTAATTTTCTGTTCAAATGATGACAACTATTGATCCAAGCAGCTTGACCAATTTATCAAGCTCCATATCAAATAAAGCTCCAACCCAAAATCTCTGATCTAATGACTCCTGAGAAATACATTCCCATGCAATCATAGTGAGAATTGAAAAGCAATACCATGGATTGCTTACCACTGATTTTCACATTCTTTTTTCTCAATGTCATTTCCAGTAATCATCTTAGGATGCAAACGCTTCTGGAAAATGCGTGTGCTGATTGCAGGATGGGGTCAAGGTGGGCTGTTGTGAAACAAGAAGCAGAGAAATTAAAGAAAGTGCTGTGTTGATGCTGTGTACAGTTGAAGACCCTAAACGTATCTGGTCCAGGGGCAGGGAATGCAAAAAGCCTCATGGCTGCTAATAATGCTATCTCTCTTTTACTAGGCAAGTCCTCAGGTTTTATCACAACTTTTTCTTTAATAGCAAATGTGGTAAAGTACTTAGAAGCCTGAGACCCGGGTTGCACCATTCTTTTAGGAAAAGCCATTTTAAAACACGTAAGAGAACACTAAATGCCTCCTTAACTAATGTTCTCCGGCAGGGTTTGTTGTGTAGTTGAACATCTGTTCTAAAGGTTTATCTGATTTATTACCCCTTTCAAAATGGTAGCAATTGATTCCCACTAAAATATGAGTTTGTGTGCTGTTAATTGCCTGATTTGAATTATTTTCCTGCAATATGGATTCATGTTTGCTTAACTGCTTTTGCTTATTTTCTACGAATTGTAGTTCTTTTTGCAGGCCTGTCTCCCAGAGCTATGGAACATATAAAAAATGTGTATTAATTGGTACCATATTACTTAACTCTTATCAATATTTACAGTTGTTTTCTCTTTTTGCCGTCCCTTATTTTGCTTAAACCTTTCACATTACTCTTAAATTTCTAGTAGTCCAAATGGTTTTGCCTTATGAGCAAATGGCACAGTTTTTTCCCTTCGCTGCTTAAAGCATTTGTTAATGATTTGGCAAGCTGGGATAGCTTCCACATGAGGAAGTAAGGGCTGCTTTCTTCATTTCTGCTTTCCCCACCATATAATAGATAGCACTTCAAGAAATTAAAGTAGCAGTGTTGTATTTTAGGTATGGGTTCTTGAACATATTTTAAATACTGAGTGCCCTTATCCTACACATCATCTATTAATTTTTCTTCTTTCCAGCTTGGTAATTTGAGGTGCCACAGCCTCAGACAGCTGAGTGAGGAGGTCTCACTTCCAGGCACAAGTAAGGAAGTGCTTGCAAGCTGTTTTCATCACAGTGAACGTTGCTTAACAGGAGAGTGTTTGGGGAGACCCAAAATTCCCGCCCACCGCTCTGCTAGAGACACCAGCAGGTTGGGAGTGATGATGCAAACAAGTGGCACCAGGACCTTTGCTGCCAAGTGCAGGAAGAGGACAATTCTGTTCCTCCTTCCTGTGCTGCACCACGTCTGAGTAACTCAGGACCACAGTCTGTGGTTTAGCACCAGTAAGTTGAGGCTGGTTGGTTCCAAGAGCTGAAATGGTGGCACATCGGCTCCCTTGGAGCGGACAAGGCAAAGGAGCACTCCCATGAAGGGTTTAGCCAACAGCATTCCGACTGTGGCAGCTCCCAGCAGAGCTGGTGATCAGCAGCTGATTGCAAACTGGTGTTCATCATGTTTCCCATCAGCGCAGCGGGCACCAGCCAGGATGTTTGCCCTTCGTTCCTCTTCTTACAATGCCCTAAACCAAACGACAAGCAAATGTTGAGTCATCAGATTATCCAGCACCTCTGAGGAACTGCTCGCTGTGCAGCTCTTCTGTCAAGGTGCAACAAGAACATCCTCACAGCACTATCTGCTAAGAAAACTGTTTGGTGATGTTTCTGCTGCTTTGACATTCATTCCTCTGCGAGACCCAGACTGCACACTCAGTTGAACTGCAGTGTATTCACTCACACTGGGAGGCTGCTTTTTGGCAACCAGACTGATGCTAAAAATATAACAACCTATGCAAAACAAACAAAAAAAACCTCCTTGCTAAATCCATAGTGGGAGTATGTTGCTTCAAAAAGCACTGGGTTGTCTGCGTATGCTTCTTGATGTCTCTTCCATGAGAAAAAGAATGGAGGGAAGTTTAATAATGTAGTATTTTTGCAATCATCCGTGCAAATCACCCCAGACAATAGCTGTGGCACGCACAAAGTATAGCACCAAGTTTGGAAACTTCTCAGATATGGACCTCATCCGACTTATAAAAGCATGTTGTTATAAGGATGCTATTTACTATATGTCATGCCTACAAAATAAAACTGAGAGGGATACTACTTTTCTTTATTTATTTAGGGGCAATGCCTGTATTTTGTTTTCCCTTCTCGTTTTTCTGTTTTTTAATGGGAAACTTTGGAGATAGCCTGACTTTCTAAAAGGGTGTTTGTGCACACGTGTGTGCCTCCAGAGCCTTTGGACTGGATTTTACACAAGTAACAGTACAGTTAGTACCAGGCGTGGGTAAAAATTAGAGATTTGCTTACAAAACATATCATAATTTAAAAAGTTAATGCCTTTGGAGTTTGTTTTACCTTTGGGGTTTTGTCCTCGAGCTCTGGTCTCAAAGATTTTCTCTGCAGTTAGGAGGGTGGAAACTGATTTACACACACAAGCCGGGGGGGTCTCACAAACTCCCGGCAGCAGACGAGCGCGGCTCACGGGCAGCACCCAGCCCTTCTTACGCCCAGGCCGGCGGGGAGGGCGGCGGCTCAGCCCCAGTCCCGAGGGGCCGCTCAACTCCCACCGCCTCCCGTTCCCTGAATGGATGGAACACCTCGGTGATGCCAGCCTGGGGCTGGGGGGCTCCTGCTTAATCCTGGCCCTCCAAGCTCTTTCTTCGGTGAACCTCCGACGGGGGGAAGCCTAAATAACGACGACGGCGATGATAATAATAATAACAACAAATAATTGATTATGGTAATAAGGAAGCCTGCTCCAGCAGCCCCCCTGCTTGGCTGTGCGGGAGGGGAGGCGTGGGGGACCCCAGCGTGGGGACCCCCCGCGGGGCGCCTCCGGCCGCTGCCCCTCTCTCCTCCAAGCCCGTAAAACTCGGAGCGTTGCTCGCTGCTCCCTGCTCCGCGCCCTGGTAACCGCGGCCCCCGGCGGGCGGGAGGACGTGCGGGGCCGCCCGTCGCGGCTGTTTCCGCGTTGCCCGTCCAGGGAGGTCCCGCCCCCGCCCGCGGCCGCCCCAGCCCCTTTAGACCTATGGAAT
>JANPWX010000049.1:806023-897488 GCA_024734555.1 Trochalopteron elliotii
TCGCTTTTTTTTTTTTTTTTTTTTTTTTTTTTTTGAGAGAGAGAGAGAGAGCAAGGAGACTGAGTAGCGTGGGCTTTGCTTTTCCCCTCTTGAAGTGATTTTTGAGGTCTTGATTTGGGCTTGACTCCACTTACCCGATTAGTCAAGAACACTCGTGTGAAAACTTGGTGGCGTGTTCGCTACAGATTTAACTTAGGATCCCAGTTTTTCTGTTCTCAGATCCATTTGAAAGACACAGTACTGCGACAGCAATGGTGTGCTTTGTCCTTTTTTTTGTTATTTTCTCTTAGTTCAATGGACTCCGTAACAATACGCTTCACTGTTGCGAGCACCTGTCAAACCCGGGACAGGCACGCAAGCCTGTCCCACCTTTGCCATGGCTGCGGCAGCTCTGAACAGCAGGCACTCTGTTTTGGGGCTGGATCTGGGGCTGGACTGGGCTGCCCTGGTTTTTGTCACTCAACACGCTTTGATACCGCTCCCCAGACTCGCATGGAGATCCCGTCTGGCTAATAGCAGCCAACAGGGACTTCTGCCGAAACGTTTTTGCTTAAAATAGACTGGTGACTTCTTTTGACACAACTGACAAGTCTAAAACTGGGACGAAGGAGGAGTTAAAATACTTGCTGATGCTGTGTTTATCAGGAGGACATTGGTAACACCTTTGGGTCGTGCACTGTGAAGTGAAAGATGGTGTCCGCCTTGTACACGGTTCTGTATTTTCAAGTTTGGGTCTGGTTTGGATGACCCTTCTCACTGAGGAGTGACGGTACCATATAGAGAGGGTGTCCTCAGTAACAAATGGAAACACGTGCCTTAGTTCAGCTCTCCTCAAGTTACATTTTGCACCACATTTCTCAAGTATTTATAATTTATTCAGCTTTTTTGCTACGTGTTTTTCTGTATTTGTATGTTGCTGGGAAAGGACTTTGTTGTGCACACAGCTGGACTTTACGGCGCGGGACACTTGATTTTATAGTCTTCACTCTTGCACTGCAAACCTGGAGGGTGACTACTACTGGTGTCCCAACTCTTGAAATTAAGCAAAAACTACCAATGCAAATGGATTTGTAAGAATAAAAAAAAGTTTTAAAAAAAGCCATAAAGCTCACCATTACACATATTTTCTTTTTCTTTTTTTTTTTTTTTTTTTTCTATTTAGCAAAACATAACAGAAAGCTTCACAGTTTTGCAACCTGGTTGTGTCCCCACCCTGTTGTGTGTGTGTCCTGGACAGGGCTGATCCTGTCCGTAAGCACTGTTTAGGGTTGTAGCTGAAAATGGCTGTTGGCCTGCCAGAGCCATGAGGCAAATCACCCTCTCAAGTCCTTGACAGCTCCTCTGATAGGCATCTTGAGCAGAGCTGTGGTGTGAGGAAACTTTACTAGCACGGGTGGAAAGTAGATGGGTTTTGGTCAAGTTTTGTTCTGGCTCTTCTGCAATTTTGACTCTTCTTGTTTCCTTTTGATACAGTATCTCAAAATATGGGTTATTTTTGGTTAATGAAGAATAGATAAGACATTGCCAGAATGCAGAAAATGCCCTGATATGGATGTATGGTCTTCAGTAAGATCGTGGAATGTCATTTTCCTTTTTTGAGACAGAGCATACTGAGATTTCCCAGGTCTTCATTTCCTCTGAAGATGTAAAGCATCTTAAAGGCTGTTATGATGAGACATTAGAAAAAAAAAAGCTTCTTTATAAAATTCCCCATACTTGAGAATATTTTCAACCCTACAGCTATCCTGCCTTTTGAGATGGCTGGAACAGACCCAGAGCTCAAAGCAGGGAGTCTGTTGGGGGAAAGGTGTGGAGCAGAGGGAGCTTCAGACTAAGGGTCCCACAGTTCTGCTCACATGTGCACTGCTGCTGAAACACAGCTTGTCCTCCCTCCTCCCAAAAAAGCCTGTACCTACACCACAGTGTGAGGATACAGCCAGAGACAAGGGGTTGTTTAATTCCTTCAGAAACCATTTTGCTGTTAGACTGTACCTGTTGCTTTGACAATGCACAGAGGGAAAGGTCTCTGCAGGCAAACAAGTTCATGCTATTGTCCTTCAAGTTACATGTGAACTCTGCCCAAAATGGTTTTAAGGGAAAATAGTGAACTCTACTACTTCCCTACACAAGTTTGTTTTAAATCTATCATCCATTACAGGATTGCAGGATGTTTTGTGGGATAACCTGGTATGAATTAGCCTTTCTTCAAATTGCTGCATCAATGAAACTGTACTCCTTAACTGATGTGTAGTGCAGTGTCAAGATTGATCCTTCATTTAAGTACAATTTGGGATTTCTGGAGCCTATTCCTCATTCTGTGCTTTGTCTATTAGTTGCTTCAGAGAAGAAGGAAATGTCGCCAGAAAAAGGAGGGCAGGGATCTCTCCTTAAAGGAGCAGCCATATTCTGGTGGCTGTGTCTGGGCAGAGGTGGTACCATGAAGAATCCTGGCTACCTGTGCCTAGTGACAAGAGGCCTGGAAATGTTCCACTGCAAACATTGACATCCAGAAAATGTAGTGTTTCTGCGTGCTTTTCTGATGTGTGACCTGAAATTCAAAATGCAAGAAACTACTTGCTGAGGCTAGACAGTAAAATCATCTGAGTGCTTCAGAAAATCGGTGCCAATCGAAAATCCTGCCAATTGTGTTAATTAAAGCACATTTCTGTGCTTTGATACCTGGTGAAGTGCTTTTATTTGTTATTAAGAATTACTTGTTGTGAAAGGAAGGAGAAAATCTCTAGATGGGAGTCAGACATACTCACTTTTTGATAGACAGTACATTTCTGTGCTCTTAAGATTTTACAGAAGCATAGATTTTCAAAGCAGGTTTCAAAGACAGCCTACTCACAGTTCTCTATATTTTCATAACTGAGGTTACTGAGGGCTATGGAAATGCAAGGCTTTATCAAAGATTACACTGGGCAGGAGTTGTAAAAATCCAACTGGATTATGTGTGTACCAAAGGCTTGCAAGCTCACATCAGCAAAACCTACGACTCCTGCTCCTGGTCATAGGTTGAGACACATGGCATAATTGCAACATTATTCTCAAAGGAACATAATCAAAATGAAGTAGTTTTAATTCCATTAAAATCTAAAGACCAGTAGAGTAAAATGTTAAGTGAAGCACTCTTTCTGTTTTGTTGCATTTGGTTGCAACTGTTAATGTCTTTCATAAAGATTCAAAGCATAACTTTTGGAGGCTGTTCTCATAAATGTGCTCCCTCCCCTAACCTAAATAAGAAATTTAAGATTTATTGCACTTTTGGAAAAACTCCAGCTCCAAAGATTTTTATTTTATGCAGATTTCTGTTCCCCCACCATGGATTAAGGATGTAGGGTAGGAATAGTTGCCAAATGGTTTTATAGGTGTATATAAATGAAGAAAGTTTAATATAGTTGAAACACTGTAGGGGTGACTGTGAAGGACATAAAAGTTAAATTTTCCTTAAGCTTTTTTTTTTGCCATGTACACTTATTTTTAAATTCAGATTTAAATGATTCAAAAAAGGGCTGTGAAGCTAAATTTACTTTGGTGTCCTGAAGATCTGTAAGCTTGCATGAAAACTACTTCTGTTTTATTTAAAATTGGAACTTTCAGTCAGTACTTGGAAAGCCTGGCTTCTGCTCCCATTGGCTTCCCTGGGATTTGGATCCAGCCCAAAATACTGCAGGAAGGTAAGGGAAATGATCTAGGTTTAATTGTCCTTTTTGTTCAGAGTCTTGTGTTATGGGGTTAGGATTACATGGCACTGTGATGAATGTTCATCTGTCAAGAGTTCAAAATCTGCTGTCTGTGCATGGCAGTAATTAAATCACCTTAATTGTTTTTTCATGATTCTTTCTGAGAGAGGGAAAATTACTTGCCTTGGATTAGCATATTGCCAAAGACTGTTATAAATATTTATGGGGTGTACTCTTTCAATAGAAAGCCTGTACATTCTTCACAGGTCTCCATAGTTCTTTTTCTCAAACACAGAAGAGTAGTTACTTGAATGCACTAATTACCGTCATTTCCCTCTCTTGCAAAGCTTCAGTAGATACTGGTTTAACAGTAAAAAAGGTAAGTAGTTCAAAAAGAGGCGTCTCTTGCAAAACATATTTAATTACCTCTGTAAGCTGTGGAATCTTTTTGAAGGTGTCTATGTTTGTGAAACAGGTTTGAGTTCCAAATTTTTTCCTTTTACAGTTGTAGAAAATACACGGTTTTGGAAGAATTATTGGCTTCTCTGTTTGGGTTTTTTTTTCACTGCTTTCACATTAAGGCCTCATGCACTATTCTTATATTCTAAAATAGTGAAAAAAGAAAAAATAGGAATGTAAATGCTCAGTTAAAGAGCTGCACAGCTTAGTCCTTTTTTTTATGAAGGTTGTCAAGCAAAATATTCCCAAGAGTATGAAATAATTATGCCTGTGTTAATAATGGTGGAACAAAGCGAACAGTATAGTCCTGACTTGAATAATGCCAGGATTTCACTGTAGATCGTTATGGAAAACTCAGGAAAAGAGTCAGTGCACAGCTCTTTCATGGCTCTGTTTACGCTCTGTACGTATGGTCTGTGCTGGGTGTCGGGAGAGATGCATTGATGTTGCATTACAGGATATAAAGTTGAGGGGCTGATGCTTCTCCATAAAGTTATTCTGTCTGCTGGTGTTAGAGGGTAAAAGTTTTGCTTTTAATGCCTGGAAACTTGGAAGGTTTTTTTTGTTTGTTTTTTTTTAATAGAAATACCTTTTGAGAAAAGTGAGTAGTAAGTTAAAATCCTTCCTAGCCTATTTTTACACTGCATGTGAAGTGTTCACATGCTTCTTACTTGGGTTGTTCTCCTCCTGAAAATCTGTACCTCTGATATATCTGGGCATTTGGAAGCCATGCTTTCAATTGCAGAAGAATTTCTTGAGAGGTTATAACACACAGCAGAAATGCCTATCCTTGGAACAGTTACTAATATTAATCAAATGGTTCCTTTTTTCCTTTCAGAGTACTCTTTCCAAGTTTATCCTGTAAAAGTAAGGACAAACTTCAGTACAGGCAAACACTCAAATTTTGGTTCATACTGCTGAGGTCAATAGCTTGCTAGAATGTCAAGATGGGGAAAAAACCTTTTTTTAATATAATACAAAAGCAAACTTGTTTTGCTAAGGCATTGCAGCTTTAGTAAAGATATTTATTGAGCTCTGTTCTAAGGAAAAAATATGTACTTTTTATAACAGTGGACATTGTACATAAGTCATGGGATCATTCCTTTGTGTTTTAACTATTCCTGTTGTTTACACTGCTTTGACAAAATCCAACAAAGCTTCTGACAGCGTGCCAAGAGAGATTTAATGAGTATTGCAACGTAAACGGAACTGGTGGAGCACAGAAGGTGCAGCTGTAAGAGCAGAGCAGCTCCGAGGCTGGAGCACAGTGCCGGCTCTCCAGGCCGCTCTCTCCGCTGGCGGGATGGATGGAGCACATCCCGAGCCAAGAGTAAGGACAGGGCAAGGGGACACCAACACAACACTGAAGTCATCCCAGCCTACAACTGGGCTCGACTCCCTAAGCCAGGTGTGGTTGGCAAGTATTTTTATTCCATAGCTTGTAGGATTTCAATGATAAAGCATTTGTCAAGCCATGTTTTAAACAGAACTGGGCATGTTTTGGCAAAATACCTTAAAATGGACATCAGGCAAGGGAAAAATACACTTGTAGGTATCTTTCAGTCATGTGCAACTGAAATGCACATAATTAACACTATTATTAAATTAACACTAACTAATCACGACTTACATGTATGTTACAAGCAAAGGAAACATACAGGCCTGTCCAAAACAGGGAACAAGCATCTAAAATACCACTGGGTTTGAGGAGTAAGTGGAATACCTTTGCTAGCTTTGCACTCCTGTTAACAAGCTAGATAGTGTTATGCAGACTTTTGGACTGTAGCAGCAGCGGCGTCCTTACTTTGCTTCTAATAAGTAATGTATAAATACTGTATGATAAGCTGATCAGTAATTTCAAGTAAGAACTAATTTGTCCTTTACTGAGAAGGTAAGCTGTCTTACCCTCTGCAGTATGGATTGGGGACAGAGGGAAATGACAGCCCCATTACTTTTCCCCCTGGCCTTGATGGTCCTCTCTGTACCTGAAGGTTACTACTCCTCCTTTGAAGGTAGAAGTAAGTAAGGGACAGAGGATATGAGTGGTAACCTTAAGAAAGAAGGTTGGAGCAGATGGCATGAACTGGGACTGCACTAGTGTTCTATCTACCACAAAAGCTTGACAACAGAGTTTTCAGGCATTAATGGGGAAGTAATCTCCTTCATACTTTGGAGGGGATTAATAAAACATTTCATGTTCCCAAGACTGCATGCCTGTATGACAGCACACACCATCTACAGCTGTATTCTTATTGGAAGCAATACTAAAGAACTTCACTGGAAAGATATTCTGGAAGAACTCATTATGCATTGAAAGAGTTTCCCTCATTTTTTCGTAAATATGGTGAAAACGTAGATTTAGATAGTAAAAATGTTACCAATAAACTTGTCCCTCTTTATAAATCAGGGCTATGCTATTTATAAGTATGTTTATTTTGCTTCCTAGCATACATTCTCAGATCTTGAAATGGTATGCAGTGCTTGTTCCAGTAATTGAGCTGTTTTAGACAAGGATTTTACATGTACTGTTTTAGCAACCAAGTTTCTTACAGTATAAAACTGGCAGCCCTCCCAAGCCCGTGTCATCCAGGAGTGTAAGATGTTGCTGCATTTCTGTGAGCTCACTGGAAGCTTAAAGAGCAGTCAAACCCTTCTTCCCCTGCACTTTCACCATTAACTTAAGTGCACTTAATTATCCAGCTGTGAATGTGGAGATTTCAAATACAGAATCTAATGTATATGACCTGTTAGAATAACTAAATTCCATTTTAATAAAATGTTCACTAAAAGCAATTTACATTGCAATTCTTATACACCTAATAAGGGTAGAATTATTACTGTATTTGCTTTTTATCTGAAATTGAGAAGGGGGCTACATTTGCAGTCTCAGGTACACACTGTTTTATTCTGTACACTGTATTGTCCATATGAAATCCATTACTATACATCTCAATCTAACTGTACAAAATGGTAAAATACACTTTAAGGGGCAGTGAGGGAGTTTGTTCCAAATTAGACACTTTATAATTAGACACTCTGCTTTAATAATGTTTTCACAGAGCATGAACAACACAGAAGAACATACACAAAGATGAATTTTGTGAAGCAAGAAGAATAAGGGGTGGATTTCAAAGGCCACAGTGCCATGGAACTAGTTTTGAGCTTCTGTTTCTCTACTTAAAAAACCCCACAACAATTCACTGAAATAAAAGGAAACTTTTTTCCTGTATTCCAGCTTTGCACTGCTTAATTCTTCTGCAGATTTCTAACAGAAAACAAATTCAAACACAGCAATTACTTGAGCAGAATGTGATCGAGAATTTTGCTTGCTTTTTTATTAATCTGTGGTCTTAAAAGGGTTGAGCATTCTATGGATTTAAGAATAACCAATAAAATGCTATGCTGAGTGTTCCACTTTTTCTAGGCAAAGCTTGTTGCCACTTCATGACTTTCTGCACTTGAATTACTGTTCCAGTTAGGTTTTTTTTCTTCTGCCAAAATTCATGTTTGTGAAAAAGGGAAATCTTTCATAAAGTGATGTGGAGCTGTCTCCTAATAGCTGCACCTCAACAAACTAAAGGACTTGGTAATGAAAAAATATTTGGAAGCTCCCAAGCCTCAGTAATTCAAGTCTTACATTCTGCTATTCTGATGAATTAATTGTTAAAAGTAGGGTAAGACTGGTTATTAAAAACTCAAGAAAGAACTAGTGAAATTTTTATGTCACCTCCTGAAGTGTCAAGGGATGCTCTTCAAGGAAACCTCACAATGCAGCCTATGATATTTGTAAGTATCAAAGTCCAGGAGATGAAAATTCTGACCATCTCTGTTTTTAATACTTTAAATAAAATATGTACTTACTCATTTTATTCAGATGCTGGATATTTTTAAATGCAACAGGATGAATACAAACTTAGTAACTGGGTGAGGGGTTTTAAATCTTGAGGGGTTTTAAATCTAACACATTTTTTGTGGTCAGTGAGAGACAAGGTCAACAGCAGAATAGTGTATTCGGTTACAGGTAGTTAGTTTAATGAAGTTTTATTGTTGAAATAGGGCAGGAACTATTCCATCACATGAGACATACAAGCAAACAGATTCCAAGACTACCTTAAATACTATTATAAATCACAGCCATTTATCTTAGAACATGTGACCCATTAGAAAATAGTACTTTGGTTGCCAAAAACTGAGTCTCTCAGGCATTTCTTCTGCTGAACAGACAAGCTCAGACATGTGCAGTGAGTTTGTGTTTCTGTATGTGGCACTGTAGGATGCTGAAGATGGTCCAGTGTTGCTTCAGGATCAGAGGCTTTTCTTGGCTATGTGTTTCCTGGACTCTCAATGACCAATTTTTCTGTGGAGTACAGCTGGCCAATGGTAACCTGAAATCAAACCAAAATATCAGTAAAAAATCCCAAGAACTGAATAGCCCAGATATTAACTTTTTTCATAATTACATTTTTCTTTCTACAAACATTTATTTTTGTAAATAATACACTTGTCTAGACCTTAAGAAAAATAACCAATACATAAAATACCTGCACATATATAAAATCTTGAAATAATGACATTGAGGAATACTGTTTAAAGTCTCAAAAAATAACATTAGAAGTTACTACAGAGAAAAAGCAAGCAGGTTCTATGTTTAGAAAAATGTAAAGACGAATATAATGAAAAGAATGATTATAATCAGCAGATATTTCTTATGCTTTCTGGATGAAGATCCTAGATATAAATTGGTATTATTTTCCAGTTCCTTTGGAATCATAATTTAATTTGCCTTACAAATGGTGAAGACAGTCCAACAGTTGTTAGTTCAGCAGTAGCATTTTACACACACTGGAGCTACCTCTTGTTCATGAGATAGTATCCAGGCCTCCTATATTTGTGCTTTCTAGTGCAATGAGGAAATGAAATATGACAAAAATGCATCATTGATACTTTGAATCCTCTTGTTTAGCACTTTCTAGTCTGCCCCCTAACACTGGTAAATTGTGGCTGGATGAGCAGCTGGCAGTTGTCACACATAGCTCTTGACTCAGCAGCTGAGATGGGGAAGGAAGAAGTTTCATGCAAGTAGGGTAATGAAAGCAGAAGACAACATTTAATTTTAAAAGTATGGATTTTTGAGTCTACTTTTTAATATCTGTTATGCCCTTTCTTGCCCCTACTTTCTCCTTCAGGCCTGGGTACACAGTAGCTTTGTGTCCTTTCCACAAGAAAAAAAGGTTCATACATTTAAGTGTTGAATTAGGACAAAAAAGGCTAGATGTTGAATTACACTAAGCATGACATATTTAATAGAATTTAATACTGTGCAAATTAAGCCTAACAGCAAGTCAGGCTCTAAAAGTAGTAAAAAATCAGGGAAAGAACATTTTTGGCATTTTCCGTTTACCATTTTTTGTGGGGAAAAAATCCTGGCCGCTCTTGAATAAAAATTTCTCACCTATGCTCACACTCACACAAAATGTGAGTAATATTGCCTTTTAGGAAATGAACTATTTAATCTTGATAAACAGCCTTGTCTGAAACTTGTAATGCATTGATTTTAATCTTGAAATATTTATTACAAGGGAGCATTTATGAAGCTGTTCGTAAAGGAACAGAAGTTTTCCTTGCCAGCAAATATTTCCTTCTTTTGGCACTCTGAACTAAGTTAGCAACAACATATGAACAACTCTGATTATTTTTGAAGTTACTTATGAAATATGTTGCATGCAGAATATTTAAAACAAAGGCCATACACAACTGTGGCATGTGTTACCAACAGAAATTTTAAGCTGTCAACAAGTGTTACTTGTCAGAGAGAACTTGCTGCTCTGGGTTGTGTGGCAGGCTATACACTTTAGTTGCTGCCTTACCACAAACCATGCTGAAGTACTTAATTTTTGTATACTGTGTTTTGGAGCCCAAAGAATCTTTAATCCTTTCCCACACAGTAGAGCAAATTTAATGGGAGGCTCAGAGGGATTACAAAAATGCTGAAACCTGAATTGCATTTTTTTTTTCTCCCCCAACTGGGGAGATAGATGAGACTGAGTACGTGACTTCTCAGTCAATCATATTCAGCTGGGGCAGATGGCTTTGTAGGAGAAAGGTAGGAGCTGCTGTTTGCTGTCCCTGTGCCAACAGGTGATGTTACCTACTGCTGCACCTTTTGACTCGACTGCAATAGAAGCACAGATTTATGTGTGAGCTGCTTCCTTAGCAAACGACAGACATGCAGGCATTTCAGCAAGTGCAGAGCCACCAGTGCTGTGCTGTTGGCCTTTGCTGGGCTGCAGCAGCTTGCCTGCCCTGCTGCCTCCCTTCCAGAACCCCTGCCATGGCACTGTAAGCCAAACTTTGAAACCTAAGGACTTTTTTTTAAGCCATTAGCATTGAATTTTCAAAGTTATGATCAAGCCTTTCCCATGTGCCTTAGACAAAACAAACAGACCTTCCATTTATAGCTGCTGAAAAATTCCCATCTATAAACATCCCCTGCCTCAGCAGAAGGATTGCACCAGTATTTACACACTGACACTCATTAACCCTACGAACCACAACAGCCTTCTTACAGTGTCCTCACCACCCCGAGTCTGAAGAAAGCACTTCAGCAGCACACACTCACTGGGGATCATTCTCCCAAATTAGAGACTTAAGTGGCTACCTATTGTGCTCTTTTTTCATCATGCATGTTTGTAGCTTGTACACCACATTTTCTCTTCTGGGAGGTGGATGGAAGCCAGTGCATAGGTCAGTGCCAGGGGAGTTTCACTGACAACAGGAAACTTTTGGCTAAAAAGGCTCTAGGATTTGCTAGGCAACTTGGTTACCCAGAAGTTTATTTACCCCTTTAGGTAACACATTGCAATTAAATTCCCCAGGAAAGAATGTGCAATAAAGAACCACTTTGTCATCAGGAGAAGATGACAGACAGAGATATATAAGTTGCTTCTCAACTCCTTTTGAATTATTTGATGTTTAAATTCTGCCTGCAAAGCTATGGTTCTGACAGGTTCAGCCCTCAAAACCTGACAATTTGTCTTTGTTCAAAGATTTAGTACAAGTCTATATGGTCAGCTGTTTCTTGTGAACAAGATTAGTTCTTGAAAGCCTTACTATTGCCTTCTGTCTGAATCCAGCAGAAGGCTTAGAGCTTCAGAATGGGATTTATGAGCAGATGTGAGACAACAAATGGAAAAAGAAATCACTGAAGAGTAAGCACTAGTCCATCTTGTAACCCAACCATTCTCTGGTTATTAGGTATTTGTGTGGAAACATACAGAAACAAGTACTAATCCTTTGCAATAGCTGGCAGGAATTAGCCACTTCATGGAATCCTTCATTGATACTGGGGAAAAAAGCATGTAGGAAAGGTTTTCCCTATACAACAGAACATCAGAGAGGTCAATGGGGAGGTGCAGTAAGAATTAAATCATATAGTTAAGAAGAATTACAGAAGCAAAATCTGAATGTCCTGCAGACACTGAAAGAACATGATATTACCCTCAAAATTCAAGAAATCCAGTCAAATTGACAACTCTGAACTCTGTCCTCTCCAAAGCTGCCTGGCTGCCAGTGCCTGACTCTCAGGGCCACCTGTGGCTGATGAGCAGGTTATGTGTGGCTTCCATGCCAAGACACATGACAGACGCAATTGCAGTGGGACGGTGCTGGCCTGGGAGGCAGCCTGGATCCTAGGGGCTAACCTGGATCCTAAGGGCTAACCAGAATCCTAGGGACTAACCTGAATCCTAGGGGCTGCCTTCCCATCTTCACACAGCTGGTGGAGTAGATCCTGCAGACCTGTTGCTACTACTTGCAAAATACTACTAGATTATCATCTTCCGTTTCTGAAGGAATGCGGCATGTCTTGTGTATTTTATCCACACAAAGATTTTACTTCACAGCTCAGAGTTGAGGTAGAAGTGACTGATCATATTTCTGCAGGGCTGAAAATATGGTGACTAGGTTTTAAATTTTTTTTCTAATTTGCCTCACTCAGAGTGCATAGTTCTTCTCTGAAAAGTATGATGGAATCTTTCCTTGACAGCTCTGTATAAATAAATGTCTGTCTACTTCAACAATCACCACATTTTTCCTTCCTTCTTTAGGCTCTGCAGCACAAAGGTGGCCAGACATCTCTTGTTCCCATGTACTTCACAGGATTGCAATTGTGTGGCATATAACCCATGAGCTCTAACAAATCCTGCTGAGCCCTGATGAAGATACTTTTTCTCACTGTCACTGAATTGCTCACCCTTATCATCCTGCCAAACTTGCCAATCTCCAAACAACTAGCTACTTACTTGTGTAAGGTCACTGATAAATTTCAGGGTGACAGCCCTAAAATTACTCAGGTAAGTAGCTAGGCAGCAGCCTTTCTGCCCTCAAAACTAAACTAACGTTTGTTTTTTTTTCATGCCACTGTTTAGTTTTTGATGGCAGACAAAAGCAGGAGCAGCCTAGCAGGAGAAAGTGCAACACACTCACCTTATGTAGAATCAACTTACTGGACAATGCAAGGCCTAAACACATCAAAGTGCCACCACTGCATAGTAATATAAAAACCCTGCAAGACAGCAATTTCTTTACGTGTCAGTTTTAGAAAAATTGATCTCCCAAGAGGGTTATCACTGGAGAAGTAACAACAGTTTCCCGTTTTTTTGAAGAAATGCTGCTCATAACTAAAGCTGATGTACAACAGATAGATTTGCATATAAACACATTTACGTATCTAATATATATATATATATATATATATATATATATAAAAGTTGTTATATACACATGCATAAATATATGAAAAATACCAATCTCTAGATAATAAACATAGCCATCTTCTCTCTTTTGTTACAAATCTGCAGACAAGAAATGGTGACCTTATTACAGCCAGGGATCACATATAAACACACACATTTTCATGGTGCTTTATTATGGAGAAACAGGAAAAAGTCCTGTGTATTAATATATTTATACCACACACACACGTATATGTATAAAATCAGGGGTTTTTTTCCTGCTGCACTTATGAAGTTGACTTCATACTTATGAGGTGTATCTCATGGGCACACTGCTGAATCTTAACTAGGAAGAAAAATCCATGGTTTTTCCACAGTCATATTGCATTTATGGCTGCTAATCTGGGCCTCTAACACTACATGAAGAAGTTCCACATTCATGTTTTCTGGCACGGTGACTATAAAATGCATCTTACGTGAATGCTTACAAAAACAGAAATGTACAAGAATAAAGGTTATTTTAAGAGCTGGCAACAGTCTTGTAAGTTGTTTCCCTACAGTCTTTCCTATTAGATGATGCCAACCAAGTTGCAATCCTATCGCAAATTTAAGTGAAGTGGTTATTGTCCTTAAGAAGCACTACCTTTTCTCCCCCATGCCAACTGGATATAATATACACAGGACATTTTATAATAATTTTTTTAATATTTACTAAGGTCAGTTTAATGTTTTTTGTTTGTTTTTAAATGAATATGGACAGCCATTTTTGAAATGATCTTTTACTGCAATAATAAACACACCAGTGTGCTACGCAGTAATTAATATAACTCAAATGGAACCAACACCTCATCAATAACTTTAGTTCCTTGCCAAATCTTTGTGTTGGTATTAAATGCTGCAGCAGCAGCCTTATTTATTTTTACTCAAGAAAGAATGTTGAAAAACTGCATTTGGCTTCTTAAACACATAGGTTATTCCAGCTCTGAAGAGCTGGAATAAATGTGGAAAAAAATTGTTTTGGAGACATTTCCCTTATTTTAATTGATTCCATTTGTCTATACAGAACGGGAAAGGAAGTGAAGGAAAGCACAGAGCTGAGAAGTTAGAACTATTGTGTATTTTACTTCTGTAAGCCGATGCTTTGCAAATGCTGTATTCTTTTTTCTTTGTGCCATAACATATCCTACAACCACTGCTACATGAAGCTTGTGAAAAGCCAAGAAATATTAATTTATTGCTACCATTTGTCTGGCTTTCATGAAGGTGTGAAGTAAAGTAAGACAGCTAATAGGCGAGAATGTATCTGAAAGTTATTTCTCTTAATAATGATAAATAATGTAATTTTGTTAGAACCAATGCACTTCATCTTGAACACCTTCATTTGGCCTATCAGAAGCAGGGTGATGTATTTATTTAACACTCTCATTAATTTATTCTGTGGGCCTCCCTGAAGAGATACTCTTCAGTGAAAAGAGCAGAGAATCTTATCTATTCCAGGAATGATTTACACATAAAATACTGTAAGCATATATATTCATGTGTGTTTTGTATATGGTGATCTAAAATAGCAAGGGATTCTTCTTCTTAAACACTTACTATTTCTCAGTTAAGAGTGCCCCTTTTTCCTAAAATTACGCAAGCATGCCACTGTCCTTAGAGACAACATGGGCACGGCAGACACGGCCTTTGCTCCAAATAGCTATAATTGATGTAGCGTGAAGTAACAAGGGCCCTCCTCAGAGAAGGGAAAAGGGGAATCTTTCAAGCCCCTTCCAACCTGGCTTGTTCTGTGATCCTATGAAAGCCAAGTGGACCAGTAAAGTCATAGTTTCACTTCTCTCATTTCCTGCAAGCCACTCAGCCTGCAGATAGAAAGGAGCATGACAAGAAAAATGCCATCTCAAAAGCATGCAGGGCCCAAGAGCAGATGGCTGCAAAGGGGAAGAATCAACTCTCTGCTATTGCAAAGGTTACCTTACAAAGGTCTCAGGGAGTGGGCCACAGGAAAGCAAGCAGTGACTGATAGGGGGCTTCAACAGCCAGGTGAAGGTTTGATACAAGACACATGCAAGGAAGAAGCAGGTCTGCAGATGTAATGCTCTGAGTGTAATCTTTTCATGCTTTCAGCATCCTGGCAATCTCCAAGCTCCTATCTCTACTCTCTCCCTGTTTGTTACCTGCTAATGTTATTTCAGCAGCTTGCTTTTTCTCTTGCATTTGCATAGAAAGCCTCGACCTTCACACAGCAGCTCAAACTCTCCAAAAAGCCAAACACAGAAGAACCAGGTCTTCTAAAGAGTCAATTCGATGTGGGTAAAGGGGAAAAACTTAATATAGCCTGATCTTTTCTCAATATAGCATGAAGAAGAGAAAAATCACTCAGTTAAGATGCTGAGTGTGGCAAGGAAAGGAATATAGAACATTAGTACTTGAAAATATAGAGACAAAGACCTGGATAGCATTGTGCTGAGTGTGTATAACAGGTAGTCTAGTAATGCTGAGACATTTGGTATGTAAATACCCAGACCATTCACAGAGGACCCTATGTTTCGCAGCAACTACATAAGCAGAATTCATCAATGCCAATGTGAGTGCCTGCCTTACTTTTGTCAGTAGTATAATACAACAGCCACTGTCACAAAACACACATTCTGCACTAGGTCCACGAAAGTACTGTAATGTTTGTGTATTGCAGATACACTAACTCCACAATACACACAAAACCTAAATTGTCAGTATTAAAGGAAAATATTTTACTTTTCAGTGTTTTCTTGGATCACTACTTCTAAGAGACTCGGAATGGAACAGTGAAGAAAATGTAGTCATTATAGACAGGTATAAGCAGATATTAAATATGCTTACTGAATAGTGTGATCAAGTAATTCTATAGCCCCAATAAACTTTCATACTGTGAACTACTGCGGTACTAAAATGAGCTGCCACAACATTATGACAACAACTGTAATTTAAAGACCACCATTTACAGCACTTGTACTGAAAGTCAGATGCCAGAAATGCAATGTACTGAAATAATCATCTTTAGTCTTATTTCTCATGTAAACTGGGGAACTTGGCTGCTGGTTATTTCAGCAAGATGCTGAAATAACAGTAGCAGCTAAACAGTTACACAAAGATGTATATGGCATGTCTGTAGATTAAAGTCTTTCAGAAAATTACTTATCCACCTGTACCTCCTTGCCTTTTTTTTAAAATAATGCCCGTCAATTTATTCTCCCTTCCAGTTCCTGAAAGTACCTGATTTTTTCCCAAACCACTCAAACTCAGAGAAAGTTCCAGAGCAGAAAATGGTACATGGACTTTCTCTTTTTAACTGAGATTTGCTTGTCTAAATGATGATTGTTTACAGTCTTGAAAAACTTTGTCTTCACCACATTTTTAAGTGAAAAGTACATAAAATAAGTGCAAGGGGAAAAGTACATAAAATATGTTCCTTGGGAAATGTTGAACTTCAGGAGCTAAGAGATTTTAAGACAGCAGGTACCAAGATACCTAGGACTGAAAAGTAGGACTGGCTGGATGTAGTTCTGGGAAGATGCATACAAGAAACATGCCAGAGAATATGTTGCAGCTCACAGATCAAAAGCAGCCCAGAAGTGAGCAAGCCTAGAGAGGTGGGAACAGCTAAAGCCACTGATTGTTCAGTGTAGAAAATGCTTTGGCACATGGCAGTGCTGATGGCTCCAGAAGATGCATTTGGTTTGGCAGCATGGAAAACCTTGGTTACCCCTGCTTTTGAAGCCAGCAGCTGCTCTGATCCCAGCTGGGCCCATGCTCACGTCCATTCAGAGTTCATCCCTGTAGTATCTTACACAGCACAGTAGTCCCCCGTGCACATTTGCTACACTTTCACTTTGATTTCTCTGAACAAGAAGCTTTCTCAGTGTCTGCAGCACCAAAGCGTGAGGCTGCACAAACGCCTGCAGTAATAACTCCACGAGACAAATGGATAACAAGTACACAACATGTATTATGCTTGAGGACCCTCCTATGGGAGCTACCTCACTCTGCAGCATCCTGCCCAATATTTTATAGAAAGTATATATAGGTAGCAGAAGTACAGAGATGTATAATTACTCTCACAGCTCAGATCTTCGATTACTAGCTTCAACAAAAGAAAACTGCATCAATTAAGACAGGTTGGCACAATCACCTACTACAGAAACATGCACTGAATATTTTTCCTTTCAAGTGTAACACACTGTGTACATTTGGTAAGGGAATATCATATTAACTAAATAAACTTGGATTTGTTTTCTTTATTTATTCTGATCTTATCTGAAACACCAAACATAAAGGGGAAAGTTCAGGTGACTCAGAACTGTAATACTGTTTAACTGAGCAATTTAAATTTTCTGTTTTGCAAATGTCCTTTGAGCCAGAAGAATGTTTACAAAAATGCCTTTCAATCTGCTACTGAAGCTATGCTTGGGGACATGAAAGACATAGTGACCTGATGAATTTTGGATTAAAATGGATGTAGCCATAGTTTAATTATTTGGTGGTGATGTGTCTTCTTCAAGACTCCAAACTCGCCTTAACAAAGTCCTGGTGCTGGTCACAGGATGGCAGCAGGCACATTGCATTTTGTAAAACTGACAGGTGCTTTATTAGTAGTTTAAAATAACAAGACCTTTTGTGTTTCGGGGAAAAAAAAAAAGCCAATTCTGTACCACATACAGTTTTCCAAGACATAGGAGACAGAGAAAATTCATTTTCCCCTGTCCTCCAAGAAGGCTATAACCAAGGATTAAACTTAATTTTATATGAGGAACAATTTACTTTAAGGTTCCAATATGTCTCTTCCTCTGCACTGATGTTACCTTACATACACCTCAGATGTGATTACAGGCTGGGCTTTTCTCTGTGCCCATTCAAATTACAAAATTAAATTTGAAAGAGCAGAAATAACAAATTGAATTTATCTTTAGAAAATATAGTTGTATTTACAAAGATAAATTTTGTATTGGATGTTTTTGATTCAGTCTGCATCCTCACCCAGAAAGGAGCAGCCCATTGAGGCAAATACTTACATGTCAAGTCCCTCCTGCAGTGTTTAGGAGGTCTCTAAGTGTGTCAGGACAGAAACAAGTTTTTATTTTCCTGCATTAAAAATACTTCCTTTTTTCGGCAAAATTCTTATAGATTACTAAATTACAGTCATCTGTTCCTGACAAAATCACAAAGATAATTTCCTTCTTTATCTTACTTTCTGTGATAGAGGATATCCAAAGATTTCTTTTTTCTTGCTCAGTCATCATTCTTGGTTTACTATCTCCAAACCTCCAAGCTTCAAAGAGCATTTTTCTTTTCCTCTCCTCCTTTGGAAGAGTTCCAGTGAAAGCCATACAAAAAAACCCTCACTGCCTAGACTGTCTACACTCTTTAAAAACCTGGGTAGGAAGCCAATGAGAAGAAAGGACATTAATGTTTTAGGACTGAGGATGATTTGTTGAATTTCAGTCAATGTTTGGGCCTGTGAGTTCTCAGTTGCTATCCATTGTAGCAGGCTCACCTTGAAATCACTTCTGAGGTCCAGCTCAGTTTCCAAACCAACACCCCAGTCAAAAAACATTACTTTGATCTACCTGATTAAGCAACCTTTGCGGAGCCATAACCACAAACACAGTGAACCCCTCTGTTCCTCTTGAAGTTACTCCAGGTGAGGGCAGGCAGGCTTCTGACTTCCTACAGCCTCTCCCCTGGGGCAGGAATTGTTCCCCTTGCCTCTCATTGCCAAGGCAAACATCCCCTGCAGCACCACACCAAGCCAAAGCCAAGCCCTCATGCTCCAACCTGCCCAAGTTGAGGCGGCTGTCCTGCCATCCCACAGCTCTTCAGGGGCACAGACAGCTCACATTCAGCTAGTTCCACACACAGACGGGTTAACTTCCCAGGGCTCCTCCACCCAGCCCTTTTTGCAAACAGCAAGGAGAATTAAGAAAGGGAGAAAATAATTATTTGCAAACCCTGCAGCTTTTAGGCAGGAGATATCTGTGTTTGTGTGGATATAGGGTGTTGCTTACATTAACTTGTTTAATTGGACTAAACTAAAGCAGCATCTTTTTTCTTTTTTTTGGCAAAGATAAATTACTGGATTTAGCACAGCTGGTAAAGCTAATTCCGTACAAAGAGTTCTTTTCAGTAGTGTGGGTGGCAAAACACTTTCAGCAACTGGCCTAATTAGTTCTTCCTTCTTTGCAATAGCATAGGACAGTTCAAAGAAGAAAAAAAAAGAGATTGTAATGGAAGATGCAGTATAAAATCACCCTGTTTGCTCTTCTGGTTTTGCCAGTCCTCCCTTATTTAATGTCACACTAAGCAGAGGCTTGCCCTAGTATTGTGCAGCACAGATAATCATTAGGAGTAGGACACAGGCAGGGCGCAAGGTCTGCTCCTCTGCACGTCAGAGTAGAGCGCTCCTCACCCAAAACACCCCGGCCAAAGCCAAGCAGCAGAGTGACGGATGCACCACGGAGGGCTTTCCCCTCGGCAGAGCTCCCATTCGGCATCGGGGTGGCTCCTTTAGCACAGACAGGGAAGCCCGAGCTGCCGACGAGCTGCGCTCCGCAGCGCTCCCCCTCTGACACGGATCATTTACGTGACAAAAGACAACGCGGCTGCCAAGTGGGATCATTTCAGCTTCACTGCTCCCGATGTACAGCCCACCAGCTGCAGGGCAATAACCAGTGACCCACTGCCCCCAACAAGCACTGACTTGAGCACACAGACACCTTCCTTTCCATAGGAGCTGGCCAAAGGCACTCGGGCTCTTCCACCAGCGCACACTGACGTGCAAACGCTCTGCAGCTGTCAGCAAGATACAGCTCCTACCAGATAAAAACTGGGCTCGGCAATATCCACTTGACCTTCTGAATGTCAGTGAGATAAAGGGTAAAAGGCCAGGAAGGGCACAGATGTTTGAATTTACCTTCATTACAGGCCATCTAGGAAACTGCTGGAATTTTTTTTTTTTTTGTGCTCTGTTGTTTTGAATAATGATTCTGGAGTTGTGCTTGAGTGAGTTACAAATCTATTAAAAAAACAATTCAAAATGTTACAAGCCATTAGCAATGTTTCTTTTTCTTCCAACTAGACTGAATAAAGGCAGGATTATGTAAAACTTCTTTTCTGTTAAGAAAAACTGAATGTGAAGGGAAAAAACAAATTAAAAGTGAAGAGTGTTTAATTAAGACAAACAAAATGACCAACTAATAAGGAAACTCTCCACACAGCTTAAAGAAAAACCCAGCAATGAAATGAAAAAATAACAGTTTTTACCTGTACCTACAGTTCCTGTCTTTTTAAAATTATTTTTGTATTTGCCCATTTGTTTCTGTTGGCAGCATATGGAAGACAGACGGCTACTCTGATAGGTAATATTAGTCGGTCTGATGAAAACCAAGAATTAATAAAATTTCTCAGAATTGCCCGCTGCTCATTTACAGTTTGAACAGTCTGATATTGAGAATAATATTTTCTAATGCACACTTCTCTGTAACAGTTGTTAGAAACTCTATGGAATTTTTGGTCAATGGAAGGTTGTTGATGAATCTTGAAAAGACTATTTAAACACACTGGGGGGTAGGCAGAGACAGGAGGCAGTTATGGGGAATAGACTGAATCTAAGAATTTGTCAGTGAGGAACACTGTCTGAAATAATTTCTAATACAGCACTTTCCTCCTTCTGTGGCTTGACACCTGAAATATTTCTTAATTTTCTTTCCATTTTCCTCTATAAAAACATTGAAAAAAAGGGAAACTGACTGACTATAAACAGAAAACAGTGAAGCTACTACACACAAGCTGTTATGTAAAGCAGAGATCTGTCCTTTATCTTTCAGTATTAATAATCTCAGAGTTTTAACAAAAGGAGAGCAAGACAAACTGGTAAGAGATTAAAAATGATTCTGTAATGTATATAATGTATTATGTCCTTTAACAAACATATGCATCCAAAAATTATTTTGCTCATTCTAGGTCAGCTTGTTTATTTTTCTATTCAAAAAACTGAGTAAAAACCTTACATATAAGCCTGTGTACAAATGAAATCCCCCTCTGGGAAAAACCACAGAAAAGTGAGCCAGTAGATGGCATTGTGGCACTTCAAAAGACATTCCAGAAAATTCCACATAAAAAACATGCAAGCCTAAGTGCTGTGTTTAACCACTTACTGTTTAACCAATGCAGTATTTTACTCCTGCTCAGTGCTCCACATGCACAACCGAATAAACAAAACAGCATGATGTAACTCCACTGTCACACTAGCCCTGAAACAAATCTTGTCTGCTCTGGTTCCCAAATCCAATTAGCTCCATATGCTAGATTTACAATCCCAGTCTTGAAAAGATGATCCTTATTTGATGATTAATGTCCCACGAGCCATGGCCATCACAGATATACCAGAATAGATGTGATTAATGGAAAAAAATATTTACTAAAATGGAATCATATACAAGATCTTACAATCAACGCAGACAACAGTATTTCCCGCCATACAGCAACTTCTGTGGATTAGATACCCCTTAAAAGTAAATTTCTTAAGCATTTTCTGAATATTCCCACTTTGTTTCAATTAAGCTGCTGATACGCCCTCACAGCTAGAGATGAGAAGACTGTGGCAACCCACCAGTTTCTTGTGCAACACAGCTGTTCTCTATTGCTCAAACCACACAAATTTTGCAGAACTCAACATACAAAAGACGTTGTGAGTTTAAGAATTATATTCCATACACATGCAAACTTATTTAAACTGAAGCTAGAGTTGCAATTATCAGTACTTTATCTGCAAGCAACTTTATAGATAAACCTGCTTTACCTTGATCATCTCTGAACAGGGGGTTGGATCAGAGATTTCTGGAGGTCTCTTCCAGTCCCAGGTGTTCTGTGAGGCTTATATATCAATGCCCCTCATGACATTAGTCTTTATGAAAACATCTAGTTTCACTATGCTATTCATTTTCTCAGGAAGTTCTAAAAATCCTCGTATGAGAAGGAAAAACTTTCAGGATAGTGTAAATCAATCTGACTACCTTAAGGACCCTCATTAAATTCAATAGCATACTCAAAGCATCCAATTGTATATAGTCCTTTTTTTGTGTGCCACTTCTACAGTAAACTAAAGCAGTTTAGTTTTGCTGATGGAAAAAATTCAACTTCAGGTCTCCACTGCCTGATAGAGTAACACTTGAATTAAGAAACAAAGAAGCAACTAAAAGTTCATCCACAAATTAACAGATCAAATCTTTTAGCAAATTTAACATCTACTAAAACATCATCCTCACTTGAACAATGCTGGGGTTTATATGTGACAATTCCCTTTTCCAATTATAAATAGGTTTTAAAACCACAGAAGGATACAAGAAAAATGTTTCTTTCATTCCCTATGAAGTTATAAGCATTACTGTGAATGTTTAAGTATTAAAAATGGATGTCTCCTTTTTGGAATAGAGGTGGTCAGGTTGGGCTGAAGCACCCAGGAGAAGAGGGAAAACAGTTCCTTACTCTTATCGTCACTTCTTTCAACGTGATCCCATCTCAGAGGTAGATGACAAGTGTCACAAATCCAAAAGCATTTCAACGATATAGGACGGTGTAGCCGGGGGGAACATAAGCACTGATAACTGATCAATTTAAGGATCCACCTTTTCCAGTATTTTTTGCCCACCATAGTCCACAAGCAGTTCTTCAGGGAAAGGGAGCATGAATATGACACACATGCGTCCTGCTAAAATGTTTCCTCTGCTTCTAGTGACAACAACTTTTTGGCAACTTCATGGCCATGTAACCATAACACCATTTTAACAGATGTGATTAATCTGTCTAATCCCCATTTGAACTCATCTACCTGCTGGCCTCCCCAGCATGCTGGCGCATGTGGCAATGAGTTCTACCATGTAAATGTGTACTTGGCGCTTCTTTTGAGCTCTCAAGCTTCATGGTTCATCATTTTGCTTTGACTTTGTAGAACGTTTAAAAGAGTAAAAAAAATGTCACTCTACTTCTATTTTCCTCAGAAATGCTTTTCTTCTGTGGGAGTTTTCAAGTGGTATATTCCTCATACCCAGGTACCAGGAAGGAGGGTAACTCAGATAAAATACTCCACCAGCTAACATCCACGTGGTCAGGAGCAGATGAAACAGGACAATAGCAGACACCATTTCTGAACAGACTTGAAGTGCACCATGACCCCCTGCAATCCATTTGACAGCAGAAGTAGAAAAAGGTGACCTGACTGACTGCTCTTACTATTGTTAAAGCAGAGTCATTCAGAGTGCCCAACTGTGTCCACTGACCACACTCTGGGTCACAAAGTCCATTGTATTGGAGTGGACCCTTGGAGTAAATACAGTGTGACCTTGTGTGGTGACCTCCAGAGTGTGATGGCTCATAGGTAAAGAAAAGCATCCTTCACCATCTTATTTATGATGTATGCTTGATTTTGTATCCTGTGAGGCTTGGTGATGGGACTGACACAGAACCAGCGAGAAGATGATATGTGGTCATGCCATAATTTTGCCTTCTGGGAAACCTACCTTCAACTTAAAATTGTTACAAGCCTCTCTTACCTGCATTGAACTGTGATTTGCAGGGGACACCACTTACATGTCAGGGAGAAAAACAATTTGGTCATTTTCTTGTGTTCATCAGCTACCCTCTGCTATCATGAGAATCCTTGATGAGGAAAGCAGCCTGACCAAGGACAGACACTTTTTGTGGAAAGATTTCCTAGTAGCTGAATCCACAGAATCTGACTTCCTTCCAAACCCATCCATGAGTTTGAACTTTTTGTCCTTTGACATACTCAGAAATACTGGTTCTTCTAGTGCAGCCAGTGCTTCAACAGAATCAGTGCTGGAGCATATATGCAAAAGGATTCATACCCTCATCATGCCAAGTGGTATTTTCTCAACCCATTCAGTGGCTCCCCATGCTGTGCTCAGCCATGTCTAAACAAATCATGCTGTATCTGCTTGTTTTAGAGAATGGCAAATACAGCTAATCCCAAAGACAAGAGATTTTTTGAAGATGACTATTGTTTCAAAAGTCCACATTATAAACAAGTGATATAAATTTTGAAACTTTAAAATGAGCTTGGTGCTGATTCACCAGAGCAGAGGCCACTGTTTAACACAGCATGAGTCAATGGGAATTTTCTCAGATACTAAAGAAGTGGTGACAACTATGGTTGTGTCACAGGCTTTCATTGCTCTTCCAGACCAAAATTATAGTCAGAAAAAAACTCAACTAAGCCTGCTCTTACTTGCATAAGGAAGATGTGTACTAGACCTCCTGCTAACGTAGTCTCTGAAGTGCTCCACTGCTTGTAGGACTGGTAACTATTTGTGAAAGAGCAACTTTCTAAACCATACACAGGGACAAGCATGGAGCATCTGGACCAGGCAGGGAGCCCAGGCTTACCATTCCCTCAGGCTGGAGGCATCCCAATTACAACATCTGTCCAGAAGGAGAAACAGATGGCCAACTTCTCCACACTTTTCTGCCTGCCTGACCTGATGTCCTCTACACCAGTTACTTGGGCAGATAAATAATAATAAATAAAATTAATAAGGCTAATTAAACCCCCTGGGTAAATTAAAGAGTTAATTATGTGACAGTACTTCTCAGTCCTAAATATTGGGCTAAATCACTGGGGCTGTCTATGCACTCACTAAAAAAAAGCAGACTGACAGAAAAAGTATTATTCTCAAGATACTACATTTGCTAATTTGCTGTACAATTGCAGGGTTAATTGACAACGTCTTGCCATTTCTGAAAGCAGTTCGACAGATTTTTCCAGGCACTCCAACACTGCCTACAGCAAATCTATGTGAAGCACAATAACATCTATTGCTCACAAGTAAAAGAAAAAGCTCTCAACTCAGCAAGAATTATGTTTCCTAAAAAAAAATTAAAACATCTTACTAACTGGTGCTTAGGTTTTTCTGTACAAATCAGCATTTACAGACTAGTATTTCTCACTTTGTTTCAAGCTCACAATCCAATCAATAATTACATGAAAATACACCAGCAAGGAAAAGATACAAAGTAGAGGTAGCCAGTTAGGAATTTTCTTAAGCTGCAAGCATGCAAACCAAGTGAACTAAAAAATTAAAATTTTTAATCTTGATTTTTGAGCGTTATTCCCTCCATAAACTCAGTCTTTAACTCCACTGTTAGTTATTTCCTGCTTTGTTCTAAATTACATTTAAACGATTTTTCTAAACCTGGAGGGATTTTATGGTTATATTGTCTGCATTTGTGGCCGTAGTAACGTCTGAAGCTGCCACCTCACTTTTACAGCAAAATAAAGATATTATGCTCTCACAAGTTCCTATGGACACCTGGCAGCCACCTACAAAAGAACACCCAATTAATGGCTTCTCTGGAAGAAAGGCTGTGGCTTGAGCACAAATCTTTCTGTTTATTCACCAGAGAATCAATTCAGGAGAGGGGTGCTGAAAATGTTTCAACTACAGGGTAAGCTTACACAAGATCTTTTAAGTGATGAGGTAACCAGAATCATCAAGCCATGGGGCCCACCAATGGAGAAAAGGCGATTTCCTAAATTCACACATCCACAAACCCTCATTTTAAAGTTCAGACAGGACACACCAGCAAACTACCACGAAATAAGGGAAGGGATATTCAGAGTCGCTGCCAGCTCCCTGCTGTTCCTTGCCCTTGCATTGGCTACAGACCTCACCACCCACCATTCTTTACTGGCCCTCACTTCCAGTACCAGTTTAAATCACCTTTTAATGAACACAGGGCAAAAGTTACTCAATGTGATGGCTGCAAACTGAGGTGTTTTTTTTTTTTTCTTTGCACTTCTTGCCTGCAAAGTCACACCACAGCTTATCCCAGGGAGTGACAAATACCTGCCCATCTCTCTCTAGTTTAGATACAAACCCTCTAGCACCCGCCACAGTAGCTTGTATCTCACTGTGTTACTTTGTCCCAGTTGATGTTAAGGGACACAAATTCAATTTCTTTCAGTCACAGAGGGAAATGTTGAATTGTTAAAGGATATTGTAAGAGACGGACTAAAACTTGCCCTAATTACTACAGCCTGCTTGAGTCAATATGCAAGTGTTACGAAGCTTCCCATGCAAACTGAGTAAGTTAATCTTAGAGATAAGAATGATAAATGCTGTGCTTTCTTCAAAAAAAGCTTTTCCTTTGAACTTCTAATTAGGCAACAAAAATATATTAAGCATTTAAGGGAGAAATTTGCTCAGGAAATACAGTTATAACACATTTATCATTTTCTGTGGCTCAGATGGTATTTGACATAATTTCTCCTTAGGACCCTCCTTCCCTCCAGCCACCTAACTCTCATGCCTTAATTCCACAGTGATTCCAAGTTTCCTTTAATTAGGAAGGTTATGAAGAACCACAGAATAACTCCTTAAGTTGTGATCTAGTTGAAAAACCACAGAGAAAAACAGTCTGAGGAGATGCAATGTGAGGCTTGGCTCATGTCAGATTGAGTTTTCTACTTTATGTTTTTTATATCTGAAGGATATATGAATATATTTTCAGACTGTATTTTCAGTCTTTTTCTTATTGCACTTTCCTTTAAAAAAGAGGTGCAGCCCCTGCACATGATACAGCCATGAAGTAACCCTGCCAAAGAGTTACCACTCTTACAGAAAGGATCTTGAGGAGTTTGTTCATGTAAGAATCTGATCCAGGAGGGAAGCATAGTCAGGTCACTCTGAATCAGACTGCAGACCTGAGGTTTTTGAGAATGTGCCTGTAAGGTGAAAGTCAGTCAAATGCCACTGAATATAAATATGGTATTTAACAGTATCCAGTGTGCCACTGGCAGCCACGGTAGCTCCATGGTAAGGGAAGTGGGGGAAGGGAAGATATTTCCCAGTGCGGCAGCAAATCACCACTTACTGAGAACCCTCTGAGAACCCTCTGAGAAGACCAGATGCAAACAGGAGTAAGGCCACAGCTAATGCAAACAAACCAAAACCAAAACCAACATCAGCCAGTGTCAGACAAGAAAAAAACATCACTGCGAGGGTAAAAAGGTACTGGCAAAAATTGGCAATAATTAGAAATGATCCTGTATGTTCATAAGAGGCATGAACATAACTTTCCACCTATTTCCAAACACAGTAAGACTCTTTGAAGCCAGACACCAATTACTGCTAAGTTAAATGATGGGAAAGAAAATGGTACATATGAGTGCCCAGAATTTTAACACGTTGCTTTTATATCCATAAAGGACCACCTCTACACTACTAAATGCTGAGAACATCAATTTTTACTGAACGCGTTTTGCTTCTGCTTTAAAAATGTAAGAAAGAAAGAAGTGCCTGGCATAGAGAACTGGTCTCCTTTTGCCAATAATGCTAGTCAATATTAGCATGTAAGTTTTTAATGATTCACTACACTGTTTGATTATCCACTCCCAAAACCCACCTTAATTAGCGGAAATATTGATTTTACAATGTTCAGTCCTACAAGCTCAAGAAACATGAGCTGAAAAACCTAGTCCTGAATAACAAAAAATTAAACTGATATAGTAATAAAATTTTAACAAAGGGAAAATGCCCTCCTGGACCTAAACTGAGTTACAGTAGATAACATTTTAAAATTTTAGTTTGAATCCTGCTGAGGCAATCATTTATGGAATGCTGCATTGCCAAGCAAGTCACCAAGAGCTCCTTGAGAGGATGTGATTGTACTGTTGCCACAACATACTGCCTGGTTCAAAATATTCTCCCCAAAGTATAATAGAGTCATAGCACAAAGCAAATGATGCCAAAGGTCTAGCTGACAAGCTTTCCCTATCAAGGAGAAAAACAACCTGGTCCAAATTCAGTTTTTTTACAGAGAGTGGCAGAAACTTAGTGCTTTTTCATTCAGCATCCAAAAATTGTTTCCAGACTTCTATCTCATAAAAATGAAAATTTTCCTTTTCTTTTATAAGAATAGGAAATTCTGAGCATCTTCTCTGTCTTAGAAACCACAGTACCGCTACAGTCAATGGACATATATTTAACATTAACAGATAAGCTCTTAAGTCTGAAGGGACAAGAGTAGCATGTCAACGTTACCGTCTGTTTTAAAGCAGACGTAACACTGCCAGTAATTCCTGAGATCAAGCTGTAACTATTTAAGCTGTAGAGACTTCACTTCTTTTAAATTCTGTATTTGCACAAGCATTTTTGAAATAAAATGTTACCAGCCTTCTACAATAACAGACTAAGCATTCTCATTAAGTGCCCAGAACGATCATTTGGGGAAAGACACTTTTCCCTGCTTATATCCTAGTAAAGAGGACACACATTCAACATGATCCCTTTTCCTCATTCCCATAAAGGACCAACTTACATCACCAGTACTCACGGAAGAGGAAGGAGCAAACAGCTATATGTTAAAAACTCCACATTTTAATCCATTCTCCCTTGAGAGCAAGTGTATCTTTCGGAAAAGGTAAAAAGCATGTCTTAGCTGTAAGTAAGTCTTTATGTAAAGAACTAAAGCAAATAACTAAATCCTGGCTAATATTTGACAGTTGCTGCCTTATGGAAACACTGAGGTCTGCAAGGACAGTGGCAGAATGATTAAATGGTAAACCACTATGTCAGCTGTTGAAGAGATTAAAAACCAACAGTCTGTGTAACAGTAACAACAAAAAAGATCAACAGGACAACAGCAAGTGGCGGCATCAGCATTACCAGAAACATGTATGCAAAAGAGGCTTCAGTTTCTATTTCAGCATCAAGGCCAGTACCTTAAATTCTCAAGCGACCCAAGATGTGGTAGGCAGCAAGGCCTACTGAATGCAGCCCACTTGACAAATCATGCTTGTCTAAACATCAGCTTGGGAACTCCTTTTCCCCCCCACCCTCTTCTCCTTTTAAGAGACATTTCTGGAACTGCTGGTGTTGGTGTTTGGTTCTGAATGTTCTGAGGGTTGCCAGAGCACAACCCCTCCCTGCTGCTGGAGAGGAGCAACCTGGGGCCTGGGCATCTGCTGGTAGGGAGCCGTGCAGAGCAGCTCCACACCCTGCTGCTCCCCAAAATAAGGGCTATCAGGTGGTGCTGCGGGGGCACTGACACGTCCATAAGGCTTGTTATGAGTCATATACACAGTGCAACACAGCCAGGGCTCTGAAATGCTACCTCAGGCAGAGCCAACACTGACACATTGCCTTCCCACTTGAAAGAACCAAAACTCCAGGCCATGACTCCTTTTCCTTCTCCAGAAAAATGCATTCCAAGCATTTCAAGTTAAAAACAAACAGTGGGGCAAGCTGTGGAAAGTACTAACACCTTCCCATGCCGGTGTATATGCAAGAGATGGCCAAAGGAAGTTTTCCTCTGGTTGCCCACTCCCTTTCAGTCCCACTGACATCAGAACAACTGTTCTTAGTTCAATGCAAAAGGTAAACTGGGGGCACTGCCAATGTAAGCACAATCCTAAAAGTCATATAATGAAGAGATGTATGGACTGTCAGCATCACTAACGAGCTGACACATGGTGCCTCTCCCTGTTGTCAACAACAGACTAACTGTGAGAAAGGCAGCCAGAGGGCAGCCAGTTTTGGGAGTTTCTGGGTGGTGGCTCCAGGCTAGACCAAGTACACAACCACAGTCACCCCCAGCTTCCAACAGCTTAGAAGTTTTCCTTCTGTTTTAGCTGTAGGTGTGTTTTTGTTTTCCTCCCATTGATTTTATTGAGAAGATTACTGGTGAAAACCAGATCTATCAGAACTTGCTTCTGTATATAAATGGCACCTTCAAAGGTCATCTAGGACCTGGTAAATGAGTCCTTAAGGCTTCTAATAAAACACATAGATGTAGCATGCTGTTTGTACTGATCTTTAGCTCTTTACCAGAAAAAACTTATGTTCCTTAATTAGTAGAATTTACTGAGAATTTAATGCACAGGACAGGCAGATGCATGGATTTAATTAATAAGGCAAAGAATGCAAACAGAAATAAAATATTATCTACTTAAAAATAATTAGGTAACAGATTCCTGTAAAGAAAGCAATTTCCGGGTCATAATCCATACAATTGCAACAACTTGAAATAGAATAGGTACTGATTTATACTGTTACTACAGCTCCCAATTCTGACTTTTTTTAGTGTTTTGTACTGAACATTTCATAGTGTTTTTAGCACTGCAAACTTCTTTCTTATATCAGTAATTTGGAAAACACACATTCAGTTCTGAGACATCACATTTCATCATAGGTAGTTCAAAACATTTTTCCAAGTGGCTCAGTTAATTTCACAAGTTTGCTGTGATGCAATGCAACGAGACCAACTTTGTTAACCCCTATCTGGTTAAAATTTCTGGTAGAGAATTTGTGCATTTCCATGTAAACAAAAAAATATTTTTCAGCCATTAGATCCACTTGGAACTGAGAAGAATGCTGTCAGCACTCACAAGCTACTTTTAGTTCCTGCCAATAAGATCCATGCTGCTGTCTCTGAGTCAGGATACGCAAAGTAAACCAATAAAATTTTAGAAAGTGAATCAGAGGACTAAGCAGTGCATAAATGAAGGTGAAATGTTCCTATTTTGTCCAAAATATTCCTTACCAATTATAACTTTTGTCTTATTTTTTTTCTGTTGACATATTTTTCGGATCCAAAAAAAGAACAAGGTTAATAACTGATTTACGACTGAACAATTGAAAACTTCCCAAATTGTGAAAACTTTCAGTAGTTGTAGAAGATGAGGTTGTGGATGAATAATGCCAGAGGCTGTGCATGTATGAGGCAACTATACACTTCCCCAATTTCTCCAAATTGGTGAAGCCCTTAAGGATGATATATTGTGGAAAGGAAATATTGAAATGACTGCAATTTTTTGCCAGAAATCAATTGCCTCTCTAAGCAGGCATTGTTCCATATTTCAATAATATCACCTGGTATTATTCCAGGTGAGGAGGTAGATTTCTAATGTCTAGATTTTCTTGCAAGCTTAAGGTCTTAAGGATGAGACTGATGGTTCAAAAACGCAACTACAAACCAAGTGGAACTACTGCCATCATTTGTTATAAAAAAAAGAAATCAATTTCTCTCGGTTGTAGTGTATTGATACAACCTCACAGCAGTTTCTCAGGTTATGCTAGACAAAAAAAGTGAGTACATTTTTACAGTGCTACTTTTCTCACAGTCTTTGATACATGGATCCATGTCAGGAATGTAACCAACAGGAGGTAGAAGAAACTGCCGCCTTGGCTAGTTCTTGTTCTTTTGCAGTGAGTGCCAATTCACTGCATGGCTCAAGCAGCTCAAATGGATTCCCCGTTGTTATTCTTTGTGTGTCATGAAAAATATGCTGGAGGACAAGGATGTCTGAAGTGTTCTATTGCTCCTGGTCTACAGATTTACTTTATGCTTTGTTGTTATCCAGCATGAATTCAAATTACAATAAAGTGAACCTAAGTTACTCATTCACAAACTTCAAAACTCACAAATTCAAACATTTATTAAAGGAGTGGAAATTAAAGAAAAAACACAAGTATACAAATATCTTCATGGAGGTAGGTGACATCAAAGATACCTCACCTATTCCTTTCCTTACAAGGCAGGTTTCCAGCCTTTGCCCATGTTCTGCCTTCCTGACAAACTAATTTTCACAGCTGGTTCATGACTGGGAACACATCCACTCACCTCACCTCTGTGCAACGAATGGTATGCAATCTCTCTTCAGCAAAGCATAACTTCATATATTAACGTGTAACTTTTATATTGTGTGTCAAATGCATGATAAATGTTGGTGCCCTGAAACCTAGGAGTATTTTATTATGCAAAACTAAATAAACTTCACCCAGCAAAATACTAGTGTGTCATGCCACATACATTAAGAATAATGACATATTGATAAATACACTCATCATTTCACCTTTGTAAAGGAAATGCAGGGGTTCTGACTCCAGAAGGTCCCCTCACCTTACTGACCTTCAATGGTCATGAGACTGTGGCAGCAGAGAGTGCAAATATTTGTACAGGTTCTTTTCTCCCCATATTAACTCAGACACAAAGTAGAAACACCAATCTATTTCTTGTATATGTTCATTAACTGAGTAACTTAAACCATGTTACATATAATAGATGACTTTTAACACATAGCTCAAATTTCCTAAGTTGTTTTCCTGCTGTGTTTTCTGAGACAGATAAAGTGGCCTTGAAATAAATAAAAAAAATCCCATGAATACAACAAAGCAATAATATAGAGTCATGCAGCATATCTGATAAAAACTTCCATATGGAGAAAGATCAGAAACAACCAAACAACTTTATTCTATTTTGGAAAAATAAAATTCACAAGTTAGAGCAGAACTTGGGCAGTTCTAAATTGACACTTTCTGCAGCAGAAATATTGCCTAAGCTGTTTTAGAACTTGCTTGCATGCCAGAGCAAATATTTTCATTTCACTGACCTTGCCAGGCAATTCCCCAACATTAAGTGTATGGTAAAACAACTCTACAGGAACATCAAGTCTGGAATATTTATTAAAAATATTTGCAATCCATGAAAACAAACTCTTAATTCCACACGTATTCAAACCAGGCTTGAACTCCATTCTGTGTATTAAACAGCATAACAGCATCTAATCTAAAACAGGTTTTCATGTAGGAGAAGAGGAGGTGGTGGTGAGTGGGTGCTCTTCTCTACATGATTACTAAGATTTGACCCTTTGAGCCATCACTGACTAAAATTAGCACACTTGATTTCCAACTTTTTGGATGCACACTGTACTATGTTCCACTGCTCTACAGTAGAATTAGCAACGGGATTTACAAGCATTATAAAGTATTTTCTTATGAGAAAAAAGGGCATATTAGGACATACGTTGTAATTCTGTCTGTACTTTTCTCTCTGATATACCTAACATTGTGCAGGCCTAAATGACCACATCTTTCTATGTGCACCATCAAAAATCAGGATGTATGTCTACCTACCACTGTAGCCTCTAAATAATAGCAATGTTACTGTGCTAGTGTGGAAGAGGATTTGTTGCTGTAGTCTTATGTAGGACAGCTTATATAATAATACCATTATATTGCCAGGTCTCACTACTTTGGAATACCTACAACTACAACAATGAAATTGTCCTTGCATAAGTTATGATTCTTTCAGATCCATGAAGATCACATCTTCTCTGACTCTCTGGCTGACCCTGTTCTGTCAAGTAAAAGGAACTGGGAACTTTTTAAATGACTGAATCAAGAATAATGATCATCCAGTTTCACCAGACAGATGAAGGTAATGCTAAATGGTATTTATTTAAGCAGGAAATACCTTTCTGAAATGAGCTGCATTTACAGTGACTGCTGTTGCTTTAGTTTTTGGCAGTGAATTTCACCCTTTCTAGAGAGGTATGTAGATGAAATAGGAGGATTTCTGCTATATACAAATCTAGAAGCAACATTTATTAGCATGACAATGGAAGACAGCACAAAGCATGTCCTTTTGGATGCCAATTTGTACAATTTTTGGTGCTGAGCCTTCCTTTCATACACAACATCAATAGCAAAATAGCTATTACTGCCTTCATGTTTAAAGCCTGGTTCTTACAAACACAGGAAGTTTCTTTATGTGGATTGTTATTTACTGAGCTCTGATCCACATTCTCAGTGGAAACCCATCTTGGCAAAATTGCTGTGAATTTCATTCTTGTCCCTGAAAGAATCACACGAGAAATACACACAGACAGACCAGCCTCTGAACACTTGATACCTCTGACCAAGAAGTATACATAGTGTCCTCAAACTTCAAAAGAAGAAATGTTGAAGTCAGAAAGATCAAGTACTTTACCTTTTAAAAAATGATCCAGTGGAGTTTGTGGTCACCTTATCACTTGACAAGCTTTTCCATAAACCTCTAAAACCACTAACCAAGCAACCGGTCCCCACAGATGCCCATTCTCTGCTTTGTTTTTCACCTTCTTTTATGACAGGATCCAACTATCAGTTCATAAATCCTGTAAATGCTTTTCATAGTGGTTTTTACTGCCCTTTGGACTGAAACTGTCCTGGAGGAGAAGGGAATTCACTACTGTACTCTCCTACCAGCCAATTTCTGTACACATCTGTATGTAAAGCACAGAAATAGCTTGTCCATTTTTGTGTTTCACAGCAGAAATTAGAAATTGAGTAACAGCTGGGAATTGATCAGGTGAGTTTTGGAAAATGAAGACTGAGTGATACAGGTTGAATCAGATGTAGATTATGCAGAACAGACCTTCATATTAGACTGTATTCACAGCTGGAAGCTAGCAGAAGATATTTAGAAAGACGAAACTAGAGCAACAGGAGTAGAAAAATGTACTGTAATGTATAAAATATTATACTCCATATAATATCTTTACCATAACCAGAAGGAAATACTGGGAAGTGTGATATTGTATGTGGTCCATCTGATGATACTGACTACTTCATCTTTAAGAAGCAACTTTCTGGGGTGAATGGGGAAAGAAATAAGTTGGTTGGGTTTTTTTCACCATTTCTATGTCCCTTGAAGTATTTTGCAAATATCCACTCAAAATTTCCCTCTTAATTATGTAAGTATCCACTTGTGAACTGTGAAAAATTAGAAGCATATGCATAGAAAAACTCAAAAACACATTACTGAAAGTGGTACGGAGAATCACAGATTACCTAAAAGCAGGATGTTATGAGCTGTCATTGCTTATGTTCTTGCTTACATATCTCTCCAGCTGTGATGAAGATACTGAGTTTTCTAGAATTCAAGTGGCTTCAGAAAGCTGGATAATTGCTACAGGCACAGTAGCCAGTGTGCTCAGTCCTATAAAACTCCAGCTAGAGAGTTGGTAGATGCACACACTGCATACTGTGCCGAACAGAGAACGACAGAGACAGAGCTGGGAGTTCAACTGTACCCCTGAAGAAGCTTCACAAGTCCTGGGAGTTTACCGACCCACCCAGCATCCCCAGTTTTGACAACATGTGCTGCTGGGTATGTGAAATGAGGTTCATGCCTGAACCGCTTGCAAGCGCTATGGAGTTCAAAGAGACGGGTTCTACACATCTGCTCCTCCACAGCTTAGTCTGGAGTGTTTACAGTGGGAATTGGGTGTACAACTGACTATTTTTTCTCACTTTGAGTAACCATAAAAAGAGGACTCTACTAGTGAAATGAAATCATAAACCATTGATTTACAAGTGGACCAATATCTAAAACTTTCACTTGTGAACACTGAAAAGCAGATACTGAGGAGGAGGTAGTGGAGACGAAGATACTTGGCAAACTGACAACTGAATGAATATAAAAAATACAAGTACCATTTTAAGCTCTTCACTTACAATGTAAATCTCTTATCCACAGCAAGTTTAAGTAAAAAAGAGGTGCTGGACAATAATGCACAGAATTCTGCTAGAATTTGACATTCCCAAAATAGCAACTGCAGATACGGATTGCCAGTGCATAACTGTAAAGCATCAGCTTCAATATTTCACAAAAAGCAGTAACTTAAAACACTGAAGGATCTCTCTGCTCTTCAGAAAGATTTAAAGCCACTGATTTGCAAAAACAACACAGTTGTTTTAACTGTGGAGAAGAAAGTTAAGTCTTGTTTGAAGTCTGTACTCATTAGCAAACAGAAATCTAAACTCCAAGGATGATTTATATATATTTTTATCAAGGGCAACATAACTGAAGTAGAAAATTACTTCATCCCAGAGGATTAACATATACATTTCTGAAGAATGAGAAACTGTAAACCTGTCTTGTTTTAAGAAAGTGCACTTCTCAGCAGTGATACTGATGCTTTCCAAAGTGTGTGTATGTGTGTAAGTCATCCAGGTCAAGCCAGTGACAATACTTTTCAAAACATCTAAAAATGCTGTTAAGTTTGCCACCTGCTGAGATAAATGACAGTAAGTGAAAGAGATTACATGGTTTCAAGCCACAACCATTTTGAAATTCAGATACTCCTCTATCAGTACACTGCTTTTTTAGAATTCTTAAGACTGAACATGGAAGTGTCCTGGACCAATGCAAAAATTAAAAAAATGAATTTCAGGTGCAGTCTGCCTTTAATACTGTAAACACCACTCTGAAACTCCTGAGACTGCTCCAGAAAACCACCTACTCACATCTGCATCCATTAGAAACAGACTGAAAATTCACACCCAATCCACGTGAGCCACTGACTGAAACTCAGGACCTCTATACAGAGGCACTAACGTACAATCTTTCCAGGAGCTCTTGTTTTTCTGAGCACACTCTCCATAAACCAAGAAACACACAATGCATTCATTCAAACTGGGCAAACCATGGCATTTCTGTCCTGGGAGGGACAAGGCGCAGCACTAGCTCAGTCTGTTTCTACTTACCAAGGCCTCCTCACAGCCTTTGCCAGTGAAACCTGCCAGATATAATATATAAATGGAGCTGCAGCTGCATGGCCAAACTTCCACATGCTCATCATGGGCAAAAATAACAGCAGTGCAGAAAAGCAGGAAAAGCACATGGGGAATATAAACCAACATTTCATAGGGCAAATAAGTTAACGGTGGTGGTTTAGCCCTACTAAACTCTGAATTAATGGATCAGTATATTTGTTATTATAAAGGATGTACATTTCAGAAAGAGCCTTGTTCTAGGGACTTAGTGGAAGAAACGGTGGAAGATGGATGCTGCTCTTGCTGAATCCATTTGCTTTAGGTGGGATAAAATGTTGTTTAGGAGATAATATTTTTGACTTCTTTTTATGATCTTTTAATTAAAATTTGAGACATTAAAGAATTTTAAAGATGTTGTTAGATTTTCTAGAAACACAGAGGCTGCTTCAGGCTCAAGAAAAACTGGTTGCCCCAGTAAGCTCAAAAATATCCATACAGAAAAAAATAAATTTGCTTAGAGAGATTGAATTCTCTTGGAAAGATTCAGATTTATAAGATTACCTATTCACAACTGTTTACCTCTCTGCCACGGAAGAGTGAGAAAATACACCTATAAACCAAACAGAAACTACCAAATTGTACCAATAAAGAAAGGTTTTAAGACCAAGATAGAGACTCGTAAATGGTACATGAATCAATAAAACTGTGGTTCTTCGTGGAGAATAAAGATCAATAAATGACCCTGTAATAGTCTAGTGATGCCCATAAAGGATTCTGCTAGCATTCCAGAGCAAATGTGATTACAGGGCTGATTGGTGCTGTGGAACTTCGTCACACACCATGATAAAGCTGTGCTTTTTAACTCTGCTGCCAGAAAAAAGTTGAGAGACTTCTGCATCATTTCCTGCAGTGATGTAAGAAGTGTTCCGCACCCATTATGAAACACTGGCTAATCACATGTACTGTGCTCTAAAACCCAGTCTTTATCAAAGAGTTGTACAGCCCAGTGCCTTCCTAAGCTCTGCAAAAAGTTTCAAAGGTTCACTTATTACAAAGTGCTGCATTTGAGCTGCTTGTGTGTTGCAATGTGTCATAGGTCATAGTTTGATCTTCTGATTTACCATACAAAAACTTGTCACGTTTATTTGCTGCCAGCACGAAGCCAACATTCTACATTTGTGATAATTCCCTAAAACTGATAAGGCTGAATTCTGGCAATGATGGACAGCAAACAACAGCCATGCTGCTGTTTGCTTACTGTGCTGAGCTGGCAGAAGGGAAACAGAAGCCACTGAGAGCATCTACATCTTTACTGTTGACAAATCCATCTCATGGCTGCACAAAAACACATCTGCACTTGGCACGGGCTCCACTTAAAAACAGGAGAATTATTGTTTTAGTGGACATTACAGAAACGTAACTCCCCAAGTGAATCTGATGCAGTAATAACAACCCTTTAAGCTGTCTAATGATTTCTGCAGACATGAAATGGAATATTTTATTACTATTTTCAGCCATCTGTGCTGCTTTTTCTTTTCAGCTCAGGTTTGCCAAAACTGTAATGCAAGTCCCCATCCTTTACACCACCAGATACTTCTTGGTATCAATACACCAATTAAACATATCACTGGTGTCACAGGTAGGAACTGCTGAACACTGACAGAAGCACAACTCAGTTGTGTATACAGCAAGAGCCTGCTAATTATTAAGGCATCCTCCTATTTTAATTTAAGGTTTCTCTTAACCTTAATAGAGGGAGTCAAGAAGGAAGTCTGCCTGCAAGTTGTAACATGCTGATAGGACTAGGAAGGCCATTGCTTCGTCAGTATTGTCAAGTAAGTCAAGCACCTACACTGAGGTTTTACTTTGTACACAGAACGAGCTTGCAAAGTGAATTTCTTCACTCCCCATACTTGGTTTCTCATTGTGGCCCAGCATCTTAAGGCACATGGGCTGGATTCTGCTCTAAGCTGCCTGGGAGACCTCCAGAACCACGCTGACTGTACTCCAGCAGTAACTGAGCATTAAGCCATCAACACTAGACAAGAGGCAGTCCACAATAACAAACCAAAACACAAAGCATATACAATGCAGACATCAGGTTCTTGACACAAAGCATTTTGCTTTCCTGGTATGTTTGTAGAAGCCTGCTCAATAATTAATGCAGACATTTCTTCAACTTTTTCAGCTCCTGAGAAGGACTGTATCTTTTGGGGGTGGTGATGTTTGAGCCTCCACCTATGGGTGGTGCTGCTTTGTACCAGCTCCAGCAGTTCTTTCTCTAACCACCCTTATTCCTTGATTATTACAGTGTATACTTTCATTGCCATGAGGAAAGAAGGTGAAAGATGCCTCTTATCTTTCACAAGGATAAAACATGGTATTTTTCAGATGGATCAGCTTTGTTGATCTAGATCACTGTTTTGGCTTTATAAATTGAGACAGTATCAGAAAAAAAAAGGGAGAGGCTGCTTATTTTGACACTGAAAACATCTTAACCAAACAACAACCTGAAGCACAAACATAAAAGTGCCACAAAACCCTCAAGAACAAATAGGAAATTTACATTTATAATATTTACTATATTTAACCTATTCACAGTAGACACTACTTTAATTACTAGGATAAAAAGCAAGGGCACAATATGCAACCTGCAAGTTCAGAATGAAAAGGAGCAGTTCCACCAGCAATGATTTCAAAAAGATTTGTAAAACCTTGTAGAGGTTTCTCTTTGGAATATTGTGGTTGAAATTTATTATTCTCTATTAATCTGCAACCTCCTGTCCACTCTTGTTTAACTTAGCGATATGCTACTCTTTTCCCTCCCTTCCCTGCATTCCTCCTTGGTTGAGCAAAATGAATAGCACATAAAATAAATAAGGGAAAACTTAGAAAGCAAACATCTTTATGCAGATAAGGAGGATTATCTGAAGTAGTGCACCCAGATTTATTTGCGTACATCATTAGAGAAAGGCTGCTGCAAACTGACAAGTCAAAAGAAGGCTAACTCCCAGGTAGGAGCAATGGGATTGACAAATCATCCACTGAAGTAGAGAAGGATTATGCAGAAGGAAAAGACTCACATATGGAAAATAAAGTGATTTGTTCTTCCCTTTTATGCTGTTCCTTTTGAGAATGGCAGCTAAAACCAAAACTAATATGTACATTACACACAGCTGAAGGGCAATTCTGTACAATGCAACCATGACACAGAAATAGTGTATTTCATTGCTTTGGTAGGGATGTATTTGTGAGCTGCAGTGGTGCTGAGCAAGCCTGCAGTTTTCCTCACTATTCCCTGCAGAAGAAGTGTATTTTTTTTCTCCTGCCTTACGACAATCGGTTTCACCACATAACCTTTGTCACTGAGGGCTCTTCCCAAGGCTAATTTACAAGCTGCTTTTTCACACAGCCAATTCCAAGAAGCATTTCCAGCATGACACATGGCACAACAACTGTAACTACACATCAGAGTGGTGTAAAAGTTCTAACCTTTCAGCTGACGTACACCAACCAACTGCAGCTGCGCTCCTCCTCTACCATGATGCAAAATGAAGTAAGCTTACTTAAGTACCAGCAGTTTTTTATTTGCACTGCAGGAGGATGGGGATGTCCCTATGGCTGATGTACCTCAGCCAAGGTAGCAGCAACTTTCACCAGAAGGTTGTTTTATCAGACTTAGCTCAGCTGCTCTCCTTAGTCTACGCTCCCAAAGCTCTTTCCAGCCCCATCTCTCTGTACAGAAGTTTAAATATCTGTAGAGTGAGTTCTGTAACTAATTAAACAAAACTACCAAACGGGAAGTAAGGAACAATTTACAGTAAGTGAAATGATGACGCTGGAGAAGGAAGAAGACTGGGGAGGAACGTATGTGCCAAAAAGGAGGTAGACAACTGGGTTCAAAAATTTTCAGGTATGCCAGGAAAGCATGTATGTCTATTAAGTGACATGGTCAAGATTTGTAGGTTCATCAAATATTACTCCAGGAAATCAAGATAAAGATTCATGCCTTGTAGAAATTTTTAGTCAATATGGAAAAGTGAGACTAAAGCAATACTTTTAGGTTCAAACAGACTGTGATCTATGCAACACTCAGCGATTGGCTTGTAGGGGCAGATTAAAGAGTAATTTCACACAGTATTCCACTGCCTATGCTAATATCATTGACAAAAAAGACATTCTGGCAGCGCCCGGCACTAAATAAATTCAAACTGCTGACACGTATTTAATACCCAATGTCAACTCCTCTCAAGCTATGGTCCAGCTGAGACTGATCAGCAATGGGAGGAAAATCTGAGTACTGCAAAAAAAGTTCTAATGATTTAATATGTGGCTTCACTTACTTCAAGTTAGCCCTGGTAGAATTCTTACTCAGAAGCACTGTGGATCACTTCCCTGTTGTTATCTTTATATCCTGAGAAGTCATGTCCCTGAGGTTGTCCCCACCCAGCTGGTTTAGCTGAGATTTCTCTCCATAGCAGTGCAGCCAACTCTGCCATGAGCCCCTTGTAAGTGACTGCTCCTCTGGTCTGGGGGCTGCCGAGATGCCTTCATTGGGAAACCAATCCCATGTTGGAACTGCTCCTACCAGCACTACTGCTCCTTGGATACCTTTGACGAAGCTTCACTTGCATCTTTCAGAAGATGAGGGATGATATTTCACAGCTTTAAAAATCAGCTGCTCTCATTTGATGCACATTTTATCCTGTTACTGGCTATGCCGGTCACTCAAAAAAAGCAGTCATGCCTCTTCCTGCATTTTCTCTTCCCCTCTCTGCTCCTGCTGACATCAAAATCTGTACAGCTTTTTGGTAAAGTGACTTGGAAAATGGCCAAGGTACCTGCCATCACCCGCCTGGAAAAAACTGCTTCCTAGCCATCCTGATTCCCTTTCCCAAGTACCACACCAATTACTTACACATACACATAAGGGCCCAGGCAGCACCGTCATTTCCAGAGGCAGTGCCAGCTTAAGGTTCTTCTTCAATGACAGACCAATGGTTGCAGTCTATACCCATTAAATTCTTCTTTGGTTTGAAACACATACACTGCATTTTCTCCCTGAGCCGTTGAGTGACTGGGCTTAATCCGGCATCACAGGCGCGTCTCGCTGAGGCGCCTAATTGATGTCCCTGAAGTGCTCCAGTTTGTGCTCAAGAGTCAACAAAATTCTTCGCAATACCCCAGTATCAAACACACTAAACAAGATCTCAATTTTAATTGTGTTCAAACTGCAAGGAAAAAAAAAAAGAAGTGTGCCAAAGTAACAGTTTTAAGCTCTTGAGAAAGCAATTAAAGCAACAGGCATACTAAAAAAATAAGTGACTTCTACTACATCAAAGATGCTTCTTAAGGAAAAGTTCAGCAGTTCTATACAAAGCATAACCAGCACATTTTGCAAACCTCAGTAAATAAATCAGAATTTGTGCCCATGGTGACAGCTGTCTGTCTGACAGTGGCAGGGACCTTTTAATTTCCCAGTTTATTGGGTACTTCTTTTCCTGAAGTAGATTTATTAGAACAGGAAGTGCTATCTTCTGTGTCTGTCTTACCTGAGGAAAAGTACATGGAAAGCACTACTGTACAACAACATAAGATCCTTGCTGTGCATTTTTGTAGGGGTTTCCTCAGATTGCTACAGGCCATTAAGCTTTCACTTCAGGTAAGTAATGAACGATGACTTTTCCAACAAACGAAATCAGCTGTGTTACCAGTGGCAACTCCACTTTTTAATACATGCACCAACCCCCTGTGCTTGCACTTGTTATTTATTCTTTTTTAAAAATCAATTCTGGTATGAAATAAGAAAGGTTCCCCTTGGCTTCACCTTGAACTGATAATGAACAAACCCTCAGTGAAGCCTGCTCCCAAGGAAATCTTCCTTAATAGCACTGATTAAAAATAAAATGAAGTTTCTTCTTAGGAGGAAGCAAGATATATTGCTTCCTGCTTTCCTGCACCAGGGTATCTTGTAATTGGACTGGTGCTAATTGGACACTTCAGCCAAACAATTTAATTTATTTTAAAAAAAAGTAATTTCAATTTCCCTTCGTTTCTTAGAAAACTACTGCCATTGACCAACCAATATGCAGAAACAGTGAAATCAACACAAGACCTTAATTACACAGGGGAAAAGCACATAAAAACTCTGGTGGAGTCTTTTTTGTTTCACTTATATACCAAATCTTTCGAGCAGAGACACAAAACTGATTCTAAAGAACCTGATCTGATTTAACATGTCTTGTGCAATGGTAGGATGGGCAGAATAGGTACAGCTACCACAGGTTGAAAACCGTCTCTGTAACACTGATGTGATTTTGTATCTATGTCAAATCATCAACTATAAAACAGGATACTTTTTTTTTGCCTGACATCAGGGCATATAATTTACAAAGGAAGTGGCAAAAGCTGACATATTCAGGACAGCAGCCTAGAAGAAATAGAAACATAATTAAAAAGTAGGTTATTTCTTAGGCAGACACTAATTGGCAAAGACTTGCATCTCTCTGTTTTTTCTTTCTATATAATATTGGTCAAACCCACATAAATAATATCAGGGAGCTGAAAATTTTGAAAAATAGAGAGAATACAGCAGCAACTATTTTTCCTTTCCCACCTTACTTCGTTCTATCCACTGATTCATCCTTTACCCTTGTGCCCTTAAGTCTTCCCTTCCTTTCATCATTTCTCCTATTAACGGGGCTTCCTCCTCTCCAAAAGCAGCAGCTGTGAACTACTTCCTTTTAACGTCTCATTTCCAAAATGAACTTCCTCCATGAAGCAGGCACACACCAGTCTGTCTCAGCAGAATATCTAAGAGCCTTGGAGAGGTGCTGGAGAACAAAGGAGAGCCAGGGGAGACTCTGCCTTGTATCTTCTAATGCTGCCTCTCCCTTTGTACTTTCTGTATGGCAAAATCACTAACAAGGATGCACTGAAAAATGGCATCTTACCACTCCCCTTAATTTCACATATTGGCATTCATAATTAGATTTTGTTTATGAATTTTAGGACAGATTTTATTTCATGTTAATAGGATGATAGCCTTTTATTTTCTACAAAATACTTGTAATATTTTTGCAGCAGCAATATATAGCTGCAGAATGCCTCAATGTATTTTACTCAACTTCATTCATACTTCCTTAATATTCTGAAGGCAGAAACTCCAATTCAGCAAACTGCTGATGGGCTGCATTTCTGAATTCTGTATTACCTCAAATACTAGCTCAGTAAACTTAAAAAAAATCATAATTGGAAGCCCCAAGAGATCAGAGAGACTGCTATTCTAATCTGTTATGGAAGTCAGATTCAGGAGAGATTTCTGATTCTAGCAGTATATAATTCACAAGACCAGAAAGTGCCTTGTTTCTTTTCTTCCCCCTATAGAATAAAATACAGAATTGCTAACATGTTAAAGCAATGTTAAAAATGCAAAACCAAAGCCACAAAAGATGACTTGACATTGATTTGCTGAATTACCCAGGGTTTACAGCACATTTTGTATTTTTAGGCCTTCTGTCATATAAATACAGTTTAGTTCCAATCAATCTTGTCTGTAGAAATGTGAAAGAAACAGTTCCCACAGTGAACCTCTGGATTCCACATTAATCATTGCTCTAAAAGACACTTTAATTACAGCAAGAATTACATATACCAGACTATTTCCCCAAAATTGTACTGCATTCTAGGCAGGATTTTCTGCCACTCTGTGTCTTTGTATGAGACCCCTTGCTCCACTCAGGAAAGCTCTGTCTGCAAAACAAGATACAAATAGAGATTTCTGCTATTCATACTTGTAGACTGGCTACGTTCTGTTCTCAACTCCATCAAAATGGTTTGCAGTAAAAAATTACAGAAATGTGATAATGTCCAAATATTTGCACAAGAAAGAATTTTAAGATTTCCTCCATTTTCCTTCTTCTGTATGTTCAATTCACCATCTTAAAACCCTTTCTTAAAAAAGAATGAAAATGCCGACTGGGCTACCCTCAGCTATGACTGAAGCTTGAACACATCACAGTTTCCCCAAAAAGTTCAATCAGTGAGTGATCCCAAACCTGTGGGCAATGGTGAAAAGTTTAAACAACAATGGATCAAGGGAGAACTAGGCACAAAGGGAAAGCTTCAGCAATATACTTTTAGTGGAATAAAGGAAAATAAGCCACTACAGGTAAACAGGTATATTAGTTATTTCTGTTGTTCATCTATGTATGTGGGAAAGAAAATACCCTGCTCAGTCTTTTTTTATTCCCTAAATAAAAAGAAAGCCAGAAGTCACCTAAAAAATATAGCAAGTTAATATTAATTAGGGCAACTGTAAACTTATGAAAATTAAATAATTTTATAGAAACTGAATTTCTTTATAAGTAATGTGTAGCACTAAACTTACAGGTGGTACCTCTTTTAATTCTATTTTTCAAGCTATTATTTTGCTAGCATCAATGTAACATCAACTAATACAAAAAATCTCATACTAAAGATAAAGAAGAGTAAGTCAAGTTTTATAAATCAATTCTTCTTTGAGTGAACTTTTCTTGAGCAGCAAGCATACACTACCAAAGAAAGAAGAAAAATGTTTTAAGAGACTGGCATATTTCTTTAAGAAAAGAAATTGCTGTGCTTGAGAATTTTTTTAAAAGTACAGATAATTACTGAATATTGATCCAGTTAGTACAGGTACAAGCCCATTAAATGAAAGCTTACTGGTTTCTCACTTTACCTAAACAAACATGTCCAATTAATTTGTGGTCATACAGAAAACAAAACAACTGCATCAGGCTGAGTTTTACCTTACCCACATTGCCCAGTAACTATCAGATTGAGTCTTTCTCTCACGCTACTTCTCTGCCTAATACCTCAGACCTCAGAGACGCCTTTGCAGACTGAAACATGAAGTAGTTATGCAGCACTGATTGGCAGCGTGCTGTTAAACAAGCAATTTCATTTGTTCAGGGTGTTTTGGTTGGATTGCTCAGCTGTAATGATCCCCTTGATGTAACAATGTGGTTCTTAAAAATCACAATTCACTGCCATAGCAGTTCTGCGATGCCAACACAATGATGATTACTGGGAAGAATTCTCCATCAATTTACAATATGAAATGATCACAAGGTTTCACTGTAGGCAACTTAAAATGCCACACCAGATCTCTGAACTTGTTCCCAGTCAAGTCTGAAGCGTATTTTGCTTCACATTATAGCTCCATTACCAGGTGTTTTCTCAGATATCAAGGGTAACTACAACTCAATTGCTGAAAGTAAAGCTGACTTAAAACAGCATGTAAGTATTAATTTGCCTATGATGCATTCTAATTTTATTAATAATAATAAAAAGGGAGGTATGGGGTAAACCAGGGGCTTCACTGAAAACTCCTGTTTATTTTGGGGCCTACTCTACATTGCAGAACACCACTACCTATAGAGGAAAACATACCCAAACACAGTAGATGTAGACCTAACAATTGGTGAAGTGGAACACAAATTTCTTGCAGTACCCCAAAACCAAAAGCACATGCAAACAATAACCAACAGCAAAAGATTAAAGTATTTTAGTGGAGAGACTGACCCTACTTCTCTAAGGGTCACTGGGCATATACGAGGTGGTAGCAGCAGGTAATGCAACATCAATACCTGTGGTATAGTAACTGTAGGTGGTCTGTACACCCATTAAAAACTTCACCAGCTGTAGCTCAGCGTTGGCAATGGTTTTGGTGGATGCCAGATAACAGCAAGAAGCAAGAGGCTAGTGAAGGAACATACAGCTCTCCTCATACAGTTCTCCCCATTCTTCAAAGCATTTGCCACCCAAAAAGTGATGCAACAGCCTGGGCATCAATAGGAATATCTGCCTGGGTGGACATTACCTGTGTGACAGCACAGGAGACAATAAATACAAAAAAATTCTCTTTTACATGCATTATCACAAAGTCAGCAATCATTTGTCAGTATTCACATAAAGAATTATATATAACCTGTACCATCTTCCTTATCTACATCAAAGCTTTCTGAAGAGGTTGCTAACCTTGTGTACTGGAATAAAAAGTTATATACGAGGAACAATATTTTTCTTACTCCCAGACATGCAAAAATAGACTAAAAATGATCATTCAGGGAAGTGCCTAATGTGGAGGAGGCACCCTTCAAACCCATTTTTAGAAAACAAAAGCAGTGCTGTGATTACTTTCCTCTCATGGTAAGAATGACATACACTTTTCTTCACTTTGCCCTCTATGTATTTATTTTGGAAGATGACTTTTCATTCTCAGTTTAGCCTATAACTGTTTCCTAAGTGTCAAATGATGCGCTACAGGGAAAGGAATTTTATGTTACGACCAAAATCCTCAGCCAGCTTTGCCCTTCCCTGCTGGGCTGTATTTACAGCCACACCTTACATTACTGAGTCTTGAGCAAGCACAAAGTGCTGATTCAGAGCTCCTCACCTGCAGTGAGACAGCCTGCTACACCCACGTTAAACAGGGGGAGGTGGCCATGTGAGATAGAGCAGGGTACCAGCAAACCTCTGTTACAATTCTTGTGATGGCTTTGGCAATTAACTTTTGCTTTAATTTAAAAGACAAGACATTAAAATGCCAAAAGATCTTCCCTCACCCACAAGAAAAGACATTCAAATCATATGTAGTGTTACCACTCACTTGAATCAACCATAATGCTCCAACATGTCCTTCCCTAACTCAAATGTCATTTATACTACACGCTTCATGAGTGTTAGCAATTATACAGCTTTAAGGAAAACGTGAGCAATGTTAAAAAAAGAAGGGACAAAATTCTGACACCACTTCCTGAGCTGAACACTGGCAAAATGCTGCAACTTCCAGGGACATCAGACTTCTATTTCAACACTAAATAGTAAAGGAATGACTGATGATTCATGCTTCTTTATCAGCTTAAAAGAGCATGTATGGAAGACGCAATCAGGGGTTTCTGTGACGGAGTAAGTAAATTTGACATAAAATGCTCTAAGTCCCTCTGGCAAAAGAGACAGGCAACAGCCACAGGTACCCTCTGGATGCAGGCATGGGAGTACAAGTGATACTGAAATAGATTTATTTTCTTAGTTGAGAGAACCATCTGAAATAACTGGAAAGTTTAGTCCTTTAAGAGACAATTTGTTTAAGGATGACTGAAATGTATGCTACAGGTTCTCTAATGAATAGAGGAATGATGGTGGGCTATGGATTTTTTAATGACTATCGCATCTCTTTAAACATCAAAGACTGATAAACAATCTTTCTCTTTTAATAACTTGCCATACATGCATTTGCAGCGGGCAGCCTGAGGAAGGAGCTTATGTCCAGGGGAGATGCTGGAGCGTCCAGGCAATCAGCATCTTTAGATGTATACTAAATATGTATGGCATCACCCACAGACAGCTCTGTAAAGTGCTTTGATGTCCAGGATCTCTGGACAAGAAGCCAGTATGTCCTGTGCATGCTTGGGATACTCCCAGCAGCAGCCAGGTGACCTTGGCTTTTACAAGCAGCAGACTCATGCTGGGCCCCAGGGAGGAAGGGAAGAAGCCACTGTAGGCACCAGGTCACAACACCAAAAGAGGAACATTTTCTGAGCATTGACAGAGAAGCAAAACAAAAAAACAAAAAGCAGCAAACTGCTTCAGCAGTTGAGCAGAATCCAAATGTCAAATACTCAGCAGGAGTGAGGAGGAGAGAATTGCTCCTCAACTACAAGAAACGGCTAAAACTGAACAAAAATGGAAATACCACAGGACAAAAATGAAAGCAGAATAAAAACAGGAGCCCTCCTGCCCCTGAATCCTAGCTCCAACTCAGGGCATGTAAGAGGAACTGTGATGCCCATCACAGAGGTTTTATTTTGTATAAACTACAGCTATTTATTTTTTTAGTTACCAACAGAACATTTTTTGGGAATATTTCCCATGGTTGATTGCACTTTCAATAGCGCATATAAAAGACTATCTAGAATGCCAAGTTTTGCAATGACCAAACCAAATCTTTTATGCAAAAAAATGAAGAGTAAAAAAAAAATCATCTAAAATGCCTGTTGCTCTGCTAACATCCTCCTACAAATGTCCACATGCCACATATGACATATGAGAATGCCTCAAGCTTGGAATGAAACAACGTTGATGGGAGAAGATAAATGGAAAAAGATCTCCTCTTACTTTTTTTCCTTCACCATTTCAAATGTACACACTTCAGCCTTTCAGCTTTGTTTTATGATATTGTGCAGGGGATTGGAATCCTTTCAGTGTCTGTATGTGCATGTGAGATTGTAAACACACAGTGAAATTTAGTAGCTACAGAAACAAGTTGATAGGAATTTTTTTAAACTAGTGAACTATTCCTCAGCTTCTACTGTTTTCCATTTGTCATTCCTTAAAGTTCAATAAATCCAATATCAAACCATTAAGCAATCCTGTACTTGCTTCAGTAAGCAACATTTGATTAATGATAAGAAGAATGACACGGGGTGGTGTAACCAAGAAGACCCATGTAGTGCAATACATTTTCTTCATTGTACTGGAATAAAATATTGCTTTACTGAGAGCAGTACTGTCTAGCAAAGGCAGACCCTGCAGTGGGAACTCGAGGATGCCATAACTGTATTTGTGACCTGTGTGAAGGCTGCTTGGATCTGCTGTTTTTTATCTCCCCCATGTGGTTAAGCAAGTTAGTAATTCTGCCTTAGAGAAGTGGCTTCCTTCCTCTCCAGAACATCTTCCAGTCAGCTGAAAAGGCCAGTGGTGGTCTATGAAGGCTGAACAAAAATTCATTATGGGAGTAGAAAGCACAGGAAATGCTCAGTCTCAAAAGTAACTAGTTATTCCAAATATTCCCATATAGCCCCTAAATTTACCTCTTAACTCCCTTTCCAGTATACAAATGACAGAGTTACAACTTGAAATAGTACCCATGTTTGACAGTTTATAAGTGGGTTTAATCACCTCAGTACGGATTTACTAATAATTTATGATCCAATCTGTCTTTGGAATAACTAATATTTCAAGCACCTGACATCAGAGGTATCTCAACTAGTATAATCTCATTGCATCTAATAGCCTCAAACCATTCAATTGCCATCTCTCACTAGTTCTCAAACAGCAGTGATTACAGTTACTTTCCATTTTTCTTTGGTGAGTCCTGTAAATTACAGTAAATAAGCAGATAGCCTTCACCCTTTTAGTGACATGTATGTTTCAATAGTGGTGAAAAAGGTGTGGAAAAAGAGGAGGAAATCCTCACTGTTACTTTAGCTATGCTTTAAATCTGTTATAAACATTAATGTGGCTGTAGGCCAGTTTAGACAGGGTATAAACGACTGTCTTCCACTTTGCTCTTTTCTTCAATCATTAAAGTTTACTTAATATTCATGAAAAACACTTTGTATCCCTGGAAGCTAAAAGCTTCTCTTTATTCACAGAACAATTACACCTCTGGCTGTATCATAAATTACCTATATTGTCAGGACAGCACACTTATAACCTTATCTGGAGGACCAATCCTAGATACGAGAAAAAAGATTTGTTTTCAAGCCTAATAATTAATAAAAATGCTTTGCTGTTTATTTAAGTCATAAAGAATGCTCTTTATTTATGGTTGTTAAATATTACCAGGATGACTAGCAAATCTTTCAAAGTCAGTGAAAAATTTGAAACAGGGAATTTTCACTGATGTTTGCGCTTACTGCTCACACACACTGAATTTCCCAAGAGATATATATGCAATTTGGTGATTGATCTTCCCAAAGAAAGGTCTAGCTGGAGGCAGCTGGCTTGAGCTGGGAAAAAGCAGTCACCAAACAGGCATCTTTCTCATTATGACAGGCAAGGGTGGCATTGAAGGTGATATTAAAACACTTTTCTTGCCTTGTCAAAGCTTCTCTGCAATTGGGATGAAGCACAGCTTTCCACAAACTGAAGTTCAAGAATACACCTTAACTTTTACTCCCATTGGGGAAAGAAAAAAAAAAAAAAAAAAAAAAAAAGGGCAGAATTTTGTAGAAACAGCTTAGGAATTACAATTTCTGCCTCTCATGCAACCTTATGGATACACTGCTGTTTTATCCCCACAACTTTATTTTTCATTTCTTATAGTAAGTGATTCTTACAGCTAAGACACAGGAGTTGTTTTAGTCAAATTTCTGTTCTTATCCTGCAAAGGTTTTCAGAAAAAATCATGATGTTGGTATGTTGATTGAAATTTCAGTGTTTATCTATTCCCAAATCTGTATTTTCTCCAATGAAGTATAAGCAAGATTTTTCCTAGATCCAGTAAGGCATAGACACCCATAAATTAAAACACCTTTGTTTTAAAAAAGATTTTAAATACATTGGTCTTAAAAATTAATGCTAGAATAAATAGGCCTAAAATCTGAAAACTGCTATGGATAGAAATCTACCCTAAGTACTACTTATATGTCACTTTCTGCATGAAAGATAATCTGTAGCACATATTCCACAGAGCAGTCACATGATTACTTTAAAGAGAGAACAAACGAAATTACAGGTTTGACATACCACGATCAAATTAAACACTGCTTTTCTGCTCTGCATCATTTACAGACATAGAATTTGCTTTTTAAACAATACTGGCATTTCAAAATTGTTTACAGAACAATAAAACTATGTAACATTATTTCTGCTCCAGCTCCCTAGCTCCTTGTGTAGCTATACAATAATGTTATCCTCTGTTTGTTGCAGCCCTTGTTTTGAAGCTTCTTTGTTACTGGAGCACAGGTATAGAACAAAACAAAAAACAAAGTCTTCAAGATATTACTGTTAAGAGCAGCTTTTACTTCTGTAAGCTAAATGAGTCACCGGTGATGCTTGTTGATATGGTAGTGGAAAAGGGTATTGGCACTGGCAAACCAGGATAGCTTTGCTGTGATTCCCAGCCTATGTCACCTTCAGAAAACCTGAGTTTGAACATCAGTGGACAAACAGCACCAAAGCAAACAACGAGTGCTCTCAGTGCTCAGAAGCTGAGTCATAGCTGACCTTGTGTTTGTCCTTTTTTGCCTGAGATACACAGAGGAAAGACTGACCCAGTTCTCAACCAGCTGTGTCCCACTGTACACGGGTTCATGCCCACCACACCATGCACGGAATGTGCCATGCACAAACAGGAAGGTGGGTAAGGGGCTTTTTAATATTATTATATTGTGTTTTTCTCCTACATCAGTTTTACGGTATATCTGTAGAACAACAGTGCATAACTTAAAAGTTGTGCAATATAATGAAGAAAAATGCCACTCACCTGACTTTCCATAATTGGGTCCACAAGAATTCAGAGCCTCACTAGTATGCTAAATATCAGGATGTCATAGGACAGCAAAGAGTCAGTCTTTTGAGAACGAAGAATGTCATGTAGCCTAAAAAAGATTACTGAGGGTTTTTGCTTCTCTAAAGAAAAACAAAAACTATATTAATTTTTCTGTTAAGCCAATCATTCAGGCTTATGGTCCAAGGAAACAGAAAGTGTTTTTGCCACTTTCTGTCACTCTACATATTATTTCTATATTCCTTAAAAAAAGATCCACTAATTTTCCTAAATGTTTTTTCACAATGTGATTTCTCTGTTGATAAATAAAGATACTTCCAATACATACATAATGTCCTAAATCCAGTTAAACCATGTTAGAGGCAGAAACTTGGAGAATTTCATAGCCAGACACAGAAAATTACTGTCAACAACCAAAAGAATTTTTTCTAAAACTAGAAAATTTGCTGCAGCTTTAAAACACTGTTTAAGTGTTCAGCTTAAACACAAACAGTAAGAAGAAAAAGCCCCTGGATTTAAAGAATGCTCCAGTCCTGCAGGTGTCTTGACACAGCATGATATGTAAAATTAATGAGAACATGAGTTATAAAGGGCAGCACAGAAAGAAACCACCAAAAACCAAAACTACAACAAAACCCACCCAAACCCCACAAACAACCCAACTCTAGCAAAAGTAGAAAAACCAGAAACAGTCTATCAAATTCTAGGGGAATTAATTGAAATGTGTCATCAACAGAATTTAAACATCAAACTTTGTTTGCAAAATATCACTTGTCCCTTACATACATACAAAGAGATATACTGATAAACTGATATATAAAATAACAGCGAACACTTTAAGATCCTCTTAGTGCAACGAAGGCTAAACTGGTGAGAAAAAAGGTAAGTTCAATTTTTGCAGAGGCATAATATACTTTACTTGTACTCAGTAATCAGGCCAGACAGATACCTAATGCCCAATTGTACATCCTTTGATAAGGAGTACAGAAACCTCAGGGACAGAACATTGTATGGGGGCAAAATTCAGGCCCCTTCTGACTGAGGTCAACTGAAAACCATCTTTACATGTGAGATCAATTGCAGAATTAATAACATTTCCAGCCTGACACTATCTGTGCAGTGGTAATTGTAAGATACTGTTCATTCTTCTAACAGTATGGTTTACAATGCTTTAATTTCCTTATTCACAGTATCTCAAATGAACTTTGAGTCCAAATGACTGCAAACTCTCTAAAGCAAAGCTGAAAATCTAAAAGGCATTTCCTAACTAAAACATATATTCACAGTATCCCAAAAAGCATCTTCAGCATATTAAGTGAGTAGTAAACCGACTTTGTTACACATACAACTGAAGAATTACCTGTTTTAAAAAAGGGAGAGTCCAGGACAGCAGGTAAAGATAAAAAGCAAAAATGATGTTCTATGTGACTGAAATATGTGGCAGAACCAGAAATAAGAGGTATTTTTCCAAAAATTCTTGTCTTGACTATCTCATAACCTTTGCAAGTTTCTTGCATATCTGAAAAAGAATAAGCATGAATATACCCTGCTTTCTCACTCGCATGGCAAAGGGACTACACTATTTTACCCTTGCTAAGTTTCATTAGTGCTACTTAAAATGTTTTCTTTAATCTCCGAACAGATCTTTTTTCCAGTGTCATGTTCTTCTAGCCATGACATTGCTCTCCATGCATCCTCTTTTTTCACTAAATGGTGACTACCATTTAGTATAAGTTACTCCAAAAATATCTATAGTTGATCTGGAGTTGTGTCACACCTCACATGTGGGTTTCAATCTTTCAAATGAAAAGACTATGCCAACAAGTATTTGTACCACGAGTAAAAAACCCCTCAAATTGTTTATTAAGAAGAATGTTATAATGCCTCTTTGTGCCTTTTAGTTAAGTGCTCAAAGAGAGCTTCAAAAGAAATGTGTTCCCAGGAGAAAGGGCTACGCAGCAAACACGTAACTCTCTCTTCCAATGCTTTTGAAAATTCTGGGGAGAAGAATGAATGACATGCCTTAGCCACTGTTTTCTAAAAAACATCTGATGGAAAGTCTGAATTTAGCTGATGGTTAATGCAATCAAATAGTAGCACTAATAATTTGTGAAGGTACCGAACACACAAAATACTGAAAACAAACAAAACCCCCTAACACATGTTTTAGATAGAAAAACATCTGAATCTTCCACAATATCCCACCAAAAAAACCCATGAAATCACTAAACACAGTAGGACTATTACGTAGTTTGGATTTATAGTTCTAGGTCGCAAGGAGGCTGCAAGGTAGAACTGCCATGAGGGGGAATTTCCTTCATTTCTCTGGTGTGGTCACTGTGGGAACAAGAAATTCATCACACAGGGAGTCAAGAAAGGGCACTCTATGTGCAAAATACAATGTGGTACTGACATCTGCTTCATGCTTCCTACCTGTGAGTGGTACAGGCCCTGAGCATGCCATGCCTGAGCCTTGGGATATAGAGACACTCACTGGCTCTAACTGTGGAGTAACAACTTGCTCCTGTTCCCTCCAGAGAAGTGCTGGAGAGAGTAGGTATGGGAGCATGTGAGGAGTGCAGCCTTATGCAGGGCAGGGAAGCAGGAAAACTGTCAAGGTGGGGGGAGCAGCCCCCTAAATCGTCACTGCTTTGTACTTTTGGTATCATTCACTGTCACATGCAGTTGGAATTGCTCTGCTGCCTCTCTTGTACCTCCTAATACATAACTGGAAGATTCTAGCTTTTTATTTCAGATAGTAACAAATGGCAGAAATAAGCCAAAATACATGTGTTGCCATCTACAGCACAAGAGGACAGTCTGCTAACAAGAGCAGACTAAATATTCCTAGAAACCACAAGTTTAGTGCATCTTTGTGCTTACTACAATAGCAAGGAAACGCTTAATTCTAAATATATATAGTATCACAATCCAAACAAATCTTTGAAAAGTGTTATTTCCATTCCTGCCTCCCAAAATTTCCCATTGCTTTCACAATCAGATGAACAAAAATAATGGCTTTTAAAACAGGCTAATACCTCCAAAGTCTGAATCACATCCAAAATTAATCTAAAAATGAAAAAAATCCCGTACTTCTAAAAGCGGCCTAGTATATCAAGAGAGTACAGCACAGATTCTTATTAAGGATGTGATTTTTATCTCAATGGGACATTGGAAGCACCATTTCAGCATCATTTGAGTCACAGTCTCCTGAATGTGATAACAGAGAGCAGGAAAACTAATACAAGAAATGTCATCAGCTCCTTCTCCTCTCCTTGGGTTTTTTGGTGCTTGTTATGTTAGTTAATCCAAAACCAATACAAATGTGACCCAGAGACACAGACCAACAGAAGAGCCACTTGGATCAGAGCAGACACAGTTTCCTATCTCAGGACTAATAGTCCTGCCTCTTACAGAAATCTTCTTTTGACCCTAAGTTGCTCTTCTGGCTTTTTTTCAAATACTTCTTCTTTTAAAACATGGATTGAACAAAAATAACGTTCAAGATTAAAGTTTAAAATCATCTGGAGGTGGATGAGCACATACAAAGAGGACCTGAAAGAAAGGAGAGCACAACACCCAGATAAGGACAGACTACTCATAGCCATTAAAGATATGAGAAGAATTGCAAGAGCAACTCCAGTGGAGATAAAATTTCTGTATGCAGTCTTCTTCATTATGAGGATTGAGTAGACAAAAAATATGTGACTGTTTACAGCTTTATTTGCTTTTCATCTTCCATTGATCCCATGATTAACTGTCATGCCATGAAACCAAAAGTAAAAAGTCCAGTGGGCCATATGATGCAGGACTTGATAGCTTGCCTTATCTGTTCAAACCCCCAGCATCTCCAAATCAGAAATACATAAAATTGATTCTTTTAATATAGAAATATTTCCAGAACAGATACTGCTTAAATGGACCTCAGTAACACAGAATTTCCATTTCCCCCCTCAGTGTGATTTTTACCAACTGCCCTGCTTATCCATCACTATAAAGAAAGAAAACAAACAGAAATCTGAAATGCCCCTATATTTACACTCCAATCAAATGGCACTGAAAGATTTGTTGTGTTGAATCATGATATGAAGTTGTCAGTTCTCCGAAACATTTTAGATGGGACTGGGAAGTATTTAATGGTTTTTACTACAAAAGCGTTCTGACCTCATGGGTTCACAGTAGTAAGCTGTGAACGCCAGTCTTTAGAGACTGAGAGTGCTAAAGAGAGGAACATTTATAAATAATGTAATAATATCACAGGTTAAAATTCAGGACAAAATATCACAGTCAAATCTACTCAAGTCTTACTTTCTGTGCAAGGGAGATGAACCTTTCTATTATTTACCACATTAAGGGACATTCTGCCTAGAATTTTTTAAAAACACTGGTCTAAAAAAATCCCAGATATTGGCTGCAGTGAGTTTTCTTTACCACTGAATTAATATCCCACACTGGGGTATCCCTTATCCCACACTGTGTGCAGTTTGAGGTATGATTGTAATAGCCAGGGTAAAATGGAATATGGAATTGGAATTTTTTGCAAGAGTGGTAGGATTTTAAGATCTTCTATCTAGGCTAATAAGTGTTAAATACATGCCATTTGACATCTGAAAGCTGACTGATTCACAAATGATATTACAATTCATATAGCACTTCAGAAGTCCTGGGGCAATGGCAACTCACACATGTAAATTGCCAAGAATTGGCAATTTTGCTGCTTTATCAAAACCCTTCAAAGAAACTTACTACTTCTTCACAGATGAGATCTACAGGAAAACTAAGGGAAAGTCTCTCAGCCACAAGAGCTTTTATCTAAATAACTCAAGCCTGATTATTAATTTAGTTGAGAAAAAATCATGCTACCCAAAGGGCTATTTGATTATTCACTCCTGTTGCTACAGTTAATACATGAAGTACTATAAATCAAATCTGGACTTTGGAACATGTCCTGTCTTTATGACTAAAAGTCAAGTTTGCAAAACAAATTCCAGATCCTACCATCATGTGATGTAGACTCTGATTTTTTCAAAGCACAGTCTAACTACCAATTACAGTAGAAACTCTCACACATAAACGCTTCATTACTTAATTTACAAAGCAACAGTCTGATCATGTCTCACAGTGATTCACAGCAGTGTTAACCTGTCTCAGAGACTGCAGGCTCAACCACGGCAGGCTTCAGAATCAAGCTTTTTGAAGTGTTTCAGGTCAGTAACATCATTCCACCTCAGGACCATTCTGCTTTAAAGTAGCTGTGTTGCATCTCTGGTGCTGGAAATTAGTTTCCTCTGGCAGCAGCGGGATATATAAATTAAAATGTGTATGTCCTAAGTAAAAAGCAATGGGCAATTATTGATCAGGAATGATCTCCCGTCACATGCCTGCATGGTGGCTGGGAGAAACTCCACACACTGCAGAAGTGATGGCTTTTCTCACTTAAGTTCATCAAACATGCTGGCACTGTGGTATACATCCTACCAGCACCATATGATCCATGGCTGAGAGCAGACATCAAGAGCAGTTAAAAAAAAGAAGAAACAATGAGCAATAACCAAGTAGGTGAAATGTTATGGCTGAAGATCATCATCTGTTGTTTTTAATTACTGAAGCAGATTTAGCACAGGTGTGCAGCACTGTGTAATATCAAAATGTTCACATGTCCTGATCAATTCTGCCTGCCATGGAGTTTGAAGGCTGGCAGAATACAGCTGCATGCATTTCATAGCTGGAACTACCTTTGTAAAACATCTTTTGTTGCTCCTAATTTCCAATCAGTCACATGTGGGCAAGAGGACATATCCCACTGAACATATGTTAGCCGACTATGCTCATAAGCAGCAGAAAATCCACGCCAGTAATTTTCTTCTCTACCAAGACTGGTTTCTTTAGCAGCAATGAATGCCACAGGCACTGAACAGTAAATGTCTGCATGTAGCTGGAGACACGCACACGTACATGTGTCTGTGCATGACACTTCAGGTAAGAAATTCTGGGCCTCAGGGAAAGGCAGTGCAAGAAGACGATGGACCAGGAGGGTGGAGATGGGGAAGTCTGAAGCCAGTTAAGGTGCTGGAAACCAAATAAGAATGGCTGGTCCAGGCTGGGCCTTTGAAACACCAAAGGCCTGAGCTACTAGTTATGCTGAGGAACATTAACCATTACTTTGTGTTCACTGGCAAGAAAACCATATCTAGCCCCATACCAAAAAGACTGGCCCATCATGGCCCCATCATATGATCCAGTTACAGAGTTTTAAGATACCTCTTCATTTGTTCAAAAAGGAGTAGCTATGATACACCCAGCTGCACCACTACAGACAGAAGGCAGACATTTTAGACAGACTGTCCGATTTTGAAAAGGAGGATGTTGAGTCTGGAAACTGATGCAGAATTTCCCTGAGTCTCTCACAGTCACATTTCAGGGAGAACCATGACCACAGCACTCTGCTGGGCATTATTTACCTCCAATACAGCAATAGCAGGTCTACCAGTAGCATGCTAAGCATAAATTTGCACTCATACAAGAAACATAAACAACACTCTTCTGAAAGCTGCAAAAAGATGTGGTGTAGGACCCAAACTACAACTGCCTCACTGTGATGAGCTGTGATTTGTCATTTTTTAAACAAAACACAGTACTGTGGGTATTCAGTGTTTCTCTCTATATGTCTAAGAGAAACTCATTTAGCTGTAAATCTGTTCCACAACCCTAAAACCACTATGCTAAAATGAACTAAGCATTGCATATTTAGAAATACCAGTTTTTAAGAACTGAAGAGGCTGAATTTAAAGTATGCTTGGATGAAATTACGGAAAGCAAGTACAAGCCTCCAATTATTCTCCAATAAGACAAATTATAATTTAATTCCCTTTGCTGAAGAGACTCAGGAAAGCTTCACTATAAAAATGTGTTAAAAGGAGAAGGAAATGGCATTTAAAACAGTTTCACTTCCAACTTAGGGCAGACCTGAGAGCCTGAGGAGCAAGCATGGAGGAAGGAGAGTGCTTGAAGAAAAGAATAAAAGCACAGTAGCTGGTACTTCTCTGCTATAACATTATCAGCCTGCTGAGAGCAATTACAATAGCACAGACAGCACTTGCTTTATTGTGACCTTACTGAATTAAATCTACGGAAAAAAACTCTGAGATTCAGCAGGGAATTTATTAGAAAATTTTAATGCCAACTTAAATTTGATCCAAAGGCCTCAATATTAAAGGTCATATCCATTACTGTACTGTGGGAAACCTTGGATCTCTCTGTTCCTGTGTTCCACCCTTTCTCAATTTTGTTGTCTTTCGTAAGACTAGGTCAGGCTCTCCTCTTGGCTTCACAGCACTCTGTATCAGAGGTACAAGACTGCTATTTACATTTTAAAAAGCCTTAGCCAGCAAGTCAAATAAAGAACTTGTTTTTAAAAAAAGGTTAAAAACAAAAAACCAAAATCAAGCAGCACTGATGAAACTAACTGGATTTAGCTACCTAACATGGATATAAAAAACATGTGACCAGATCTAGACCAAATTATCTGTTGCTACTTCCAGATCAATTGTCCTCCTGGTCAGGGGGCAGGTATGAACTGACTGCTGACTTGCACACCATAGTATAAGTTGTGTGGTGTTTTTAAAAAATAAATTCTTAACTGTAGACTGTTACAAACACTTGAAATTAGAAGTACCATCATCAAATTCTGATCAGCTGAACTTCAGTGCTCTAGTGGAAGGTGTCCCTGACCATGGCAGAGGGGTTGGATTGGAACTAGACCGTCTTTAAGTTCCCTTCAAACCTAAACCATTCTCTTATTCTATGAAAGGCCTTGTTTGTCTGTGGCAATGGTTACTGGGTACTTCTTAAGCCCCATCACTGCTCTACCCAAACCTTTCAGCTTTACAACAGGGGATGCATATGCTAAGCACCTGTGAAAAATACAAAGTGCACTGTGAAGCTCCACAGTGCTCTTCAGCTTCCCTGAAGGAAGTACTCCCCACAGATTTGCAGCATAAAGCTGCTCTCCTTTTAGTTGAAGGTATAGGAAAGAATAGAATCACAGATGGCCTGTACTTTACCAGAAGATGAAAAAGACCACAAGTTCTACTGTTACACTGTATTGATCTTATTCAAATATGAAACTGTAACAAAGGGAAAAAGCTCATGTTCTTGAATCCTTAAATAATTTTGTAGCTTACATTCTTGTGACTTCCAGAGTACCTTGAGCTCTCAAGCACTCATATTACTCAGCATAAATGTGTGAACACAAGCCCAGATACTTGCTTTCAATCTGCTCAGCTACCCTCTGAACAAGAGAGTCATCCTCTCTTTTCAGCCTATGAGAATATACATTGTGGATATTAATTACACTCCTTACTTTCTCAGTAGCCCCAGTATGCACTCAATGTAGGATGTCTGAGAAATGGAAGATGGTTGAAACACAGGTTTCCTGTGCCAGGCCCACTTATATTTGAAAACACATCCCACCTGATGACCTGGTAGCAGCTATTTCAGTCTTCCTCCAAAGTACCGGAAAACCTGACAACCGAACTAGTTTCACTTACACTTCAGGCTATGATGGCATTAAATATATTTTGTGGAGGACAGTGAATAAAAATAATTTTTTCTGAACTCAATTCATGCAAAATTTTATGTTCTTCATGCTAACAGCCTGTGGCAAGGTTTTGGTAGAGGAGAGACTACAGGAGTAGATTCTTTAAGAAGGTGCCAGAAGCTCCCCGCAGTGTCTGAGCGAGCCAATGCCAGCTGGCTCCAAGAGGGACCTGCCACTGCTCAAGGTCAGCAGCAGTGGTAGTGCCTCTGGGATATTTAAGCAGGAGGAGAAAAAAAAGAAAACCTTCACAACTGCTTGCAACTCCAGGAGAGAGGAATGAGAGTATGTGAGATGAATAGCTCTGCAGACAGCCAGGTCAGTGTAGATGGAGGGACAGGAGGTGCTACAGGCACTGGAGCCGAGACTCCCTTGCAGCCTGAGGTGCTGACCATGGTGGTGCAGCTGTGCCCCTGCAGCCCAAGTAGGTCCATGGTGGAGCAGAGATCCTCCTGCAACCTGTGCAGGACCCCACACTGGAGCAGATGGATGCCTGAAGGAGGCTGGGACCCCATGGGAAGCAGGATCCTGTCAGGACCTTGGACCAGTGGAGAGGGGTAAGTTTGCTGGCAGGAGCAGCAAACATTGACCTTGTTTGGAAGGCAAGGTGGAGCAGTTTGTGACCTTGTGAGGAATGCAAGCTGGAGCAGTCTGTTCCTGATGGACTTGATTCCATCATTCCTGACGGGAATGACTCACACTGGAGAAGTTCATAAGAGACTGTCTCCTGCAGGAGGAACCCCATGGTGAAGCAGGGGAAGAGTGCGAGGAGTCCCCTTTGAGGAGAAGGGAGCAGCAGAGATGGTGCATGATGAACTGACCACAGCCTGCATTTCCCAGCCTCTGCACAGAGGAGGTAGAGAAAATTGGGAGTAATTTTAAGCCTGGGAAGAAGGGAGGAGTGGAAGCAAGCCGCTTTTAAGATTTAGTTTTCTTTTTCATTATCCTTCTCTGATTTGATTGGTAATAAATTATACTAATTTCTCCAAAATTAGTCTGGTTTGCCCATGAGGGTAACTGGTGAGTGATCTCTCCCTGACTTATCTTAACCCATGAACCTTTCATTGTATTTTCTCTCCCCTGTCTAGCTGAGGAGATAGAGCAGCTTTGGTGGGCACTTGGTGTCCAGTCAGGGTCAACCAATCACACAGCCACACTAAATTTAGTTTCATACACATCTCAAGTACCTTGGTAGGTTTGAAACCAAAACCACAAATAAAATTTGAATGCTGCTGAAAGGTCACCATTTCTTAAAGACTTGTTTTCACTCACACATTCATACACTGACCCAAGTTCACCTTTCCAGACATGGATGTGAGTGACCTCTAGATCAGAACCTGTGCAGCAGTATCTGGGCTGACGTGGCAGACCAGCTGCACTCCAGGACACTGCTTTTGAACCTAAATATCACTTATTCACACAAGCAACCTACTGCAAAGCCCTCTACATGCAACATGAAGGTACTTAATCTGCCATGCTAAAGAAAGTGCCAATGGATTTGTCTCATGAATTGCTTTACCCTTCAAAAGAGATTGATTACACACACTTGCTTTAAATGCAATTGGATTTAGTAACTACTGTAATTTTGTTTAATAGCTCTTTCTTATCAGTCTTGTCTCATTCAAAGAAGGAGGGAGAAGTTTAATTTAGGACTTATGACATTTGCAAGAGGTCAACAAAATGGCTGCTAGACTAAACTGGAATATTTAATAATGCTTAGTCTTCTCAAATAAAAACCAGCCTTGATGTTCCTGGTGTTCACACTGGTTTTCACTTGCCTAGAAAACAGCATCATCTTCTAAGTCTTTCCTCACTGCTCATTAGGCATGGTTTTTAGCTCTTATACTGTCTTTGATGTAGCCCATAAAACATGGTAAGACTGACACAATGTGGTCAGCATCCTGCCAGCTTTCTGTCTGTGCAGATTTCCTTCTTCAGAATACTACTCCTTGAGTTTAAAGGAGACAGAGAAGAGCAAGGCAGATGATGAAGGTATACTTTCTGAGATAGACAGCATTGTAAGACTTGAACTATCATGCCTTAATTCCTGCTGTAAGCATATTTTGTGAACTTGGGCAAATAATTTGTTTCCCTGTGCACCCGAGTCTTTAAATCTATGCTTATATTTAAACAAAGCTAGCCTCCTTCATTTCCACCTTAAGGACATCTTCCACCTTTCCATCTTAAGGACATTTGTAAAATGCACCATCAAAACCAGGATGCCTTGGTCTCCCATAGCTCACTGCTGCTTCTGCAGAGGAGCAGTAAAACTGATAATTCTCTCTGTCCTCTGTCTTGCCTCTACAGGTGAGAGAATGGAAAAAGTCCCAGCCTTGACAATTCCCTGGGGATGACACAACAAATGTATGAGCACTGTCATAGTCACAAAATTACTGGCAATAAAACAAGCAGTTTGAAAAGACTTACTCTCCTTTTTTCCCCATAAAGCATATCCTACATGTGGTAAAGGTATGTTACTGTCAATGGGCCAGTTCTGCAGTATTATTTGACAGCATGACTTTGCATACCAATTTTTTTCTCCTCTTCCCCCATGAGTATACATACATCATTTTAAAAGCAATTTACAACATGTCAAAGTGCTTAAGGAGACTCTTAAAAATCTAATGTATGAAGTTAACCATTGGCATGATTTATTATTGAAGTTCCACAGTTATAACTTGACAATTAAGAAATATTGATAAATGCAAACACATTATTGATGTCAATTAAAAAGCACAAGATTGATTAACCTCCCAGAGGTATACTGGCACGAGCAGTTAGAGAGTAATCACTCCCACTAAGTATTCACTACTGACAAATGTGCATAGAAATTAGACTTCTGTGAGACAAGAAATATTTTCATTTAAAATTAAGATAATTTGAACACTGAACCAAAGTACTGGGTCAACAACAAAATCAAGAGAATTATAAACAAGATCTGTATTAATGTGAAAGGCTAAGTGATTAGGTCACATAATGCTCTCATTAACCACACACTTGGATGAAAATATGGTTAAGAATTATCAAAGCAACTGCTCAGCAAGTCAATTATGCTCACAGAAGAAAAACCATGAATGTATTATTTAGCCACTACACTGCAATATTTATAACTGCCTTGATGAGGGACAGGACCTTATTTTTACAGCATAAACAGCAGACCTTTGTTTTAAACTATGCATTTATGCATTTTCTACTGGTGACAAAATTATAAAGGTGAGTTCAAAACTCTGCTTAGTAATGCTTCACTTCCAGCCAACCTAACAGCCAAGGAAGGACATTCAGGCAGCACATACCTCAGAGGGGAAACATGTATCTGACATACCCCAGAAAGCATAACAACAGGAATCAGTCAAATTGTGATTTAAATGTGACTGAAGAGTTTGGGCTCCTTCTTTCTTCTTTTTACTTGCTTTCAGAATTAATGTATTGGCATAATGCCTGTCACGAAGATGAAGGGCACTGCAGCTGTAGCTCTTAATGGCCAAAAAAACCCCAGGCTCACCTCAGAAAGCACAAAGCTAAAGACAGCAGCAATGCACCAAGTACCAAGGAGACTGCGTAAACACTAATTAAACTTCACTCTACACTCTTGTCTAGAAAACAGCTTTCCCTGCCTAAACTTCCAAGGGCCTGATCAGACATGCTGCTATTAGAGTCTAGCAACTTTCTTCCCTAAGCTTGGCCTTCATCACAACTTCATGGATCAAACACACTTCCCTCAAATACAGGCAGCTTACTACAGAGACACTAGACAGAATCTGAATTACTGCAAAAAAGATAAAATTGTAAAATAGCACATCAATGATAAAGCTTCTTTGCTTGAAAGAGCTTTTATGTGAAAGCCACATATATGTTTATTGTCAAAACAAAAGTAGATCATTGTGAATTTACCTGGTTGCAAATTCAGTCAAATGGTACTGGTAACAGAGACCATGTGTAGTGTTATGATAACCCACAGGGGTATTCAGTGGATGCCCAGAAGATTACAATATATGGAGACATACCAGACACAAAGGAAAATGAAGAGGGGTGTTTTTTTTTAAGTAACTGTTGTTTTCAGAGTTTTGCAAAATGACAGTTAATGTTGGTGGACTGTATAAGCAGCTTTCATTTTGACACACAGTTTTTAAAAAAGAAAGCAAGCGTCACCTTTGAAACTGGAAAAATTGAAAAGTTTTAGTGACAACCAACAGAAGCACAAAGATAATAAGACGGCCAAATATGAATCAGTCATGAAACCAGATTCTTGGAGCAAATAAGGCAAATAAAGGTCTTTGCAGACTGCTCTTATCTTGAGAATGAAGAAAAGAGTAAATTCTTTAGACTTGAAAAATCATCTGTGGAAGAAACAGAAAAAAGGCATCTGATTTAGAGTGGCAGAGGAAACTTTTAAAACGTATTTTCAGTGTGGGGAGAAAGCAATGTTCATCTGAAAGGCCAGAAAAGAATGCAAGTAGCTTCAGGAGGAGCTAAAATGCCTCCTCTTCCCTCTGTTAGCTGTAAATTGAAAAACTGAAATTGTAATATGCTGAGAGACTGATGAATGAGCATGGGGTGGGTGGGGAAATGTCATTAAAAAACCCCATTTTACCACAGCTATGGGACCACCAGGTGACTTGTCATATAGCGAGGGTGCCAACACCAACACTGTCATCCTGAATTACAGACTGCAACTCAAGGGCAGCAGAACACAGTTCTGGGGATCAGAGGCACCAGACAAATGTGCCAAAGCTCCTCCTGGAGGGAAATGTGCCTGCTCAGTTGCAGTGCCAATGAATCTGACAGTGTCTCCTTCCAATGAGCAGTACAAAAAGAGGATGGAAAGTTTTAACAGCAAGGAAAAAAGAAATAAAACTACAACAGATTAAAAAGCAACCAACAAACAATGAGAGATCAAGAGAGCACTGTTTCAATAACAGCACTTCTGTCTCTCTCCCTTTTTTAGAAGTCCTCAAAACAGCAATCTTAATTTCCTCAGAGTCTAGCTGTACTTAGAACTGGTTTACCCCTGAGAAGGGACTCTCAGGAGAGATCAATATTCTGATGTGAATGTAAGTCACAATACATACACAAGGCTTTTACAAGGTTATACATTTCATAAATAACACACAAGATTGCCATACTTCTCCTTTTCCTATTCAGTAAAAGAGAGAACCTCCACAAATGTTCTGCTCTGCAGCAGACATCACACAGCAAGAAAGACAAGAAGTTGCTCAAAGGTTAATACACTTTAATGAGAGAAACTCAGTCTTCAAACCCTCCCTCAATGAGCTCCACTGCAAACCAGACTGACAGGCATCAAAGCAAGATCACACAGACTAGAAACACAGTAGAAGTCATTTGCTCTGTGATCAAAACTACAGCACTTATTTCGACTTCCCCTCTCTTGACAGTATTTTTTATTTGTAGTAAGACACACACACACTTGCTGTTACTTCATTTAGAAAAGCCTCCTTCAAGTTTTGTTGCAACAGCCACCCCTAAGAGCCATATTCATTTGCACCCTGGGCTGAAACCCTTGGGACACCAAACACAGCAAAGCAGAAAGCACAAAGGGGCAAATAGCAGAGGGACACATCTGCCTGAAAATGTGATCTTTTCCTGCTTTTGGAGCTTTCTTCAGCACAGAATGGTTAACACTCCTAACTGTTTCAAGGAGCTACTGACTAGGCTGATAAAATTTACTCTTTTCCATGTGGAAGTTTACACCCAGCATTTCCTTTATTGGATGTGACATACTGCCACACCGAGTTGCTCGCTAGAAAATAAGTCCTTCTCCTGTCCTTCAGACAGCCCTCATCTGTGCAGAACATCAGGTGCTCACAGCTCTGGATGTATTATATAACTACTGTTACTATTTATGATAAGGCCCCAACCTCACTGGATTGGCCATTAAATACATGCAACAAAAATAATGACAGTTCTTTATGACAGATAATTACAGTATTTTAAATGCATTGGCCAACACTCAGCAGTCTTTATTTTTAGGAAAGGTTACTGCATACATCAAATGCTGTGTTTTACATTAAGCTCTTACATCAGAAAGACAAAGCCTCATTCTACCTCTGAATCGCCTCTGCTGGCAACCTAAGGTTATTTTCAATGCTGTCTACTTTGGAATTTAATACTGCGGACAGAAGCTGCCACTTGTAGTTTAGTCAGCAGAATGAACAGCAGCAAATCACTTGTGAAAACACAATCTTGTTCTCCATCAGGAGAGTTAAATGAAAGCCTAAGGAGTAACACTGCTCTGGTGACTCACACAGGTGTAACCTGGAGAGCCATGCCACCTGAAGACGAGTAAAATGTCTATTACACTTCCTGCCCCCTCAGATCCCAGAAATTAAGCTGATATGACAGCTCTGGGCTTTTGGCATCTGTTCCAATGTTGCACATCTCCAAAGCTAGCCTACATGCCAAGAAGAAAAAGGTTTTTGGAAAAGCTGGCCAAAGCAGACCTCACCGCTAACAAGTTCTGTGAAAAGACAAGCTCTGATTCAGCTGGGTTTCTGTTTAACAAACCTTTTCCAAAGTCACTCCTATGACACCTTTTTCTTTGTTCCTCCTCCTTTTCAACTCCCAAAATCTTAGTTTATTTACTGTACATAAAATATATTTACTCTCCTATTGAAATACAAAACCAGTATAGCATTGAAATTTACTGTTTCCAAATTTTAATTTGAAGCTTTCTTTTGTTTACCGAAAGACAGGTATTATCTATCCTATATTTTACATTCTTTCACCTGTATCTGTGTCTCTTTCTAAGTCAAGAACTCTGATTTTTAATATATACTAAGGATTTCCATTGCTTTCTTAATCATGTTCTTCCTGGTACGTTACTGTTATTAAGTATTTGAAGTTTTCAAACACATGTAAAGCAAATGCAACATGACCATAACAGAAGGATTTAAACTACCTCAAGGAAAAGAAAATACCTAAAAATATCACCCCAAAGAGCTTTGAAATTTAAAAAAAATTAAAATTTAAACCACCAACAAACACAGGAAAATGCCTCCAGTGGCTTCTAAACCCAAAGTCAGCTGATTTGAATTCAGTTTGTGGCTTTGCCACAAGCTTCCAGCATAATTTTGGTAATTGCAGGTAAGGAACCAAACAAGTGAGAACTCATGATGTGGTAAAGCAATTAAAAATTGACTACCAGTACTGCAACAGGCTAGGAGCAAGACAAATGCAAGAGGCTCATGCCAAACATTTTCTATATTCTAGCTGCCAATCCAAGGATTTAGAAGTGTATAGGGAGTTCATGGATACCATGCAGTGACTTGATAAAACTGTTTTACCAGGATATTTGTCCCTTGTTTGATTATGTCACTCATTCCTGCTCTTCTACTGTAAACGAAGCATTTAAAAACTTAACTGTGTCTACACTTGCTTTAAGGCTAAATGGCCAGAGAGGTAAGAAAAATTCTCTGGGTGTAATGTCAGATCTATCCTGGCTGGAAAATGATGTCTGACCGTAATAAATAAAAAACACGGCACAAGTGAAAACTCCAGCAAACTTCCAAGGGCAATCTTCTTATCTAGGAATTCTAAGTCTACAATTTTGTGGTAGAAAAATATTTCCATATTTTGTAGAGAAATGGGTATTTGCATTGCTAAGCTGGAAAAAAAAGAGATAAAATTCAAAGAACTTCTCAAGAAAAGCCGTAAAATAATCTGTGATTTTAAAACTTCCTTGAAGTGACAAGCTTGATAAGAATAAACCACATTAGAACTACAACAGAATTGTCTGCCAGCAGGAAGACATGACTTGCCAATACCAAACACATTCCTGAACAGTAGTGTGGTGCTGCCCCTTGTGTTCAAAGAGCTTTTCCAGCTATTCTTTCCTCTTGGCCTCAGAACTGCTGCCAATATAATGCAATACACTACACAGTGTGTTGCATTACAACACTTCGCGACTTTCTTACATATACATAAAAACCAGACATAAATATGACCTGTAGCCTGAAACTGATACTAACAAGAGTTTTCAAAAGGAATCTTCTCCTGCAAAGGACATCCAGCCCACAGTGCTCTGCAGTATAAACGCAACTTGTTCAGATACCCAGAACATTTCTTGAAGTTTGGTAAGTTCCTTCTGACAGTCAATTCCAATGTCACAAACTCACAACTGTGTAAATTGGTACCAGTCCTCCAAACACTCAACAAAATGCTTTCAGTCCAGAAGTACATACACCTTGACAATTATTAATATAGGAATATTTGCTGCACTAAGGATGAGCATACAATTCAAAACAGGTGCTGTAAACTAGGGTAGTACTTCTACCTTTCTTTTTTTATAGCAACTATAATTGAAGTTGCTTGTCTTGCCAGTATTTATTAAACATGCTTTAATATTTATGTTATTTTGATTAACAGAAAGTTTCCTTATGGCTATATAGTCATCAATTCATAATATGAGTGCTGTATTAGTACATTGATTCAGTTTAATTTCCACTTCCATTCAAGTGTTACTCAAATTCACAATATTGCCCAGATAAGATACTGCTAATGAACACCTCAAGAAGGCACAGTCCTTGGCTACACACAGCTGCACTGGCAACTTGGCTTGCTGAAAAAGAAAAGATCCAGAAGAATTGTTCTAATTTTCTGCAAGTTTCAGCATAAGACCTTACTAATAATTTTGACTATGGAGAAACATAAGAATAAGAGACCAAAATCTCACAGTAAGTATGACGTGAGCTTTTATCAAGGCGTAGTCATGAAGCATTTCATTAAGAGAAATGGAATTAAAGTTACTACAAGCAACAGATATTTCAAGGATTAGAATGTACTTTACAACATGCTGCAAATATGAAAAATGCTGCAAGAACTCAGCATTTATCGTTATCAGTGGAACCTTTCTAACAGAGGTTTCATGCTTCAACACCACATTCCTTCATTCTACACATCTGAAGGGAAAAGTAAGAGGGGTCAAGCCTGACGAAAAACAACTCAGACTCAAAAGAAAAGTTTATCTGTTCCCTTAAAAAACACAGATGACCAGCCAGCTGTAAAGGAGGCAGATCCACAAGTCCCGACTGAGCGCTCACGGTGTGTCTCTTGTCTCCCTGACCAAGGTTTGTGCAAACCATGATTCTCATCAGCTTGGATTGTTTAAAGAGACAAACAAAAGCTGTGAAATATTAAAACCCTTTTATTGAAGAGTACTGTGGTTGTGTGATGTTAAAACCAGTAAAATTGATAATAAAGACTCAGAGGTGCCAAGAAAAACAAAATAATCCTTAGCTGGACAACAAGATGACTGGCAGTTTCTAGCTATAATATAAACTGAGGAGAAAGCACTACAGAGGAATATGGAAGAGTAAGACATCCTATAAATGAAAACAAGGCTTTAATCAGAGCACACAGGTCTACTATAGCTTTTGAACTTCACTGCTATGTTTTCAGTTCAAAACCCGAGAGACAGAATGGCATACAGAAAACTTCAAAACACTCAGTATTAGCCAGCCTTCAAAGTGGCTTTTATAAATCATAAATTTCAGCAGCAGCAGTACATTTCAGTGCAAATGCTCCTACCACTAACATACCAAAATGACTAATAGTAATAGAAACTCACAAATGAAATCATATTAGCATATTTGGGGAATGGCTGTTATTACAATTCTCAAACAACTTCAAGACTTCACCTCAAAACTTTCTAAAACTTTCTATTTCACACTTATTTGTGACAATGCATTTCTTACAACACTCTTCTCTACAGGAAAGACATCACAAAATTTTGTTGTTTACACAGTAAACACGCACAAAAATCTTTGCCAACAGTGTTGAAAATGAGTTGCTCCTTCCTTTAGCCAGGCTATTATAAAATCGAAACCAACAATAAGCAGAGAACTAAGCTGTAGATTAATGTTCCTCCATGCTTTTCAGATTTATAAAGCTACTTCTATAACACTCAAACAAATTGTATAGTGACTGACATGAACAAAATGACAGTAATCTGTCACTACTTCACATTTCCCACCAGGCTGATTCAAATAGTTATTTATGAACCTTACACTTCAATGGTCACTTTGATGACTAAACCATAAATTAGAATGTAAAATGAATATAAATTTGATTTTAGAGTAACAACAAATTGTCAGCAGAGAGGAATATTATTTAATTTCTACTGACATACTAGAAAAAAGTCAGCAATACCAAGATGAACCACATCATAATAAACCCCAAACTTAGCAAAAACCTGAATGCTAGATCTCATGTTTGCTTCAATGCTTCTGCATTTAAAAATAAAAGCATTTACATTATGCTTGGTTAGTTTTAAATATAAAGTCTTAATAATGTCAGATTACTTCATTACTTAGACCTTCAATTAAACAGAGAGAATGAACTTTTTCTACAGAGCGTGATGAAATTTGACAGCAAGTAAATATTAATATGAACTTAGATGCTCAGGTTTTTAATAGTCTGGAAGAAAAGCTTTTAAGACAGTGTTGCTATTTTTAAAACACTTATCTCTTGCTTTAGAGATGGGAGTGAGAAGACACCGAAACATAACAGAAGTTCTGCAAAGCACAACAACTTTGCAATTTTTCAGGAAAAAAATGTTCTTATTACCCAAACAATCAACTCTTGCAGGGATGCATGTCAAAAAATTATCTTAATAAAATAATTTTCTTCTACCTGATTATTTTTTGTTAAAAAGTTCCATTGCCTATTATGTTACTGTATAATAACATTTATTATCCATTACTCTTGAAAACATGTAAGATAAACCCTTCCAAAAGTAAATGCAGTGTGATTGTACTCTGTCTGGAAAATGTCTAGAGATGCAACATCAAAAAGATATTTCAATATAAGTTTCACTGTCTTAGCAGTGTTAAAATTGGGAAGTTGTGTCATCATCTGTAATATTCCTTGCTTTTCAAGTATGTTTTCCCTGAGATTCTTACATGGAATGACAGTGATCCAATTTAAAACCAACTTGAGCAATTTTGTTTTCATCTTGGAGAAGCCCCTTAAATAGCTGATGTTTGAAACAAACATGCAAAACCATGTAGACTTACCAATAACTGAGGCCATTCTGAATTATTCTGGTATGTCCCAGTGACACAGTAACAAATGCATAACAGAAAGATGCTGACTGATGCTGAGGGACAATCCTTAAGCTAAAAAGAAAATTTCAAAAAAGCTGCAAGGCAAGACCCTCACACCAGACAAGAGTCTAGCCTGTCAAAGGTCTGTTTTAGAGAAATATCCTTTTTTAGGGTCTACAGAAACAAGGTAATCTGGGCTTACGCAGGACTTAGAGAGGAAAGAGGAGTTTTATTTTAAAATCTGTCCCAGACCTATTAGGACTCAGATCAGTAGAATCATGTTTTGCTGAGAAAAAAAGTTGGAAAGTTTTTATTTAGCAAGACTTTATCTTAAGCAAGAATTAGAAGAGCTGAAAATGCCAATTATCACCTACAGATCTGAGAAAAAAACACCCCAACATTCAAATGTAATTGCATTGGAACATTCCAATCCAAATTGCTTCTTTCAGAAACACTTAAATAAAGAAATAGCAGTGTTTGGGTTAAAAAAAGATAGCAAAACTATGGTAGCACAAAACAACACCTGTTCCTGGAGAAGAAAATAATAATTAAAAAAAAATTAACTTGCACCTAAGTATCCATACTTAATTGTCAAATCAAAGGGCCCAGCTCCCTGTTAAAATAAGAATCTTGACCTGCTGGTTGTTTTAAAGAGTCATACTAAAACAAGCCATGGAGGAGCAGGTGCACATATTCATTCAGTGTTTAATAAAAGTACCACTGAGCTCTGACTGGTGTCAGCAAGCACAGATTTTGCAAGGAGGAGCAGCTTAAGCATTGCAAGTGCCCATAGAGAGTTCAGGCATAGAAACTTGCTTACTTCCAATTTTTAGTGGTCACTTTAGGTAGACAGTGGGTATGAATGAGAAGTTAAAAAGCATTTGAAGTTCAACCAAGTCTACTTCATTTCTTAGTAACATGGTACCTAGTGGAAGGAACAGAGATGCTATAAATGCTACTCCAACAAGGTTGAAGAAAAATACTGCCAGTGACTCAAATTTTCCAAAGAAAAACCCTATCACCCTGTTTGGACACATTTAGCCAGCATCTACTTAATTCACTTCAGGATTTCCTTGCTCTGTTACTATTCTAACACGTATCTGGAGATGGGAAAAAGTGAACACAGAAGAAAGTGAGACTGTTTGGAGTGAGTGTCAGTCACCCTTCTGAACCTGTGATGGAAGGACGAACAAATTCAGACAAAAACTGATGCTCATCTAGAGATGTTTTGAGCAAGGATCTATTTTTTTCCATCTCTAGTGGCATGAGACAGTTAAATGAGTAGTGAACAACTCCTATAAAAAATGTGAGAAATAAACATACCTGCCGTTGAATAACCTCTAGGTTTGCTTTGGCTTTATTCAATAGTTCTTCTATTTTTGCAGAATCTGCTACGTTCTTGTTTTCTCTGAAGGCATCTCTTATCCTTCTGATGGCGTATGTTCTAAACACAAACAAGAAGAAGACATATATTCATAGATGTGCCATGATTAAAACATGTTGATGTAAAAAAATAAAATGCACATCCCCCATATATAAATGTTTTGATCAGCTTTAGGCATAGATCTTTTTATTCAGGGTTTCATCGTGCTTCAGTTGAAATAGTGATCAGATCCTGTAATTTTAAAGAAAGTGGCTCTATTGGAGGTTTCTGTAGAAAAATATCGTATCTCAAGTATCAGTTCAGTCCTAACAGCTTGTTTGTGCTGAAGCCATATTGTTGGATGCCCAGCATGGAATACTGCAAAACTCAAGAACATAACAAAAGGTTAAGGATGAGAAAATCATTCCCCAGATTATTTTGAAACATTGTGACTATTCTTAACCTGCATATTCTAAAGGTCATTGAGCTAGACACTAAATACAATATACATTTCTACTAGATGCAATGTTGTAGTCTAGCAGTCAACAAAGGTAGATCAATGGACTAATTAACACAAAAAAGGGCTCCTTCCCTGTCACCCTTTTCTTCTCCTGACAAGGTGTATTTCACCCCTCAGTCCAACATCTCATCCACTTCCTCACTACGAAACAATAACAGAACATGATTTCTGCAAGCTGGAAGTGGTTATCATCTCTGCTTCCACAGAGGAAGGCCCAAAGCTGCAGCTTTCCCCAAATCCTGCCCTTTCCTTCCAACACAGTAAAGAACTTTCACATAGTCTAGTGTACTGTCATCCTCCTTTCCCTCCCCCCCAAACAGGGCCAAATTCCACTTGAAAATAAAATTTTCAGATGCAGTAGCGGATACTTTTTTTACATGGGTCCTTGGGAGGGGCTAGAGAAATGCAGTAAACTGATCTTGCTCATCTATCTTCCTTGTGTTCCAATTCTGTAGCACCACATCACATCAGTATCACTTTTGCAATAGAAAGTAAAACCCCACGTGTGGCACTGGAAGGAAACAAAAGGCTGCAAAAAGCCCCCACAATTAGTTTAATATTTCAAAAACCCTTTCCAACCTTGTATGAAAGTGGAACATGAGAGACAACTGTCTGAAACACTGTCATAGAAAATCCAAGAACAAGATTGAAAAACAAAATTACTGGGGGAGGAGACTGAGGAGAGAGGAAGAAGAGGAAAGATGAATAGCCAGCGGCACTCCATTCCATTAGATGGTGCTATCCAGCTCCTAATGCAGCTTTCACCAGCCAAGCAGCGCACTTTGTCTTTGAGCTCATGAATAATACATTTCAATCAGAGGAATCGGGATGGTTGTGGAGCGCCACTCTGCCGCCGCGCCCCGGCAGATGGTGCGTGCTTTTAATTAGGGCCTGCTCACCTACAATGTGACACTGGGGTGCGGGAGGGAGTGAGCCAGTGTGTCTGGACGTGTGAAGTTAATAGAATGTATTAAATATGGAAGCTCAATCTCATCTGCAGCTGTTGTCCTAGCAAGACATGAAGGGGAAGCTGATTATTTCTTCCAGAAAAGAAACAACCCCAAATCATTAATATATAGTGTAATTCTGCTGCCTGATAGTGGAGAGATTTCAAATCACCCCATACACATATGCAGGGTTAAACTGTTCAAAACACAATATTTTCTGAAAGAAAGGACAGGTTTCTAAGAGATACAACAACAAACATATATATATCTTTGGCTTAAAAGAGAAAACAACAACAGCATCAAGTATCTATTAGTGGGTACAAGTCTTTCAAAATGCAATACAAATGAGTAAAAGCTATCTACATAAAAAAGAAAGATGGGTCAAAACCAAATTCTTGTTCAGTATAACGCCTACAGACTGGAGGTGTTTTTTTTGTTTTGTTTTGTACATATGGTGTGTTACTTGTTCCATTTTCTCTCTCCTCCTCTAATTACACCCAACAAATGTTGAGAAAGAAATGGTATGTTCATAGAAAACAGACCAATTTTTATCTATAATCACAAAGTTGCACTGTTTTTACCTTCTATTTTTTTACCTTCTAATTTTTTAAGCCTTTATAAGTTTTAACACCCAAAGGAAGTTATTTTATATAGGCTTTAACACAATCTTAATTCTACAGCTAAATCTATGTTTCTCTAAACACACTTCAAAGACTAGCTCTATAGCCTGGCACTACTCTTCACCAAAGTTACACTGGGATTTAATGTATCACTTAAAATAAGGATGAGCTCAATTCAAAGCTTAAACCCAATACTATAATGGCTGTAGAATATCCTTTCTTCCCCATTGAGAGCTGCCAGAGAAATATTTTACCAACATTCAAATTCTCTAAAATGATGTAGAAAGTGTTAAGTAAGGATATAAACAAACTGGAAGGGTTTTTTTTTTTTTGTATGTGTGTATGTTTTTTCTTTCAAACAATGGCTTTTTATGTGCATCAACAGTTGTGAGCAGTGTCAATTCAGCACCTCAACACTCTCTATATTTCAACAGTTTCTGACCTGAGAATGCATTAAAAGCTAGAACTACCATAAGAAATGCAATATTGCTTCAAGTCCATGAAAAACTAAGCCCTTCTGAAAGTACAGCAGTGTGTGTAAGCAACACATAGTAAAGACACACATCTTTGAGAATAACCTGTTCATTCAGACATGTATCTATTGGGTTTTTTTTTACAGAGCACTGCTCCAGAGATGTTCTGGCTGATGAACAGACTGGTCTGCTAATCAGCCACTCTAATGGAGTGTATTTTCGGTTCAATGAGCATAAGACACCAAACTCAAATCTGTGGCATTTGAAGGCACACCTAGAAATGCCAGTGACAGAAAATGCATGGTTGTCTTCATAAAACTGTACATTACCCTAAAAGAAGCACTAACTGCAGACAGTGTGAGAGCTGAAAAGAAGACTGGCAAGTGAAGTGATGGCTGTACCTTACGGATGATTATTTACCCAAAGGGGCACAAAGGAACTGCAACAAGTTTAAGCCAATGTGAAGAGGAGCTGCTGCAATTTTGCCACCCTGGCAGGTGTGAACCCTCCCTCTGCTCCCTTTAGACCAGCACAGTCAGTCTGGCCCCAGCTGAGCCAGTCCAACTTGGGAAATTGACAGAAGGTCAACCTATTACAAAAGTTCATTTTTGTCGTTTTGGGCTTATTTTGCAGATTAGTGAGATTCACCAGCTCTCCATGGGACTGGATGAGAACATCACTGAGGAGGAGGGAATACAGAAGTACTGATTTTGATGGATAGAGTTTGCAATTGATCCCATTAGAAAGGCCAAGCAAGTCACACAAACAAAGGGGACCTTCCAATGAGAATTGGAAGCTAACTCTAACCAAGCTAACTCTCCAGAGAAATAGAATAGGAAAGCAGTTTTGGATACAGTACACTCAAAGAGCTCCTATAGACCTGTGGGAAAAGCCTAGTTCCTAATGCAGTAGTATTCATTAGGAAACATAATTTAAATTAAGTCTTAAACTACATTTCACAATTCATTATTTTTCCCCCCTACTCTCTGAAAATAGATATTGAAAAATGGCTGAAAGACACAATAAGGTATTTTGCTTTTATCTTCCAAGTGCACTGAAATTTGAATAGAGAGCAGCTTTGATTTTATCTTCTGCAGACTTCTCCAGTGACCTTAGTGACAAAAGGACCCAAGCAAGAGTGTACAGTTGAACATATTCAGTCAGCACTCTCATACATATGCACACTCAAAAGACCTCTTGTGATCCCTACTTATGTGCATCTGTCACACAATTAATTCCCAATTAAATCAAAAGAATGCCCTCGATGGGCAGTGGACTTGGTGTGATGGCTTCAGACCAAAGCCACTGCAGGTGGATGGCTACACGAGGCAGCAGATGCACACCAGCAGAAAGCATGAGTGGCTGGGGGTCAATACAAGAACAAGGCCAGGGCCAGAACATTACCACAGACTCTCAGGCAATGGGCACTGTCTGCTAACATTATGAGACTACAGTGCTGCCAAATAATAATAAAAACTAAAGAGAAAGCAGTCTTTGGCCCAATACTCTACCTTCAAAGAGTTCCTCTCTTTTCTTCCCTGAAGCACAATCAAAAGCTTAACGTGTCCTCATAAAAATGAAGTCTACAAGAAGCAAAGTCTGAAACAACAACTATTAATGAAAAATGCAATCACAATCCAGGTACTTCAGAAAATAATGACTGCCTGGGGACTTATATATTTTATTTCAAAATGTTTACTTATGTCATGCCTGACAAAAAAAAAATAAAATCTTTGTGCTCTTCTAAATGAAAGGAAGCTGAAATAACATCACAAAAGCATACTTGCTTAAGTACACAGTTCTCACAGTTCCAAGCTTTCAAAGTAAACCTGGCCAAGCAATGTTTTTTTCAGCACCACTCTGCATTCCGCAGTATCACAACACACTAAAGGTTTAAGTCATCTTTCCAAGACATCTTTACAAACATGTTGACACCTTGGCTTTGTGCCTGTCAACAAATGCAACATATTAATAGGTCACATCATAGTCACAGGCACCACACTGCAGAACACAATGGCTATTACAAGTTGTCAGCCATTGAGCACACACATGAAGATAGAAGAGGACAGTCGTGGTGCACAATCTGTGCAAGCAAAACAGATCCCAAGGGAAGGGGCCACCAGGTTAGAATATTCATAGTCTGCACTTTTGGGAAAGGACTAGAGTAAAATGCATCTTTCCTTGACTTGTATTTAATAAATGAAGGCAAGTAGCAGTAGCCAAGCTCTAGGAAGCCCATTGGGGTGAACAGCTCTGGAATGAAGTATATGATGGTTTTATTTAAAGACACCATGTGTAAAAGTGAGATACTCATTTACAATAGAGTAGCATTACACCCAGTGAGGGACCCTTTTTGTAAAAGGTCAGTTTGCTTTTACTAAACTATATTTTCTTACCACTGCTGCCTTCTAACATCTATTAACTTATGGTAGCAACAGGAGGAATTTTCAGAATTTCCCATTATTACTAGCAAAATGTGAAATAGGTGAGATTTGCCCAACTAAAATTTTCAGAATTATGCATCATTTAAAAAGGGAAAGTTTTTATAACAAAAAAAATCCGCAGAAAAATAATTTTAGCTCACAGTAAAGTTCTATTAACATTAGTGAAGATGTCTTCATGTACAGAATGTTACTTCTGAGAGAATGCTTATTTAGATGTATATATGTGTACATATGTATATTTCCATACGTATGTGTATGTATGTATTTATAATATTTATTCCTCTACAAAGGTCTCATTAAAAGACACCAATTAAGCTGAAGCAATAGCTGCATGTAATTACCATCTAATACTAAAAAAAGAAACACTTGACAACAGATGTGTATTTGAGACTGAGAGTTAAGTACCTCACAGGGAAGTAACTGTGACTGGTCTAATTAAATGCAAGACTAACAGAGGGGTGTGGACAAAACATTTTTTCAACAAGTTGTTCCTCAAACTTCATCACTATACAGACTTTCAGCACTGCCACCGTAAGTTACAGCACAACAACAACTACATCTGCCTGTTTTCTAAAAAATAAAGCAAAGCCTATTCTTGCAACCAGGATTTCTTTGTGGGGAGTCAGGGTGGTGGCTGGATGCTGGGAAAGGAGGAACGAAAAGTAAAGAAAAAGAAAGATGAGACTGTTTGTTGGTTAACTCAGTATTATTTCCTTGAATATTCTAACAAAGCACAGTCACTAGAGAGTCTTCACAAAAAGCCCTTAGAAAGAAACCTACCAGCCACTACTTGGTTTCTCCACTAACATACAAAACGTGAATACCAATGCAATTGCTAAGAAACATGTCTAGAATAGAACAGCAGTAGAGGTAATTTATGAGAGAGGATTAACCCAAAAGAACAGAGAAAAGGAATAAAGACTGATGAACATTAGAAAACACGTTTGAGAGAGGGTGACTGTAAGCCAGTGCACATAATACATGCTTTATGATCAGATACAAGGATTTGTGGCTTATTTCTAAAGCAAATATTGCCATTTTGCATCCCAGATCTCAAAATGTCTAATAAAAACTTTTTTCAATCTAATCCCAAAAAAGCCTCCCTAGATTTTTAGAGAGAAAGACTTGTGGATGTTTTTAGAAAAGGAGAACTTATTTTTTCTGACTATATCCTTTAATCAGTTTGTGTCTGTACCCATTTCAAAGCTGAGAGCATGGATGACCACCTGTGATCAACAGGATCACAGAATTATTCACATTGGAAACGTGTCTAGGAGGTCTCTAGCCCCACCTCCTGCTAAAAGGAGGGTCAATGATGGCATCAGATCAGACTATTCACAGCTTTGTCCAGTCAAGTCTTGAAAAATAGGACCACACCACCTTGCTCAGAAAAGAAGCTCAATTGCTTGGCTGCCTTTATGTGGAAAAAGCTGTTCCTTAAAGCCAGTCTGAAAAGCCTCTCTTCTCTTCCTTTATTTTTCCTCCTATCAGGCCCCTCTGGATATTTTGAGGTACAGGCTGCTTTCAGGTTCCCTCAATGTTGTTTCTTCTCCAGGCTGAGCCAGACCAGCTCACACAACCTTAGCTCACAGGACAAGTGCTTCAGCCCCCTTGGTAGCTCCAGCTGAGCTGCCTACAGGTTGTCTGTGCCTTTCCTGATGGGGGGCTGAGGAGGGCAAGACCGGATGGAGAACTCCAAATATGATCTCCCTCCCATCAATTCTGCTGGCTGAGCAACTCTTGGTACATCTCAGGATGCTCTTGGCCTTCCTTGCTGCCAGAGCACAGAGCTCTGTTCCCAAAGATTTCCTTCTTCCCAGAATACTATTGGTACTATTCATAGTTAACTATGATTATTTTTGCAATCCATTGAAATATACATTTTTGTTGATATATTTCTAAAATAAAAACAGTTATTGGCTTAATTCTAAGTGTAAGGAATCTCTGCAGAAGGGAGTGCTTTTCAGGAGGTCAGGGTTAAGAGAAAAAAGTAAAGACATCCAAATGAAAGCATTCTTTTAATCTTAATTGGAGTTGCAATTTCAATGTTATATTGCAGAAGAGGCTAAAAAAGAGGGTTATCAGTGAATAACCCAACTGCACAAGTTGTTCAGTTAACGAGGCACCAGGCAAGGATGTGCTGCAGGAACTATAACCTGAATTTGCTACAGATGAAAAGTGTCCTGATGGCCTGAAATGAGTAATAGCTCTCTGCTGAGCTTTCACTGCCAAGCCCCTGCCAACTGCTCTACAACCAGGACACCGGGGTAGCTCAGCAGCCCAATTACCAGGCAGGGAATGCCTTGAAATGACAATTTCAAAATCTGACAAGGCTGATTTGCCTCTTCTTCCTTTTGAGACAGATATATACCACTCCATTTGCTGTGCTGCAGTTTCTGAACAGTTCATAAAAGAGGCCTGGCCTGCTGTGTATAGACACTACAATATTTTTCTGGAAAGGTAAGTTTTAGTCCAATGCTGTGGCCAACATTTCTCTTTTCAGCATGGCTAGAGGTTCTCCTTACACTGGTATGGTCTCACCTTGAATACTGTATGCAGTTTTAGTCACCACTAGACAAGAAAGATATTAAGCTATTAGAGAGCATCCAGAGGATGGTGAGCAACAAAGATGGTGAAGGGCCTTGAGGGGAAGCTGTATGAGGAGTGCCTGAGGTCACTTGGTCTGTTTAGCCTGCAGGAGACTGAGGGGACACCTCACTACAATTACAACTTCCTTGTGAAAGGAAGAGGAGGGGCAGGCACTGATCTCTTCTCTGTGGTGACCAGTGACAGGACCTGATGAGGGAATGGTCTGGAGTTGTCAGGGGAGATTTGGCTGGATTTGAAAAACGTTTTACCCCCCGAGGGTGGTTGGGCACTGGAACAGGCTCCCCAGGGAAAGTGTCACAGACCAAGCCCAACAGAGTTCAAGAAGCATTTGGACAATGCTCATTGGCACATGGTGTGAGTCTTGGGGATGGTGCTGTGCAGGGCCAGGAGCTGGACTCGATGATCCCTGTGGGTCCATGCCAACTCTCCAGATTCTGTGACTTGTTTAGCCCTGAAGAGGGCTAAACATATTGCACCTCTTGGTGATTTCATTTAGGGAAGCACTTGGGTGCTAATCACCCTTTCTAGATGCAAGTATTTCACACTTGACAATGGAAAATGATTGTCTTTGATGAAGTAATAGTTGCTAAAGTTATTTTAATTAAGCAGCAGGACATAAAGTCTTGGGATATTCTAACTTCTTGGGCTGCAGTATGGTTGGTCCGGATGATGATAAGATTTCAAAAGGACATTTCTGAAGCACAGCATTATTTCTGAAAATAAAGATATAGTAAATATCTAGTTACAGAACATGTATTATTATTTCAATATGGAAATTATGCCAGTTTCTTAGAAGAGAAAAGGGATTAATTTTCAGTATACTGAACAGACTCCTAACAAAGTTTTACTCTGCAAAAGTGATCCTTGGATTCTAGCAATAAATACAGTTATTTTTGCCTTGATTTTTGTTCAAGTAAACTTGAGATTTCTGAGAGACAGAAGGATGCAAACATCGTAGGTCCAAGTGGAAGAAACTGCATTGAAATTAGATAGGGTCCAGTTATCTCACGACAAAGGCAACAATAAAACACAAATACAATTTATTAAACAACCCACATGAAGTAACATACCACCTGCTCTGTTTATATACAGCATACTAGAAGTTTAGGATACTAGGATTTAGAATATTGAAGTTACTATCCAAAATTTATTGTCTCATCCATTTCTATCAGCTTTACAGCTTATCCAAAAATCTTTGTTCCTTATAACTCAGTCAGTAATGACAAACATCCTCCACTGGACTTGCTACCACCATTTGGCTCAATGACCTTCCCTCATTTATAACAAAGCACTGAATGTTTAGTTTAGCAAATTTACAACATCAATTTTGACAACGATGGATATTTGAAATTACTTAGCAGCACATAAAATTCTAATATATGCAAAGCCTGTTAGTCAAATCTAGAGCCTAAAAAAATCAATTTGGAATTTGTAATAAAATCAGCATCCTACTTTGTGCATACAACAGAGTGTTGAATATTATTTTCAGACACTTGGGATTGTAAATATATGCCTTTGGACAATGCATGTAATGTTTCAGGAAGCTCAGATCCAGACTATTCTAATTATTACCAAAGGCTCAGAAAAAAAGAAATGTGGGTTATATTGTACACTGTGAACACTACTTAAGGCAGACAAAGTCAAGTGAACTAGATCTTTCCTTCTGTATTCTTTCTGTTTAATTAGTTAAAAGATACGGAAGTCTTCACAGACTTTAGAGATGATTACATCAGGACTAAAGAAAAAGAGATTAAAATTCCCATCCTGAGTTGAACAGTAACCCAGAAATGCAAAGAACACAAACTCTGGGTGTCACTTCACCCCTCACAGGAAATCAGATGCAGCTTCTTAGATGAAGAAAGAGCAGGAGGACCCATGGTGAACAGAGGCAAGAACTGAAGGAAAAAGAATATTCTGCTTGGTAAAGCTGAATGACTGATGCCCCATGCAGTAAGGCAGATCTGAGGCTTTCAGGTAGGCACAGCTGATCTTCATCCCCACAAATAACGCAGCACTCCTGTGCACCAGGCACAACGTGCCACAGCTGCCCACCCCAGCTTTCCACACTCCACAGCTCTCACCTCCCAGGTGCTACCAGCACAAGCAAGCACTTAAAAAAGCCAGACCCTTTGCAGGCAAGTTATGGAACAATATGTCCACAGCTCTTTATCTTTGGGGCATGATGGTGACCACCTAAGACATACCTGAGACCTCCTCTAGCTCCAGTAAAGTAAATTCAGCTTCTCAGGACCTACAGATCCTACGTATTTCTCTGAAGTCCAGAAGTAAAACAGAAATCGAAGCAATACTAAAACCTAAGTGAAGTAACACAACATTTTTCAAAGCTACTTCACACTAAAGAAAGGGAAAAAAAAAAGAAAAAGGTTACATGCTTTTTCCTACTATTTTTCCTACAGTTACTCTAAAAAATATATTGACTAGATTATCTATCTGCCAAACACGAAGCAAAGAGCAACTACTAGCCAAAATATTTCTTTTGGGCTGTGTATCAGCTCCACCTCTAAAACTGTGGTGCATACACTCCTACTCTTCAAACTGTAGATTCCAGCATACAATGCAATACTTTGATCTGACAAGATGTACTTCAATATCAGACAGAAAAATGAGATTGAATTTAAAACTCAAGGTATTCTAGTCCAGTGAACAGAAGTCATTCAATAAACCTGCTGACAGATCTTCTGTGCACTTAAAGAGTTTAACTACTGTAACAGAAAAGGAGATCAGACGTATTCAGGAAGACAAAGAGAGCAGTCGATTTTCCTTTTTAAAGAAGAGAAGCATTGACAAACATCTTTTAATCTAGGCAAGCCCAAGTACGTTAAATACAGACATTAAAATCTGGAGGTGAAGCTACGCTAAAGTCAGTAATTTTTAAAGAGTCTTCCAGTCAACCTCTTAACACTCTAAGAATCTTAGAGTATGAATGAAAAAAGATTACTATATTATATTTCTATATCTCTATACATTCTATTTAATAAGGCTAGGTTCAGATTGGTACATTTATATTTCAAAAAAGATTCTGCATTTCAATCCAAAAATGGGCTACAAAACCCCCCAGATAATACTTAATAGCTAATTAAAAGTTACAGAATAACAGTCACCCAGGTGAGTGATGGTAGCACTTTCTGTCCTCTGACTGCAAGCAAGGAAATAGAAAACATGGAGTAAACACCAGCTCCTTTTCCTCCCATAAGCACACGGCTGCTGTCTGCAAGAATTTCTACTCAGATAACATTTTCTCTAAATACAGAATTAACATCTGGCTTAAAACTCAGTAACTCAGACAAGTACTGGATAAGGTTACTGCAGGAGATATTAGGAAAGAGGTATTAGGAGTGATCAACTTATCATAAGGTTTTCAGCATAACGTTTTATGACCAGGGCAGACTACGTTCCCTTTCACATGAGACATGACCCTCCACTCCCCGGAGTAGCAGAAAAACTTTCCAATCTAGGAACAAATCACCAACACAAGCTGCAAAACCACGAGGTCCCCAGCTAATGGCAGCAAAAACTTGCACTGATAGAGAATTTCTCCTTCACGGGTTTCAACAAACTGTTGGGAAACAAAAACCCAGAACCAAGCCTCAAAGTCCATGCAGGTTAGTAAGCACTGCCACTAGTTCACAGAACAAGGAGTTTTGTACAGATATATGGACAGTACACCTTTTTGTCCAACCCTGTATTGCTGTAACTTATAGGACTATATTCATCCCATGTTGCCTTTGTTTTTGGAAGTGATTGTGAGAGTGCCACCAGCAGTTTGATAAATATTCGTATTTCCATGCAAAATCTGCAAATAATGGGCAGCAATTTTGGGTATAAATTATGAACTGAAACTAGTAAATTAAATTTAGTAAAAAATGTGCTCAATAGCTCTGGAAATCAAGAAACCTATTTAGCGTTCTACATGACATGCATTGCTTATTATTGTTGTGTAAACAAAACATTTGAACATTTATTTTCATACTGTAAATTAGTCAGATCAGGGAAAAACACATTATGAGTGAGACATCTAATTTATTTTGGCCAGTGATAAAACTACTTAGATCAATCAATCAATGTTCCTCCCTTCAAGAGTAGTTTACATACGAAGACCATTAATTTGAAAACCTATCTGCTAACTTATTGTACTAAAAAATGCTATGATATTTTAGATGAGTCAAAGATGTTTTCTGAAACTTAGCAGCAGGTTAGTTTCATGGCAACACAATACAGTTCAATTTGACATTGTCAGTCTAATTCAAGCTATAAGCTTCAAGGACTGTCTTATGCATTTCATTTGAGCTGTATTGACTTTAAAACATTTTCCTGAGAAGGAGGCAGTCTGATGTTATTTAAATGACTAAAAACACTGAATATATTTTATGGATGAATGAATGAATTATTGCTTCACAAAGAATTCTATTAGTGATTCAATCCAAAACTTTATGAAATGTGATGGTTTGTACCTGGTTCCTTACACTTTTAGCTCCCCATTTTTTAACTGTGACTAACAATGCAAATAAATGATGGCTCTGAACCACACCCCCAACCACCCACCCCGGCCACATTTGCCTCTTTCATTGCTATTCTAACATAGTCTGCAGAAATTTAACATTCACACAATGTGTAACCCTCACAAGATAAACCAATTTTCTCCAACACCAAGGCTCTCTGGAAATCTGCACACACGTTTCTCCCTCCTGCTTAGGCAAACAATAAATGGATGTTTGCATCTGTGTGAGACTGCAGCTGAGTATTGTGATAATCTGTATGTTTGTTGGGGAAACATATAATGCCTGTAAATAAACATTAGCCAAGCAACAATACCATGTGTATCCTGCAAGCAAATCCTAGTTAGCAGAAATCACACCCTGTGCAAGACAGAGATGGAGACAACTCTGTAAAGACTGAACTCTCAGGATACGATGAATTATTTTCATAGGCACCTGAAGTCACAGAAGTTTAATTATAAAAGCTTCAATACCATAAAGGATTAGTGATTACTAACAATATACTAGAATGAATTATAATCTCAGGGAAATATTTTAACTTTTTTTTCAGACGCACACTTTCTCTGGCAGTAATAACAAGACAATATTACTTTTAAACAAGCTAATGATTTAGAAACAGGTCTTTAATGGTTCCAGACCAGGATATGCCAGACAAGCAGACTCAGAAGGACTGTCAAGACCTGTTGATGGACATTATTTTCTAATAAGACTAACACACCTATCATGCACTCTCTAGTCTCCACAGCAGATTCACAACTTGCTTTAAACAGGGGTTTTGCAAAAGGGTTACTAGGCTTGAGCAGAAGTGAATTCTAGACTTCTTGATACCAATACATTCATACATGCATACACACACATAATATTCACTTTGTGCATAGGGTTCTTTAGAAACTATAATGAGATTTAACCAATTGTTATTTATCTAAAAAGTTGGGGAAAAAATGTATCTAAGCAAAGCTTTTCCCAAGACTTTGTAACAAACATGATGCTGAAGAAAGTGTAGTCCTGTGTACTGGACTGAGTCTTGAGTCTCTGAATACCCATTCCCAGCACAGGACCTTCAAATTTTCCTGAAGAACGTCTTCAGGATTTTATTTCAGATACATTCCGTCCAGGAAGAAAGCATCTGAACTCAACTGAACTATTTTATCATATTAAATGTTCAGTTGCATTGTATCCTGAGAAGAATGTTAGAATTTTATATGGAGAGCAGGAAAAAGGAGTGGAATAGACTAGACTAGACTAGATTAGAATGTAGGAAAAAATGTAAGGGAAAAAGGCCATAGCCATTAATGCCACCCTAGCCCAACTACTGTCTGGATGATTTGTGGCATCTTCATTCTAGAGAAAAAAACTGAACCAAGAAGAATCCCCAAGAATACTTCTCACTAAGGACACTTGTACTGAGTTCTGTGCAAAACAGTCTTGGAACAGCTGGCTCAAGTACTCACAAACACAAGAAAACAACCAGGAAAGTCTCCTTTGATCACCACTTTTTTCTTGAAAAGCAGAGAACTGTGTATAATCTAGGGCTGTACTTTGTTGGTCAGCAAACCCAAAAACACATGGGAAGAGCTTTGTCAGATTCAGAGACCATCCTTGCCATCCACTACTGCAGCAAGTGATTCTAAACATTGCCTCGTTGACTGCAGTTTCCTTTCTTCTTTTTTAAATTACTTTAATCTTTTTTAAAATCCAGAATGCTGATCTTCTAAAGAACACTTGAAACTATAATAGCCTGTGTCTACTGTATCTTGAGTCATTTGGATGTTAAGAGCTCAGCATCTTTTCATCATGGGCAGCATAGAGATGAAGACAGAGGAACTAAGTGTTAAAGCCACATCCAAGAGTAAGGAAAGGAGGAGGTTAGCTGGGGCAGCATTTTCATCCATTTTAATACAACAGCTACATTACAAAGTGGTTTTCATTTACCAGAAGTCATAAGCATATGTGTATGGTATGAGCCACTGCCAGAGGCAGTATTTTTTCTATTACTCTCATTAGTTCTCAAACACTACTGGTAATTAAATCTTATGTAAAAAGAAATATGTCCCTGTTCTTCTGTGCTATACAAAGAATAACAAACAGCCACAGCAGATTTTTTCATTCTGGGTGCCTTTACTAAAATAAAATACCTAAAACACTAGATCAGTCTTTTGAGGAAGCCCCCATCCATTTGTCTTCCAAACATTAAATTTCAATTTTTCCAGAACTCTCTATGCTCTGTATGTGCTCCAAACTCTCCCTCCAAGTTATTACTATTCAAAATTCTCCTCTGCATAAAAAACAAACAAAAAAAAAGAAACCAAGAAAATTACATCAGACCTGATGCACAGATATCATTAATTGTTCAGGAAGAGTGTATCTTTACAAGAGTAAAGTGAATGTATTTGGAAAATGATAATCACTGTTGAACCTTTAAAACAAAGGTAACTCCTAAAGAACAAGATCAACAGAGTTTTGATGCAATGCTTTTCAGTTGGGTAATGTTACCATTAAGAAATCAAAGTATTTGATAAAACTGTTTCCATTCATTTTCAAATTTCAGAGAAATATGTTCTGAGGGTAACTAATGGCTATGTTTAGACACTTTTGAAATAGAGTGCTTTGGTTGTCTTCCCAAAATATTTTATACATATACAATACTGTAGTCAACTGGAAATCCTTCAATATGCCAGACTCCAATCCAAACCCGTGTTCTTATACCTCTAGATTTTCCCAAAAACTGCATATATTTCATATATTTCCATTAAAATACTCTTATAATCTTAAAATGGTCTTAAAATACTGACATCTCTATTCAAGCATACATGATTTTGACAGAATAAGGCAATATATAAAAAATAGCTTAAAATAACATAAAGGCAAAATGGTATGTGGTCACTGAAATAATAGTCAAAATTTAACTCCCCCAAAAAAGAGGTAATAGTAAGGCCCACCACAAATGTGTGACTGCTCTACAAAATGATCTGAAAAGGTGCAGTGCCTGTTTGCCTGTGACTCTGGGTCATGCAGCTCCAGGTCAAAACAAATGTCTGCATCGGTGTTTGATGGAAACCACCCTGGACTCTGGAATATCACAGCCGCTTGCAGCCTGACTTTTTTATACTTTATACTAGTAAATGGGAAATTAACTCAAAAAATCCTAAAGTTTATTATTACTCAGAATACAGACAGCAATTACATACAGAGAAGAAAAAGTAAGTAAGTTATCTGCCTTCTTTACACAGCTGAGGACAAACAGATAATGTAAACTGCAATTTCGTTACTGTACACCTACAAAGAAGTAAGACATCTCTGCTGGACAGAACTGACAATTTTATTTTTTTCCTGCATTTCTTATCTCAGCTACAAACTACCATTTTGGTCAGAAAACCATGCTGTCTTTTCTCATTATTGTCTTGAACTCTTTTTTGTTTAATCGCGATTTAGACTTTTTTTCCTCCCTAACACACAGGAACATAAACAATCTTCTGGCAGACCTTGTCAATCACAAACTTCATTAAGATATCCAGTGAGTAGAAGGCTTATTCAGCTTGGATAACTGTCACATGTCAAAATTTTAACACAGCTGTTAGAATACCTAAGTGATGAAAGTGCAAAAAGAAACACTGATAGGATTCTACAGACCAGGGACTAAAAGCAAAGTAAGATTTTCCATTAAAGTGACCAAATAAGGTATGCTGGGAGTAAAAGAAAGAAACTAATTTCTGTAAAAGATTGCTTTTTAAAAAATTTTACTTGGTGTGAATTATGTTCTCAAAAGAGTTGTTAGCAGAATCTTAACAGCTTTATTTAAAGTCCTCAGCACCTTTGAAGAACAGGTTATCATGCAACTTAATCTATACTTGTACGAAAATCCAGGTGCTCTCATGAAAGGAACTGGGTACAGAGAACTCTCTATCCTGGAACTGGGTATCCAGAGAAGTCTCACTATTAAGATGAGTTAGAGGGGGCAGTAAGTACCTTGGCCTTTCCCTCCTCCTCTGTCACTATGTTTACTTCTGCAAACAACAAAGCATGGAGATTCTCCTTAGCCTTTCTTTTGTTGCTGGTACATCTATAAAAACACTTTTTATTTTCTTTTATGGCAGTAGACAGATAAAGTTCCAGCTGGGGTTTGGCTCTTGTAATTTTCTCTCTGCATGACCTCATGACATCCATGAAGACTCCTCTGGCATAGTCTGCCCTTTCCTCTGCAGGTCAAAAACTCTGTAAACTCCTTTAATTTTTTTTTTTTCCCTCCTGAGTTCCCTGCAAAGCTCTCTGTTCAGCCAGGGAGGTTTTCTTCCCTGCTGGCTCATCTTCCAGCACATGGGGACAGCCTGCTCCTGTGCCTTGAAGATTTCTGTCTTGAAGAATGTCCAGCCTCCCTGGACACCACTGTCCTCCAGAACTGTCTCCCAAGTGATTCTCTCAACAGGTCTCCTAAACAGGTCCAAATCTGCCCTCTGGAAGTCCAAGGTGGCAGTTCTGCTGATCCCCCTCCTTACTTCTGTGAGAATTGATAACTCTGTCATTTCAGGATCACTGTATCCAAGGTGTCCTCCAAGCTTTCATCACACAACAATCCCTTTCTCTTGGCAAACAACAGGTCCAGTGGGGTGCTTTCCCTATTTGGTTCCCTCACCAGCTGCATTAGGAATTTATCTTCCACCCACTCCAGGAACCTCCTGGACTTCTTCCTCTCTGTGGTACTATATTCCCAGCAGACATCTGGTAAATTGAAGTCCCCACAAGAAAAAGGGGCAGCAATCTTGAGACTGCTTTATGATTCTATGTTCCATGACTCCCTAAAATCAGATCAATGACTGTGTCAGTCAAAGTAGGAAAAGCAACGGGCACTGAAAAAACCAGTGCAAATTATTTTGCTCAGTTTTGTTCCTAGGTTAGCAGCCATTTGCAAAAATCAGATTTACTAGTTTTAAATTCTTGAAGGATGTATCTCGGATGAAACTGCACGCATTCAATTAACTCGTTTTCAATGTAAAACCTGTTTTGACAAATTTTCTTCCCTAATTCTTTTATATTCTGGGTAGCTTTATTAGTCAAATAATATTGCACGTTCTAAAAGAAAAATTAAATTCCATTAAAATGCAATTTAGAGAGACAAGAAAAAAAAAGTATCTATAAATAAAAATACAACTTCCACCACTTAAAGGAGAACATAACGGATAACTGAAATAAATTTGCAATGAATCAAGAAAGACCCCAAAAAAATTAAAAAATTATTTGCAGAAAAACTCCACCAGAGAAGCTCAAAGCTTCTGACATTGCTCATAACTACAAGAAATTAAAGAAATAGAAAGCAGATGAGCTGGAAGCATGTCATATGACATTATCCAGAACTTATTACCCATTGTTAGTATCTTTATAGGGCCAAGAAGGCTAGGGATCTGAAACTCATAGTAAGTTGGTTAGCTGGACTCTCTGCAGCTCTTCCAGGTTAATATCACACTTGAAACAGACCTGCATGCAACAAGATGAGGTCAGCCACGGTGCTCTTTGGCTAAACCTATAATGAAAACTTTCAAAAATGGAGATGACAAACTCTATCAGGGAAGACATGCTCCCATCCTGCACTGTCCTGGAGAGAACTCCCACTAGATTCCCATGTGTTAAGACCACTGAGCTTCAGTCACATTAAACAAATAAGAAATTTTTAAGTTTTGATTATCTTCATTTGCAACCAGATGTATTTTAATGGCTTTCACAAGTTTATTAATTCTTTTGTTTTCTGTACTCAAACCACTAACAACATGCCATTATTTAAATCACTAATGATATTTAGAAATATTTCTTAAATCCATTTAGTTGAGACGATAATCCAACACATTATAAACCACCAGAGGTTCTACTTTTTGTCAACCAAGCAGAAGAAAATAGTGCACTTGTTAAAAGCCACCTTTTTGACTCAAAACCTAACATCATGCCTTTCTGCATATTGATTTTCCTCCAGCACAAATCATTCTCCCATGCTCAGACTGTCTGCTTGGGCAATAGGGCAGAAGGGCTGACATGAAATTACTTACAGTCTACTAAATTCCCTCTCCCTGCTGTTAAAACCTGGCCTACATTTCTGGGTGTCCAGACACTGTGACATTTACTTCAGGACACTGGAGATGCCCCTGTATTATTCTGAAGGCTGCCAGTGGTGACCTCAGTTACTTTAAGACATGAATGATATTCTTCACAGTTACTACAGAAGTTCTATTGCGTGGCAGAAGAAAATTTGGGGCTATGAGATGACATACAGAATATATTTACTCAGAGAGACATAAAAAACTTGAATTTTCCATCACAATCTATATGTACGCATGTCCTGGTTTTGTCTGGAAAGTCAAATAAAAAAGTTAATTTTCTTCCTAGTAGCTGGTACAGCGCTGTGTTTTGGATTTAGGATGAGAGTGATGTTGGTAACATGCTGATCTCTTAGCTCTTGGTAGGCAGGGTTTACACTAAGTCAAGAAGTTCTCAGCTTCTCACAGCAACCCACCTGCAAGTAGGCTGGGGGGCCCAGGAAGCTGGCAGGAAGTACTTACAGCCAGGATGATCCAAACTGGCCAAAGGGATATTCCATACCATGTGGTGTCATGCTCATGTATATACACCAGGGAGAAAGGCAGCTGGAGGCTGCTGCTCAGGAACTGGCTGGGCATCGGTTGGCAGCACTCTAATTATTATTATTATTATTATTATTATTATTATTATTATTATTATTATTATTATCCATTCCTTTTCTGTTCTATTAAAAAGCTTTCACCTCAACCCAAAAATTTTACCTTTTTT
>JANPWX010000049.1:902417-1212277 GCA_024734555.1 Trochalopteron elliotii
GCAGCCCCGGGGGCCGGGGGCTCGGGGGACTCGTGAGTCCGTTCCCGGGTCCCGCCGGGTCGGGCCTGCACGGCAGCTCCGGCGGGAATCCCAAGGCGCGACTGCCCCCGGAGCGCCTGTCGGGCTCGGCCGGGCGGCTGTGAAGGGCCTTGAGGGAGGGGTGGGAAGGCCCGAGCGACAGCGACAGCGAAAGCGGCGCTTAGATGCTCTGCTGGGCGAGGGCAGCAGCGCGGTGTGCTTGCTGTGCCACGGGGAGGTGGATGCTGGCGGGGGGAGATGGATCTCGGGCCTGGAAAGGAGCAACAAGTGATGTGTGCGAGGGGTTGCCTCTGAATCGCTGTGTGCATTTGCAGTCAGAGTTCATGTACTGGAGAAGATCCAGCAGAGGCCACGAAGATAATTTGGAGTCTGGAGCATCTGTCTCCATGAGGAGAGACTGCGTGTGCTGGGCCTGTTTGGTCTGGAGAACGGACCGAGAGGGGATCTCATTAATGCATATATCAAAGGTGGATTACAAGAGGGTGATGCTGGGTTCTTCAGTGATGCCCAGCAAAAGGATGAGGAGCAGTGGCCATAAATTGGAACCCAAAAGTTTCACCTCAGTGTGAGGAACAACTTTACATTAAGCATAGCAGAAGAGTGGATCATGCTGTGCAGGGAGCTCACTCTCTGGAGACATTGAAAACCCACCTGGATGCATTCCTGTGTCACCTGCTCAAGGTGACCCTGCCTTGTCAGGGGGGTTGTACTAGATGATCTTCAGAGGTCCCTTCCAACCCCAACGTTCTGTGATTCTCTGAAATCATATAGACAGTTGCAGTCATTGTACATCTGTGCTACTGTACCAGGGCCCATTGTGTTATCGTGGTGTTTGAGTTGTTCGCCTCTGAATATCTGTTTTTAAAGTCAATTCTGTTATTTAAACCCCATGTCAAGCATCGTCCTTTGCTGAAAGTTTTGCCACCGCAGAATAAACTTTGTAACTTACAGGTATTATGCTGCAGCTGTATTTAATACTGATTTTTGAATTTTATCAGCAATACAGTTTATTTAGAGTCACAGAATCATCGAGGTTGGAAGAGACCTTGGAGTCTCCAGTCCAACTGTTCACGGAGCACTGCTACTGTAACCCCTAAACCACCTCACCCAGCAGCACATCCAGGAGTCTCTTGCACACCTCCAGGGATGGTAACTGCACCGTCTCCCTGGGTAACCTATTCCAATGCTTGACCACCCTAAAAATGTACTTTTTCCCCCCTAATATCTAATCTGAATATCCCCTGTCTCAGTTTAAGGCCATTTCCTCTGGTCCTCTCACTGCAGGCATGGCAGAAGAAATCAATTCTCACTTCACTAGAACCTCCTTTCAGGCATCATGACAGGGTTCCTACTTGCTTTACAATTTGTTATTTATGTACTAGATGTTTAAAACAACTACCATGCAGATATTCTCCATGTCTCTGGCAAAAGTGCTTCAACTGCTGCTTCTAATTTAACTCATGTTTTATTGCATATGCATTCGAGTATTATCGTCAGTTGTACATCTGATGGAATTTACAGTTTGTTGCAAAGAACTAAAATAGTTCTGTGCCTTTGGTTGTAATTAGTATAGACACATGAATTTATTTCAAATTTACCTTTACAGGCACGCTGTGTTTTAGTAGCCCTTTTAGGCTTCAGGAAATTGAGATTTTCTGTATGTAAAAAATTTCTTGGATATGCTCTTTATCAAAGCCCAAGCTAGAAATGTTACAGGAAATGTAGAAAAACATATGCAGCTGCAGTACTGGGATAAGCATCATGCTTCTGAGGCCTTCCCTTGTAAGTTACAAACCAGTGTGTTTTGGGTTTGATTTGGCATTCAGGACACCCACATGGAGAAATACAAAGCAAAGCCTACCCTTCATCTGCCTGTGGGACCAACCAAATTCTCCTTGTAGCCCAAGCCATGTTGTTGATGCAGATCGCCATGCCAGAAGCAGAGCCCATCTGGGGTGCTGGTGCTCCCCATCTTTGCAGCTGTTGGTGGCTGGGCTGCTTAATGCACATTATAGCAGATCTCTGGCTGTGTGTCTACAAACTTATCATCTTCCCTGAAAGCAGCAGTGGCCACCCTGCCCTTTGTTATGAGGGTGGGCTTCAGACAGCTTAAAAAGATTTGGTTCTGTCCTGTGCAGAGCCAAACTTAGGTTTGAGAGTTTAGCAAAGCTATGTGATACCATTCTGTGGATGTGTGGCAGTTGTTCCATCTAATTTTACTACAGCCCTCAGGTATTGTTGGAAATAAAGTTTTCTTGGTACAGTCCCCAGCTCTGAAAGATGAGGGAGTAATTAGGATGAAAGCATTCAGCAAATTTTGTTTACAAGAATAGTATTAATTTAATATTTGAAAAGTAATTATAAATTGTTTTTAGATAGCCTCAGATGCTAATTCTGTTCCTGAAACCCTGACAGTTTTTGTGACTTCTGTTTTTTAATTTTTTTTTTAGCTAACCATGTTTTTCTCTTGAAAAAGCCTAGAAACCTCCTATGTTTAGAATAAACAGTAAGCACATACAATGCATGATCAAATGCAAAGTAAATCTGTCAAAGGAGAAAAGTCTTTCTTCTTATCTCTCTTTTCTAGCTTCACCTTTAATGCACTCAAGGAGGGAAGATGAATTTTTGGTAGAAACTAGTGACCTTTGTGCTGTTGGGTTGGCACTGTTAACTGGAAAAATTAATTATTTTCTTATGCATCAGTTACTGTGTTTTCTTGGAAGCGATGGGCTGTGGTCCCAGAAGTCGTGTCATTATGCAGGAAGTGGACATTGCTCTGACTGGGATACATGTGTTTCTGCTGCCCTTTGTTGATGTGCACCAGTGCAAGCCTGCTGGGAATTCAAAGTACAGACACAGCCCAGATGACCACTGTGTGTCCTGTGACACCTGTGTATGGGCAAGCAGCAATAACCACTTCATTCACTGCCTCCTCATTGCTGAGGGGAAAACTACACCTGAATTTAAGGTTGATGGGTGTTCATTTGTACAGAAGTCTTTGTTTTCAGCCTTTGGTCTGGGAAGGAAGGTGGCCTGTGCCTTGCCTTTCTGCATCTCTCAGCATAAATAAGCACTTTGAGGGGATATAATGGTATCAATACCTGGAATATTTAAGTGTGTAATTGCTAAAAGAGGGGAGGGAGGGAAAGGAATTTGGATGAAGTACTTGCAGGGGCTGTGGACTGGAGTGGAAAGAAAGAGCTTTTCTATTCTCTGGGACATATTTGATATCTTGTCGTCCGTTGCTGAATTGTTCCTTGTGGTGCACTATTTCAGCTTTATGATACAGCACTGAACACTTTCAGAGAGCATGTGCTTTCCTGGTATGCTGCTGTTGTTTTTCATTATTTTTCTTTGGGAGTCAGAATGATAATTGATTTTCATTATATTATAATCATATTAACTCGTTTTAATAATTGTTTTTCCGTTTGTGAAAACATGCTAATTTTTCCATGTTGCAGTGGTGTGATGTCTATTTTCTTTCCTTGTCTTAGTTCTTGGCTGATAGGGTTGTGCACAGTGAGATCCTACACAGTGTAGGGTAGGACCTTTAAAGAAGGGTAATAAATCCCAAGAATTTTGGGATTTCAGTGACAAGTGTAACAATCTGTAATTTAACTGTTCTGTATGGTGAATTAAGGTTGCCACAGTATCAACAGAAGGCCTTGACTGACTCTGTGATTTAAAAAATTATATTTAATTGGTTGCCCTGTAGAAAAGAACATTTTTATTTAGGAGGAGAAACTTCCGTATTTCAAATTCAGCTGTACTCCTGAATTCTTTGTGCATTTAAAAAAATTCTACCTGGAAGTAAGAAGGGAAGAATAAAATAGTGACAAAACTCTTCTCTTGGTCAGCTTTTTGTGAGTTATTTCATCTCTTTCCAAACTGAATTGCAGAATGTTGTGTATTATTTGAAGTAAGATTGTAAGAACAGTAATAAAAGGGAAACTGAAATGCAACCAGTAGTGCATTTGCTGTTGTAATGCTTGGTCTTCTCAGGGAACACCTGTTTTACCACTTTCCTGGTTTATGATCTCGTGTGCTACAGGCATCAGACTAAAAGAAACATTAGATTTTGTTTTCCTTCTTGGAAACAGTTTTAACTTTCTAATTTCCTGTAGCATAAGTCCTCCAGAGGACTTCATGGGCATTGTGTTACCTGGCAATTAAGGAGCTGGGCAGTTCAGCAGTCCCAGGATCACTTCTGGATCAGTGAAAGCCGTGTTACACACCGTATTGATTTTGAAAGATGTTCTTAGTGGACATATGTTGGTAAAGTCCTTTGAAATGCTTGAAGTAAAAATACTATAAATCTCCAGAAATAATAAGATAATTTTGTGTTATAGGCAAAAGAATAACTAACAGGAGATTAAAATTACCAGTAATGCTTAAATAGTTCAGCATGTAATAGTTGCATCCAACACAAATGACGCTTCTGAACACTTCTAACCTTAATGCTGTTGAAGACAAGAACCCAACAAAAATTAATGTATTTTTGCTGTGTGGTTTTTTGTTATACTGAAGTCATGCTCAGAAATCTAATCATGAGAAGCGTAAGAGACAGGATTAATGAAGTGGTCTCGTCCATGACCCCATCAATTCCAAAATGCTTTCTTTGCTGTGCTTTCCAGTGTTTCATCAAATTTAGCCTCAAATAACTTCCCTTTCTGTGGGAAAATACATTCTATTTTATATTGTATTGCTGTTAATAAATGTTTTCTGATGCTCATCCTATGCCACCCTCTTCCCTGAGTTCATCCCACTTTTTCATTTATGCACCTTCAGAGTCACTCTGCGTAATCTCTCTCCCTCCCCTGTGATTTACACTATCATTGTATTTCTCATTAGCTGTCAGCCAGACAGGCTAAATGATGTAATTATTTTGATTTTTTTTTCTGCCCTCTTTCAGAGGATATTGAAAATTTTAGCTTAAGAAGAAAATTTGGCTGCAAAACAAGGACTGATACTTTGTTTAATAGCAACTGAGATTCTCTTTGTAGCCGCCCCTGTCTATTTTTTGCCGACTTATGATTTCCAATTTTGCAGGTTGGTTGCAAATGGTACTGGCAATCTTTTGAGTTAAAGATCTTAATTGCACCTAAGATGTTTTGCTAGAGCCAAGTTCTTTCTTCTCTTGAGCTTATTTTTTGTTGTATATAAATGTGTATGTGAGTGTGCAGAAAAACATGTAAATATGTATTCAGGCATGCACATGGTCATGTTGTAGTGGTAAAAGTCATGTCCCTCATCTCTGATTCTCCATGTTTCAGCCTTGGGGATTGGGGCACAGCTGACATAGTGCTGTGGGGTTTTTTTCTGCTTACCCAATCCCATGTCTCAAGTATGTGAATTCAAAGACATCCTGCTGCTTGCGTGCATCCCAGTTCTTCTGCTTCCTGGATTGTGGGCATGGCCTTTCTTGTCAGATGACACTAGGGACTAGCTCCACTCAAGGACTATTGCTTAAAGTCCTTCCCTGAAGATCCACTTCAACTAGCCATTTTCTTATAAATCCTTCTTATGTGATTATTTGTTGGAAACAATTTCTAGATCAAAGTATCAGTAGGTGTAGAAGTATCATGTTGCTATAAGGTAGTGTGGATCTGATGTAAGAAAACACGTTATCCAAGATGAAGTAGAAGTTGAAAGGTCTTCTATAATGTGTTGGAAAGGTGTGACCTCTGATAACGGGACATGTGGAAGGAACTAATATTTAAATTTTTTTTTAGTGAAAGAAAAGTTAAGCAAAATTGTCATTTACAGTGGATGGGTAAATCATCAAAGATTGAGTGGATTGTAAGTAGGCTATCCATTTGGTTTTCTGACTGTGGAATGAGGGGGGGGGGAATATGATTTTCCACTTGTAACACATTTTTGTTTTATATGGTGCTGTGCATCCATGTATTGTAGGAGAAGGGAATACAGGTGACCTCACCCCTGATAAGTACCAGCTGTGTTAATTAACCAATACAGCCTCACCCTGGATGAGTTACAGCTATATCCAGTAAGGATAAGTGTGATAAAAGGGAGTGGGTGAGCTGGTGAGGGGAAGTCATGAATAAGCAGGATCCTGGGGAGAGAAAATCACTGCTGTGAGGTCAGTCTGGGTCTGCATTTAGAGCCTGTTGTTGGAACCTGCAGTCACAGTCTAGCTAGGTAAAAGCCTGCATTCAGAGTCTGCAAACTAGTACGTGCAGTCATAATTTAGCAGGAAAGAACCAGCAGTCAGAGGCTGCAAGGGAAACCTACAGGGGGAGCTTGCTGCAGCCAGAGTCAGTGAATAGTTGGAGTCAGGATGGCTGAGCTGTAAAGAGGAATAAACCAGGACCCTTTTCATGCTGTGATAAACAAGAAGTCTGTGTCTCAGCTGCTTTCTACCATCTAACAAGAGTGCTGCGGCAACAATGTGTGACTTTTTCTTCTAGTAGCTTGGAGTTCTGATCCAGGAAAAAGAATCAACGGTTTGAATAGGAAGCTGAAGCAAATTGTTTCTGGAGATGAAGGAATGCTGTGAAGCAATGCTTTAAATTAAATTAGGGAAACTGTAAAGCCATATTGGGGATTGAAGTAATGGTAGAGTTTAAGATACTTACTTTTGCGTGATCCTTGGCATTTTTGATCTTTCGTCTTGTGTCACTATTGGTTTTAAGTCCTCAGAGCTCTGATGATGAGTTATAGTGCATTAGGGACATGTTCCTGTATATATCATGCTTCTGATACATTTGTAAGATCAGCTGAATTGTCAGTACTTCCTTATGTGCCTTTACAGTTCTAGCTAGAACTCTCTTTTTATTTTATTTCTGCTTCTGTTTTTTATGTCTGGGATGACTCTGTCAAAATTTTTCTTTCAGCCTGAGAAGGAACAAAGCACTGACTAAAGCTAAGAGGCAAAAGAAGCAGAGCTGAAGAAAGATTATTGTTGCTTGCAGGTAAATAATTAAAAATAAATTTAGCTTTCTGAATCTTTGACACCAGCAGTGCCAGCCTTGAATATAATCCCTTTGAAATCTGCCTAACTACCTAGACTGCTGTTCAGTGTGAGAAGAGGTGGCAGAATTAATTTCTCATTTTACACACCAGTTATAATTGATGCTGGATAGGATGGGATAGGATACAATGCTCTTGTGAATGAAGAATGAACTCAGGGAGCTAAGGAGAGGCAATAGTTAGGACTTTACAAACCCCACCATTAACCTTCCAGTCTCTTACCTATGTGACCCCATGACAGCATCAGTGAAAGGCCGTGTGTGTCAGTGGCTCCTAATAAGGTTTGTTTCTTCCCTCCAGCTGGGAGTGAGTGTTGGTTTAGATGGGGATGCAGGCCTATGAAGTGGACCTGCCAGCTTTCCTACAGGGATGGGTTTACATTCTGCTGAAAGGTGAGAAAGAGGAATGGGGAAAGAAATAGTTTGAAATACTGTTCTGGGAATGTTAGTGAAAGTTGATCTGTCTGGAGACCTGAATTAAGTATCTCCTTATTCTACAATTTCTGTGATTAGCTTTTTCAGGTATGTTTTGTAGCCTAGTATTGGTTTTGACCAAGGTCAGGTTGTGGGGTTTTTTGTTGTTGCTGTTGTTTTATTTTGTTTGTTTGCATGGTTTTTTTTTACCTGGCAGTACACATGCTTTGTTTCCTTTAATTCATTTTTATGTATGTGATTATAATTATTGCTTAACTTTTTTCTTTTTTGGAAATGATTCCTGGTGGAGTAGATGTGCTGCATCTAAATGGAGAAAACACATAAACAGAGCAAATAATCAGGTCCTCACATAGACTTAATAATACTTTTATTTTTTGTGTATATGTAGGATTTCAAAATTGGTTTGACTTTCAAGAAAGTTTTCAAGACCTTCACTGAGAGTGTTCTTATTTTTGAGAAAATTTGCATAATTTTTAAATTGCTTTCTTACTTATTTTGACTATGAAAATAGCTTTTTTCTCAACATTTGTTTTAACTTTGATTTTATTATACTAATTACTTACAGTGTGAAAATTGCTTAGTGCATTACACCAGCTCTTCCCACAGAAAGGTAATATTGTAAAATGTACAGATATGGTATTGTACGTGTAACATTATCACATATTGAAGAGATAATTAAATATTGGCTCTATATTGGTTTGTTGAACTTAGAATAGCTGCTTGCTTTTTATGTTGGCATGCTAACTTTGTCAAGTTTTATGAAAGAATGTTGTTCTAAACAGATGGATGTTGCTTGATAGAGGTTAACTTCTTCTATTTCCCTTCTGTCCCTCTTCCTCCCTGCATAGATTGTTGCTCTTATTCCACCCTCTGCTTCCACTCACAATGTACCTTATTTTTATACTACCATTTTATCGCTGTTGTGGTAGGTTATATTCTTAACATAGTATTCATTCTGCGAACAGAAACTCTGCTGCATGGACTTGAACTAAGTATGTGGGAGCACCATGTTTATTCTAGTTACTTTGTCAGACTTCCTGAGTTGTTATTTAAAGGATTCCTTTTTGAATAAACTAAATATAAGAGATATTGCAGGTTCTGCGAAATCCTATTTTGTCAATTGATATTAGGGGTTCATTTGACCCCAGTGTCCCCTGGGGTCTCAGTCCTGACCCCAAGTGGCAGACCCTGCTGGGCTTGTGTCGAACACAATGTTTCAGCATGTGGCAAGTTGCAGTTCTTCAGATGGTTTTAAAGAAAACAAACCAAAACAATTATTATGTTTTAATTTTGATTCTCTCAGTATGTAGCAGATGTGGCATTAACTGAAGACTGTTTTGTCATATGTGACCTTGAGCTATAATCACATCTTATTCTTCATTAATAATAAAAACTTGGTTCTTTCGTGTTATTTTCTTTACTTCCCTAACTTTCATATCTTCTTTCCCCTAGTCAATGTGTATGTCTTGGCTCAGAAGCGAGATTAAAGGATGTTGCTTTGGTATCTAAAGACTGGATTGAGAAATACTTCTGTGTATTGTCTTAAATATATATATACACTTCTGTGCTGTAGTCTGAGATGTGCATTCTGGGTTCTGTCATGCGTTTTCTTTCACTGAGACATGTTCTGGAGGGAAGCGTGACTTGCAAGTGTCTGGTGTCACAGAAGGGTTCTCTGACATAATTAAAACACGTGGCTTTCTCAAGGCCTTTCAAGCAAAGATACTCTTTTGTTCTTTGAGCTGGGCTTTGTTTGGAGTAGGTATATCAACATTTACAAGCCTTACAGGAGGTGTTGCCCAGGAACATTACAGATGTTAAAACATGAAGCTGCTTGGGAGCCCATTATCCTAGGGAGCTGTGAGCCATGGACTCAAGAGTTTCCTATTTTCTAGAATGAATGAAAACAAAAGAAGTTAGCAATACTAGTCTTGTTCTTTTTAGCATGATACTTTGAACCTTTTTTTTTTAACTGGTGGTAGTGAGTCTGCCTGGAGACACAATTTAAATCTGTGTTTTAAGTCATGCTTGCCTTGCTTTGCTTGCTACAGAATATTTTGGAAGTAGGTCTTCTTTAACAAGTTATTGGAGATGTCAGCACCTCTGAAATGCTGTAAAGGCAGTCATGTTCAGTTGTAATCAAATACAGTGGTACGAGGTGCGTCTGCCTGAATACATATGAATTAATTCTGGCTGGAAACTTTTTAAAAAAACACAGTACAGTTGTAGCAGGAATTATAACAGGATTGATCAAATGCATTTTAAAATTTGACTTATGTTTATTTGAATAGGCAGAACTTTAAATTGAGGGGGCTTATATTTATCATGAATATTTATCAGCAGCATTGTTTATAATTCAGTGTCAGTCGTTGCAGTTGAAGTATTTTTAAGGAAAATACTACTTGTTTTTTACCCTCAGGCTTTAAACATAATTAATGTATTTATTTAGCTGTAGTTACAGAAAATGTTTCATAGTATAAGTAGAATTTTTTCAAATTGGATGTTCTTTTGATAATCCATATACATTTATAACTGTAGAATATGCAAGGTAAAATTTTTAAGGTGGTTGATGGAGGTTGGCTAGGTAGTTAATTCTTGAGTGTCTTCATGGGTACACTTATTCTTGAAAGAGCAAAATAAGTCTTTCATCTTGCAGCTTAGCAGTGTATTGGAAGACTGAGGGGGCAGTACGCAGGCTTGACAGTCATGTGGGGTTTAGAAGAGGCACATTATCCATTCACCTGTGGTAAGTTTTAGTGCTGGAATCAAGGAAATAACAACAAAGTAGTTAAAAAATAAATATATAAATAGAGTAAATAAGTTTACTAAAAAGATCAGGGTAAAGGAAAACAAACTGAAAATGTTTAGCAGTACAATCTTACTTCATTTTTGTTTTACCTTCTGAAATTCGTATTGCTGTGAGACCAACTGTATTGAGACAGATACTGTGATTGTGTGAGACTTGCTGGCAGAGCTGTCTGTATTGTTTTCACATTTTGCTGTTCATGAGAGTCCAGCATTTTGTGTAGGTTAATGAGTTGGGATGTACTGTCATTTAGAAATTGATGGGGTGAGTTATTTTGTGGTTTTTTTTTCCTTTTACAGCATGCAGGTCAATACTGCACTTTATGTAGGCTAGCTGCTTTTCCCTATACTCTTGTTTTATTTCTTTTTTTCATGCTTTATTTGTGTTTGCAGCCCATGTGATTTGGGATCAAATGTAAATGATGATATAGAGTTTCTGAACAAATTTTGTTTGCTGTAACATAGTATATAATATAGTATGTATTTGCAAGTCTAGCTTAAGGCTTTGGGTTGATAGTTCTTCAGAGATGAAGGGGTCTTCTGCTTCTGGACCACAGTAACAGTAAGGGAGCACAACAGTCTTAAGTCACTAGCGCATAAATGGGAGAATAAAAAAATTCTGGTTGTTGATTTCTGGTTTGCTCACTTAAGATAAAAGAGCTTCAGTGATAGGGAATTGTACAAAAATAGTAAAGGTTTACACGTTAGCTGAGAAAAAGTGTTGCAGTAAGTAGAATTTCCTGCTTAGTAGGTCCTGTTTAATGTTTCAAAGACAGTGGGCTCTTATTAAGGAGAATGAGCTGATAGCAGTGTTTTTAAGAATAAGAAAGTAACTCTTTTCCCCTCAAGAGCAGTATTAGCACCTGGGTAAACTTACAGGACTCAGTTTTTACTCATTGTACCTTAAACTATAAGTCTGTTGTCCTGTAGCTATGCTGTACTCAGGCAAGGTCTGGGTTTAAGAACCGTTTGTTGCATGTCTGGACCCAGTAAAAAAGCCCTGCTAATATTGTTTTTAATTGGATGCCCTAAAAGTGGCTCTGCAGGAAACCTCCCTGTCAAAGTGAAACAGAAGAAAGATGGTAGGGATTTCAGTCATCATTTTCTGACATGTCTCTCTGTACATCTCTTTCACCTCACATGGTGGTTGAGAGAGAAGAGGCAAGCACACTGGGAGATTACTTCACTTTCCAGTTCAGGATTTTAGGGCTCCATGAGACATGATTTTGTGTTGCATGCGAATAAAATCCTGCAGCTCTGAATCCCTGGTCACAAATTTCCCAGTGGCATAGCAGAGTTGTCCAGGGCTTCTGAGCAGGTACAGCGAATGAGACCTGAGGTGTGGAGTAGCACCATTCCCTTCCTATTGATTTTAGTGTGTTCCTCCAACATGAAGTAGAAGGAGCCGATGAATTAAAAAAAAAAAGCTTTTTCCAACAGAAAATGTTTGAAATCTGTCTTAGAATACGAAAGATGTGAAGTGGACAACTAGGCAGCAGTGCATACGTAAATGTTATTGAAACTATGTCAAAACATCATTTTTCATTGAAGCTTGTGTCCGTGTATAGATGGAATGTGAAGTTTTAGGCATGGACGCTATTCTTCCTGTTGAAAGCTGACAACTTCACTTTTGATTTAACTGTTGATTCTTGAACAGGAAAGGTTACGTTTTAAAGTTTAATTTCCTGTGTGATACTTATTGCATTTGAGGCATTATGCAGTGGCTATTAAAAGTGATGCATATATTGAATTCCCAAATGAAGATTTTAGAGCAACTCCTGCCCAGCTCTGTTTTGAACAAATGAGAGCCTTTAGGCACATCTGAAAGGACATCTGCTGAAACCATGGCTACAAAGCACCTGGACAGCACTGGGAGATGAGTTTTGAGATGCTAAAATTAAATTATCATTTTTAATACAAATATTTAGTGAAAAAGAGAATGTGAAAAAAACATTGTTAATAAGAATTGAAGCAAAGGCTATTCAGATAGGTTTCATGAATGTTATGTCCAGTTTACTGAAGTTGTTTGGCAGCTGTGACGCTGCATTTCAGATGTAACTAAAAATAGATATTTGATCTGAGCACTGATTCTTTTTTTTTTTCTTTAGATGACATTAATTTGTCTTTCTGTTAGTCTTAGAAAGCCCTATAAATTTAGTGCCTTATTTCCAATACATTGGACTGACATTTTACGTGTTCAGGTGTGGTAATACATTGTTGCAGGGGTGAACAGTGGGACACAAATTTATAATGAATGTGTATGTGTATGAAAGAGACTGTTGAAATCTTTTAAAGCTATTGATGTAACAGTAAAATTAGTAATCAGTTTTCCTTCCAAACCTGGAGTAGCCTCTAGTCCACCTTCATGGAAAAGGTTACTTAATTTTATGCAGTGCAGTTAACTGTCAAATAATTAATTTACAATTCAGATCTAAGGAGAAATACAAAATCACAAAATCTGTAGACTCATATGGAGTCCTCTTCACTTTCACACTGTTGGAGTGCTTTTTGATAAAGAAGAAAGAGGACGGAGTAGCAGCTAGATGGCTGGAACTGATCCACAGTTCATTGAATTAAATTGAAATTTTTTTTTCATTAACTTTGATCGTCCTTGGATTGAACCAGTATGCATATGATTTAATTAGTAGCAAGCTTGGGAAATGCTGGGATGTTGGCTTTTCTAGTTCCTTACCTACTGAGGTGGTAATTATATAGCCCAATATATTTGTGTGTCTATGATATGGCAAGTGGAGAAGTAGCCACAACTGGCTTTTCTAGTGGTGGACCTCCATTTTAAAGAGACGTTTTATGCTAAACCTCTTATTCTTTCCTGCTAATGATGAGATCAAATCTGCTTATCTTTTACTCATTACACATAAAACAGATCTATTTCTATGTTGTTGAAAATATTTCTATGCTGGAAAAGAGAGCACATTGTTGCTTTATTCTAGATCTAATGTTGAAATACATTAACACCTCTTCCTTCCCCCAGATGTTATATTTAACATTAAGTGTTAAAAATGCAAAGTTTTGATAGGTTCTCTTTCCCTCAGAGCAATTAGGTTCTCTAGTATGGAATGTTTAATTATCCAATAGAGTATGGTTTTTTTTTGTCATGGATTACATTGAAGGTATCTCTATTAATGTTGTGGTTTTATTATTTTAAAAAAATTCTGTAAAGCAGTGCGGCTTCATGTTGGGATACCTTTACATTTATGCAAGTTTGAGAAGCAACTAGAGACAACTCCTCTGCCAAGGGCAAATTTGTAGGCAAAGCTGTTGGACAGTTTTTGTTCAGAATGGCTAAATTTCTCATCTGAGACATTTGAACAGTTTTTACCCTGAACCAGATTTCTATCACCTTATTCCTTCCTGTATTATTTGTTATTGGCTGGGCTGCCCCACTGCCTTACCTGGGGCAGTTGGTAGAGTTAAGGTCCTGCTTGCGCTGAGGGAGAAAAGGTGGTGGGAGCTGGCACTGGGTGTTGACACTGGACACAGATTCCATGTGGATGTGTCCTGTTTGCATTGGTAGATCCTGCTGTGAGTCCGAATGATTTACAGTCTAAAAGTTTATAAAAGCTACCAGGCTTCTTATGGATTAGTAGCATAAATAGGAATAGTAGGTATAAAAATCAAGGCTTGTAAGCTAACACCACGCTTCCTCAGTTTAGCAGTTGTGTAACTAGCCATAAATCTGTCACTTGGATTTGCTTATACTTTTGGTAGTTTGCAGCCAGTTTTTAGCACAATAAATAAGAATTCTCCAAAGTGTCAGTTACATACCTGTCAACAAAAATTAACCTGAAAAAATTAGATCTGTGTAAATATTAAAAGGAGTCTTGATATTTTTATTCTCAAGGGCATTTAAGAGTTACTGAAGCAACATTAAGTACTATACCAACAAGATGCTAAGGTTTTAGGTGGTATTTTCTCTACTACTTTACAGGAAAACATTTTGTAGCAGCTGCAACGTAACACAGAACATAGTCACCTTTTGCCTTCTCAAATAAGCATGACATATGCTTAAGACATGCTGATGTGTTATTGTTTATCATCTGCAATGATTTTGGAGTGTATTACAAAATTATTTGTATGCTTGTGGAAGTGAGCCAGGCAACAGAAAAGGAATTAAGCAGGTGATCTAAGTATTTATTTATTTATTTTATATGTTTCTAGCCGCTGATTGATGACCTTATATTGCTACTTCTGCATTTGCACTTGAGAAGGGATGTTGATGAGCAAATGGTTTTTCTCATTTGCCTTTGTTTCACTAAAAATTAGTAAGCCTTTTTAGATAGGGACCGATATTTTTAAGGTAGAAATCTGAAAAACAGATGAATAAAAATGTATACTGAGTCCACTTTTTTGGTGTCAGACAGAATTAAAAGCAAAAATACTGTTTAATATATTACTTAGTGTATTGTGAACTAACATATCCTATCTTGCATGTTATATATTTTGAGACAGCGTAGTTAAAAAATCAAAGTGTTGTTGTACAAGTTGGGAGAACTTTTCTTGCTCTGTCGCAAACCTTTTTGATGACTGCCCCAAAATTTTGAGGATATAATTGAAAAATAGTTGTCTGACCTCTACTGATTAGGAGTTGGGATTTGATTTGCTTGTGCTTCAGTATGTCAGTTGATCAACCTCTCTGGCTCTGAAATAGCTTATTGTTTCTGTGTGTTTCTGCTGTTTCAAAAAAGAGTCATCATTGCTGTCATTCCTCTCAAAACTTTTGAAAAAGCAAACCCTTAGAAAACAACGAGTCTCTGTCTTCTGTCTGGGTTCACCCTTATTGAATTGTGCAGTTTGTGTTGCACAGCCCCCCTGTGCATGTATGGTTTGACTCTACAAAGTCTCACCAGCAATCCCTGCTTGTCTACAGTGAAATGCAGTGGCAGCTTGTTTCAGATTTCTGGTTGTTAATCAATCTGTTCACACTTAAATGTGTTGCAGCCCGGTGAAAGAGGGAGTATCCTGGATGAATGATATGAAAGAAGTGAAGTGGATGTATGTAAGTGTAATCTGCCCCCAGAGTGGCAGATTGCTTTAACAATGACCTTTATCAGCGAGAATAAACTAAAGTTGTATCGTTTATGAGAACCAGAGTGCTACTTCCACTTAAGCTGTTTCTGGGTGTGATATTTTGCCATCACTTTCTGAAGACACTGTTAGGTTGAGTTTAGTACTTTTCTTAAAAATTCCAGGTTTTCAGCATAAAGGCCTAAGGAAATTATGTCTCCAAGATGGTATTTGTACATCTGCTGTCGGCCCTCTTTTTTCCACTTCAGTGAAATTGCATGCAGAGTGTCTGGGTCACCAGAGACAGCAAGGTACAGGTGGTGTGTGAGAATAAAGGGCTTAATGAAGGAGATAAACCCTATCAACTCTGCAGCCAAAGCAGAGGTAGCAGGATGAATTTGTCTCTTACTGCTGAATTTGCAAACTAACTTTGCTGCCAAACACAGAGGAAATAAACTTTTGCTAGTTCTGCTGCTTGCAAAAGAAAGCTTACTGTAAACCTGAGAATGAATTATGTTCTGTTGGCTGACACGTCTTACAGAAGAGGGAAATAGAATAGTGCTGTGTGAAATATTTTAAAAGAACTGAGAATGGATGCTTTAAGAGAAAACATTGCATATGGTGACTTTTAGAAGAACAGTGTGTCTACAGGAGCGAGCTTGAGACAAATGATACTGTTATTCACAGTCTCTGAGATGATTAGCAAATTTTGGAACATAATAGAAGTTATAATCAACTGTAAATGTAAGCTGTTAGATTGCTGCAGAGGGAGGAGGCTGCTTAGACAATAAACCTTACAGTAACACATCTACTTCTTTAAAGCTGTCAGTGTGTTTCCATCATCTGGAAAAGTATACATGATAGCTTGCCATAAACCTATCAGCTTTTCTGCATTAATTAGCATCTCCATTTGTGATATGACATCTGAAATGAATTATTTTAAAATGAAAAATCTCCTGATTTTGTGGTATAACACCCTCATTTCCACAACTAAATTCTGAATTACAAATATTCTAGATGTTTGCAATGTAAATCCATAACTGTGAAAAATAATTTAAAAAAGAGTTCAAGAAATCAGTTAGTGTTTAACTTCTGTAGTGTTGGTAGCCAGATGCAAAAAGAAAAAGAATGGTAGGATGTTTACAGTGATCATGTCAGGCATAGACAAAGTAGATAGAAGTAAATAGTAAGTACAGTTTCTAAGTGTGAGATTTCTTTCTGTGTGACTTGTGAACCCTTAATCTTTCCCAAGTTTTGCACATATTGTATCTGCCCATTTTCCCTTTTCGAAAACATCATTTAGACCAACTCTAGGTTTGCTTTTGTGTATTAGCAAGCAGTTGTTTTGTGTGCATCTCTCTGTATGAAGAACTCATGGTGGGGAGAGCACTAAATCCAAATAAGCCATAATTAGGTTGCCCAGAGAAGTTGCGGAAAGTCTTTTGCTGGAGACTTTCAAACCCAACCAGGGAAGTCTCTGAGTGACCTGCTTTAGACGGGGTTTTGAACTAGGCCACCTACAGTGGTCTCTTTCCACCAAAATTATTCTGTGGTCCTGCAGTTCTGTGAAATACAGAAGTAAAGCTTTTATTAATTTCTAAAGGAGATTGGTCTGGGAGTTATCTTCCAAAGTCATCCCTAAGCTTGGTTCTGGGACCGTCCATCTCTTACTATCGTTAGACTTTGCTTTTCTTGTGGGCAGTTTTGCTCCTTAGTAGACTCACTCTATTTGCCATGAGAAGCTAGAAAATGGGAGATAGACCTTCACCATAACTGATGCATTAATTCTCTGCAGGACTTGTAACTGAGATTTTAGGCAAGGTTGTGCATGTTGTGAGTATCTTTGATGGGGAAGAGAATTCTAGTTGCTAAGCCATTGAGTTCTTTGTGTCAGGATCATATTGTCCTGGAGTTCACGCTTCTTTCTGAGATGACTAAGCTGGAATTTCTGAACTGAAAGAGAGGCCTTATACATCCTGAAAGCCAGGTTCGGCACAAACACTTTTCCTTGTACTGCTTGTTTGTTCAGCCCTGCAGTTTTGCAAGGGTGTTTAAAATTTCATTTCTCTAATCTTCCATTAGTACTAATAAAGCTGCTCCTATGTGGTAGCTACATCACCAGGGAGAGGTAAAAAGTAATTAATTATCCAATTTGAAAATTGGGTATCTGCGTTTCCCATTCCAGGGGAAATTACTGCAATTCCAAAATGTGGTGGGGAAATGCAGCTCTTGCTGCATTTGACAGATATTTTCTGTATCTGTCAAAGTTTTTTTGAGCTGTGGAAATAATACAATCTATGCTTCAAAAATTAGTGGAGTGGGCCATGTGATGCAAATTTGATTGCTTGAGCATTATAGTACATGGAAAAATGCTCTGTGCAACTTGAAGTGGTTTGGCAGAGTAGGATATATTTTTGCAGTCCACGTTCCCCATGTGCACACCTGCAGAAAACACACAAACACACGCCCTCCCCACCCCACCACTGCAGCCAAACCATCTGACTTCTGGAGTTCCTGCCTCAGGTGTGCATGGTCAAGCCAGAATCTGCATTTAGGTGACCTTATTCTGTTCCTGAACGTATTCAAAGTGCTTTTTGATTTTAAAAAGAGTGCTGGTGGTTTCACATCGAATTGTTTTCCATTCCTTGAAATCTGGGGTGCTGTATAAAAAATAAGATTAGAAATTAGTAGAATTTTTTGAGGCAAAGCATATATAGGTAATATATTTACATTGTGAAATTGTCTTACTATACATCATTCTTAAAATACAGTATCACTAGAACCAAAGATATGCACCCATCAAACTGAACCCATTTGGAGCATCAGTGATGATACTATATCAAGATGTCATCAACAGATGTGAATACAAAATTTTTAGCAAACTGTGGTTATACTTCCTACTGATGGTTGCTATTAGAGTTTCCCTTCTGATGACACATGTAGCAGGTTCTGATATTTACAGTCTGATTTGCATTTTGAACTAAGCTTTTACCCTCATAGCAAGACAGAGCATAAACAAAGTGAGATGTGAAGCAGCATTTCTGTAGAAAGTTTTTTGTGGTAATTCTTGAGAGTTCTCTGGTGATCCTAAAATAAATTCCTAGATACAAATATACCACAGCCCGGGGGATGAATGTGCATCAGGCACTGATGACTGCTGTGTAATGCAAGTAGCCTTGTGTCTTACAGTCATTATAATCCCTTCTTATATAAGGTGATAAATAAACATAAGTGCTTTTAAAAACCTGATTCTTGAATATTCAGGGCTGAAAGGTCTTGGCTGACCAAGGGTCTGCTGCTTCTTGCAACAAGAGAGCTCTCTGCCATTGCTTAGTAGTTACAGAATATCTTACAAGTGGCATGAAAAACCTGAAATTCTCCTTTTATTGCCTTCCCTAGGTGCTACAGAAAAAGATGTTGTTGGGTTCTCCTTATGACTTCACTTTATTTTTACTAGTTGCAAGAAAAAAATGCTCTATTTTGTCAATGAAATGCCTGGTGCTCCAAGGTGAGATTACCTCAACAGAGGAATGCACAAGCTTTACTACAACAAGCAGCTCTATCCAGATGACTTATTTGCTGAAAATAATTAAGGATGTCTAGGTAGCTGCAAACTCTCATCTACTGTGCACCAAGAGCATCTGGTTTGTTTGCTTTGCACACAGAAGTTTCTTAATTTTCCAAGCCAGCCAGGAAAACCAGCAGAATTATTTAAGCAAAACTCCCCATAAGCATACTACAATAACGCCAAATAGTTAGATTCACACCCTTAGAGTAGATACACAGCTTAAAAGCGAAACCAAATCCCCTTGATTCAGTTGACACAAGTTGATTTCTGGTATAATATGACAAAGAACAGTCTGTTTCACCTGTCTGATAGAAGGCTAGTTGGATTTTGCCAGCATTAGGATTGTTGGCATAGAAAAACTCTGATCTTCCTGACCTAGAGTAGGAACTGAAGTAACCTGGTGCCAGCATCAGCAAAGATTTCATGCATTTAATTTGTTCTTCCAGTGTGGCTAAAATAATTCCACTTCATAGGTCCACTTCCTTAGGAAAGAATCTTTTAGACCAGGTAGATATCATACTTTTAAAGGCATTTTCTCCCCAGTACTTGTATTTGTTGATAGAAAGAAGCGAAGATGAGTTTGTTAAAAAGATTCAGTGGTACATGACAAAACTGAGATTTTATACTTACTGTGTTGTTGATTGCTCTGTTTATAGGAAATTAAGACTTTTCTAACTACTGGCCCTTCAGGCTCTGATTCAGATTATTTAAATTGGAATGGATCTGTCTGCTGCTTGTATGTTCATAAATTACAGTTTCCAGAAGTGTCATTTTTATCAGTGGGCACATTAGCGAGTTTTATTTTTGGTGTCCATTACTCAGCCTGGTAACCTGGGTGGAGAGGCAAGGGAAGAAGAACTCTGCTTTTGCAATATAATGAGCAGATACCAAATAGTTCTGGACGTGTTCAAGAAAAAAGATCGGTTAAACAAAGCTGGAACAATTTAAGGTCCCATGTGTGATAAAATTTCATGTTGAAGAGGAATCATAAAAGATCAAAAGCTGAACCTGCTTTCACTGAGACAAATAGAAATGTTTGTTCCTAGGGAGATTTTTGAGCCAAAATTCTACAATCCTGAAACATTTTCAAGTCCGGATAGAGTAATCCTTACTGATTAAGGATTTTAATCAGTAAAAAATCCTGACTTTAAAAGGAAATTACTAAATTTTGTGGGGTTTTGTTCTTTTTTAATGCAAGCTTTTAGCAAAGTGAAAGGTTTTCAAAGATTCAAGTTTAGGAATGTGCCTGGTTAGGTGATTACAATTTCTTCTAAAATGTATTTCAGTGTTGTGCATGCTAGAGGCAGGGTGCCTTGCTCTGGGAGGTCTGCTGAAGACTGTTAGGAAGAGGATATGGAATGGTGTCAGTGGAGTGATACCACTTACAGGCATGCTTTTTTCTTATCACAATGAGAACAGTTTAATGTTTGATAAAATGAGAATATATGTTGTATCTTTAAAGAATTTTTTGTACCATTCTCAAAAATGGCAGGAGAAGGTTCTGGCACCAGCTGCTCTGTTCTTTCCTGTAGCATGGGCAAAATCTGTCTGCCATGGCAATGGACTTTACTCATATTGAAACACAGGTGTTTTAAATATAAGATGCAGTCAACAGAAGGAGGGAATAGGGGGAATATTTTGCTACTAACATTGAGTGATTAATGTTAAAGCTTTAAATTTTATCCTGGCTAATTTTTATAACAAAAATTAAAACTTAAAGATGTCTGTTTCACATTCAAGTTTTCATTGATTCAGGCTTTGCCACAAGTGTTTAATAAAAATATTTATTTTAAAAAACCAAAACCAGCTGTTTTAGCTGGACTAGAAAGAGAATGTCATGTGGAAAATGCTAGTTAAAATCCTGTAACTTGACCTTGAAAGTTAGTTTTCTTTGGTGGGAGGCTTTGTTTGTTTGGATTTAAACTGAGCCTTCTGTTTGGTTTTGTATCAGAGAATTCCTGCTCTTGTTATTTCAAAAAGTGTGGGCCAGATCATAGATGAACAAAATTATGTTGGTGGGTTTTTATTACTTAACGGTGTGTTCATGCTAAGGCAGGGAGTACAAAGCAGCAGAAATAATGTGCATGGTTATATTGTAATGTTGTCCTTTATGATTCAGCTGGAAGAGCCAGCTGGTACTTGGTAAAGGTGCTTGAGTCTATAGGAACCAGTGCAGTACCTGCTGCCTTTGTTTTGGTGAAGTGCTGTTTGGGAGTTTTTAAAAATCTGTTGTAGGAACTATCAAGGAATTCTGACCCCACGTGTACAGACATTTACAGGACTCTGACCTGTGTGGACACATTTGTTTACATTTTGTGATTTCAGTCTCCTCAGAAGTGCTTTCTGTTGTGTTCTTCTTTCCTTTCATACACATTTGTATATGCATATTTTAAGTTTAATTCTGTCATATTTTTGCCATATGAAAGCCAAAATTTAATGCAAAAACATTTATGTGAAACATTTGCAAAGATGGTAGTAGCTGTGTACAGTGGCCTGTCCTGTCCTGGATAATTTTGTGAGAATCCAGATTTATATTGCTTATATGGAGGTGGTAGAATTGAAGATATTAAACAGACCAGGGTGTTTTCCAGCTGTGTATATCGTCTATGAAAAGTAAATACACCACTGAATCAAAAGTCCAGCTTGGAAGTGTCTCAGTTTTAGCAAGTTCGAATTCCTGTTCCATACTCCTACGCCTTCATTACATAAGCAGTGGTTGGAGTTGATAAAGGTTACTGCTTAAGAAGAGGCATTTTGCTTTCAAACTTGAAGGCAGACCCATCTGCCTGCTTTAGTCTTCTCTTCCATGCCATTTCTTTTTGTGACAGTTCATCAGGAGACATGAGCAATTTCTCATTTTACCTCCAGCCATGTCTGTCCTGCTTTCTCAATCCACGCTTAGAATCAGCATAATGGTTGCTCTTTGCCATTTGGAGTGGACAGTAGAGGAGGTAATCTGATCTTGTACTGTGGTTCTTGAAGTTCTTTTTGAATGGAGATGCTTGCTGCTTTTACCTCCAGAGGAGTACTAACTTTCCAGACTTTGAAGTGCCTCTCATTCAGGGTTTTGCTATCAGTCTATTCGGTTGGTCAGAAATATCTTTCTAAAGACATTTTGAAAGCAGTGGTAACTGCAGAGCTTTTGCTTGTTAAAAATGAAGTTATTGGAGCTTTCTGTTTTCATGAATTCTTACAGCTGCTTACTTGCTCCATAATTCCAAGGGTCATCTTACAGCAATATTGTGTTCTCAGCAAATAGCCATGTAAGACCCAAATAAATATTTTAAACAAACAGGTCTGCTGAATACATGAGTAGTGCCAAGGGAATTATATTCTTTTGTATTTTTTCTAGTAAGGGTTATTTATTAGGGTGAGCAGATGGGTACTATTCATTTTTGGCATTCATTGATAAGCCTGCTACCTCTCCAGGTGGCTCTACAAAAATGATAACACTGTGGCACTGCTCCCATTTTATTTTTATTTCTCTCAGGCTAGTTAGTCACCTGTCTCTGTTCTCCTCATTTAGAGCCATCTGCTGGATTTTTTTGTTTGTTTTTTTGATTGTTCTCTATTCTAAAGTCACCAAGGGACCTCCAATAGGAGCTGATGCAAAGTCTTTGTATGCTTGCTGAGTATTGGACTCATGGATATCTTCTTTTTGTCATCCTCTCTGTAGCCAGCTTGCAAGCTTTATCTTTCCCAGCCTGTCCTGATGAAGTAATCCATACAACACTGAGTTATTAGTAGACTGTTTTACCACTTTGATGATTAATATAGGGGTTCTCTTACTTTTTTCTGTTGAAATATTAAAAGAATGAAGAACTATTGAGAATCTGCCCTCTGCATTTGTTATCGTGAGAGAGCACAAAAACTTAAATCTGGCACACAGGAGTTGGACTCAATGGTCCGGATGAGTCCCTTCCAACTCAGTAGACTCTGACTCGAAGTTATTAAAACAACTTTATCTACATAAAATCACATTTTAAAAAGTTCAGTCAAGAATTTATTTCCTTTCTGAAGAGGCAAGATAGGCAACATACTGCTAAAATTCTTTCATTGTGGGTATGGGAGGTTGTCTAGACTGTGTTTGGACCTAACTGTGTGTGACTAACCCACACCTATCATCAGCATGCATTTAAAATGTATCACCTGACTGGATTTAAGAATGGATGGGCAAAAGCCTGTACTTGATAGCACCTGAAACATCTGTGGCTGAAGGGCCAGGTAATAGTTTCATAGCTCTGCTTCGCTGTGCTTTCCTACTCTTCTCTCCATCTTCCTTGCAGCCTCATCCTTGAGAGCTCAGCTTTCCCATCCCTGTGGAGAGCCAGTATGATGCTATTGGACTGTGTTACCGGGTTTCTAGTTGTGGTCACAAATTTTTTTTGTCTAATATGATGTTAAAACTGATCCAGGCAATACTGGAAGAAAGGTGAACACAGATGAACATACACCTAAACCTTAAATGTTTAAGCACGTATTGTGTGTGGCCACAGATATAGGAAAAGCTTAGCAATCTGATCATCTTGAACTCAGAATTATTTCTTTTTTCTTTCTATTTATTAAGATTATTGTATTATGTTGCTCTGAAAGTTAAATTGCACTGAGATAGTAGTATATATACTATATATTGTATAGTATATAGATTTGAGTTTCACTTCCAATTCTGCTTTCTTAAATATTTTTACTAGAAAACAATAGAAATGTTTTTCCTTGCAGACATATGGGATGCCCTCCTCTTTTCCCCTCCAGGCATTGTGCTGCAAGCACATCCTTTTGCAGCTCTTGCTCTCAGCTGAATTTTATATTGAATATTGAATTTTATACTGAATACTACCAGATCTTTCTCCTGACTTGCCCCTACTCTTTCTCCTCCTGCTCCTATTAGTTGTAATGTAGTTTGTTCTATGTAGGTGTTGAAGGAGTTTCTCTTGCCATCAAGCCATTTAATTAAGGAAATGCTTGAACACCCCATTATCCTCATGGTTACTGCATTATTTTTTCATTACCTATCCTTATATCCATTCTTGCTCTCCTGTTGTAAAAAATAGCCATTGCCACTCATATAAAAAGAACAGAGATAAATGACAGATGATAGATTTGAGGAGCTGAAGAGCTAAGTTCTGCATATTAGGTTCTTTGGTGGTGGTGGTGTGAAGTTTTATGGTTTTTTTTTCTGAGTGGTAGTGTAACATCTATTCTGGGATTTATTCTAGTAATAGATTATAGTAATCTGTTCAATCAGCAGTGATTTGAGGTCCCTGAGAATATAATCCACAGGGATAAAGCTGATAAACAGGAGTGAAATATATAACATTTACATAATATTACATTTTTACAGAGTATTACTGGGTTCTTGCAACTTTTCTGCATCCCAGTTTGCCTCTGGGGAATTGCATATTTTATCCATGGCTTTGAACTGTTGGTAACTGTCTTTCTCTACATGATTATTCTGGCTGATTACTTTGCATTTCTGTAATATTGAGCTTTAAACTACAGTAAACAGACTGAAGTGATGATAGCAGTAGTTTGTCATTTGGGATGCAGAACCATGTCAACATAGTTGAATTTAGTTTGACCTCAATGATTCCCCTCCCCACTTTAAATGTCAGTCATAAAAATTATCTTTGTTTTCAGGAAGAATTTATATACACAAGGGAATCATGCCAGGTATGTGAATTTTAGCACTGATGATCTGGACCAGTGAACAGAGATATGTATTCCACTTGTGTCAGCCAGATCTGCTTGAAGGAGAACTTACATACGTTTTCATCACTGGAGTCCATACTGTTTTTATTTCAGTGTAAGTCACCAACCACAATTTTGAAGTATGATATGGAAAGGTTTGGAGCCGTTTTCTGTGGCTCTCCAGTAACCTCTGAACTGAGTCCCAGAATGTCTTGGTAATGAGCAATTTGGTTTTAATGCAAAAAGCCTTTAAATGAATGTAACAACTGAGTACCTTGTGTCTTTCTTCCATCTTCATTTCTCACAATTCGTTCTCTATTCCAATTTTAGAGAAACCTGCCTAGTGGGTATAAAAAGGCATCTTTTGGAAGAAGATCAAAAGTGTAAACCCCAAAGTAACCATTGGTAACAAATATATCTTTTTCCACTTTAAATCACAGTATAAGTGGGCCATTATCTAAAGCAAGGTGTGTATAATGAATTATTTCCCTGAATCAAGCTGACATACATAGCTAATTTCACTGAGGTATTCCTACATTCACTTATTTAATAATGTAGAAATAAAATGTTTTAAGAGAGTAATAAAACAATATAGTCAAAGTGGAAGTATTGACCCAAATGCTTTGTGAGTGCACGTTTTTAATAGGTTCTGTGATGAAATTTGCTCCTGTGCCTTGTTTGAGGCAAAGGAGCCCATCAAATTGAGGAAAATTTGAAAGAGAGAGAATGTCAGTTGTAGATTTCCCCCACTTGATGTTGCATGTCTTTATTTATGTCTAAAGTGTTGTCCTTTACTGCAGATCTTCTGCTCTGTGCTTTTTTAAGCATCCTACTGTCAGACCAGTGCAACTACATGAAGCTTCTAACCCATAGGTCAGTGCTCTTCTCACAAAGAACTCAGATACCATTGTCTAATGAAGAACTTCAGCATGGTGGAGGGGGGATGGCATGCTAGCACGGGAAGTCTTTGCATCAGAGTCATGCCTTTTTGAAAAGGAGAGATAAAAACATTAAATAAATAAAAAAATATAAGTAAACAACTACTAAATATTTTAGAACTTCGCCCTCCTCGGGAATTCACCTTAAAAAAGGTCATTTAGAGATAAGGTAAGTAGAGGAAAAACACATGTAAACCTTCAGTTCTACAAGTCCTTAAAATACATATTTTTCTCCTCCTTGTTTTTAACGTGCAATAACAAAGTTCAACTGTTAGTGATGTGAAAGTAGGAGGAAGCTTTATATTATCTAGATTGACAGAATGAGTGGGATGATCAGAGGGATTTCATCTATTCTTTCCAGTAACTTCTGTCTAGGTTAGGGCATAACTTGCAGAGATGTGTTCAGTCTGTGTGTAAATACTTCAGTTAATGGAAATCATGTCAGATGTGCTTCCAGGTAATTTTACAGAAAAAGAGAGCTTGGAGAGTAGTGGTCCTCAGTTAGCTAGAGAAAAACATAAATGAGCAATAGCTTGTAATCAAATACATATATATGTGTATAGTTTGTAAGTGTGTATGTATGCACATATGATAAATATGATAAATATATGTAAATAGCACAGATGTGAATGATTACAAGCTGCAGCAAACGTGTTACTGGCTTCTGGGTAGTGTCTACCCAGAATCAAGGCCTGTTGATTGACAGGGGAAAAGTTCTATTTAAACTCTGTTTTCTACCCCAACTTAACTCAAATAAGTGATTTTCTTTTCCACATTTGTCCTTTTCCACTGTAGGTATGCTTTGGGTTTTTCTCACCCTCGTTCCTCACAGATGTTGAAAGGGATCTCATATATTCAAACCAAGATTGCAAACTGGGTGTGCTTCATTTGCAAGAAACAAACAGAATTTAATTGCTTTTCCTATTGTCAGAGCTTGCTCTTTAATTCATGTGTGGTAAAGCCAATAAATGGTACACTGACAGTTTCAAAACATGATTTATTTTTCTGTGTGTTTATAAACAAAGTGTTTTTGTTGGTGTCCCTATTTGCCAGCCACCATTGTTGTTCTGTGCTTGGAAAATTACAAATTTACATTTCTAAGCTTATTCCATAAGGAAAGTATGTTTATAAAATGAAAGCTTGGTTTCTGCTCTCATCTCCCATTCCATTGGAGACATGGGAGGTGTTAAGTACAATGCCCAGTGAAATGAGATGCTCTATAAAAATGTGATAATTAAAGGACAGGCATGGATGGAGAGCTCTGCTTTATTTTTTTACTTTGTTTTCAGAACTAGGAGGAGGGACTTTAGAGCTGAGCAGTTTTCCTATATGTGCTTCACTAAGCCTCAAATAACAGGAAGAGGCAAACTTAGTTTTACATGTCTGTTTTCTAATGATTTTTGGGATTTTAGTGGTGACCAGAAAAAATATTTCTGACGAAGAAAATGTGATTTTTTTTTTTTCCTCCTCGAAATATCCCAAACAAGTAACCTTCCTTCCCCAAGTGCGAAAAAACAAATAAAGAACAAAAATTCTGCTGAGTTTCTCTCTCCTGTCTTTTTTACTCTCTACAATTATTCCAATTTATGATAGTGCGTTATCACTGTTTGTTCCTTCTAAAACTTTACAGGCTCTTTGAAGTAATCAGTTATGAGTTTAGGGGTCACATGCATAGCCACTTAAACCTGTGCATTATGATGGGAGAAATTTCTATTAAACTTTGTGGTGGGTAGATGAATGCTTGTGAGATTTTCAATTAACCTGAAGGATTAAAGCATTATAGCTATTGTTCCTGCTTTCTCAGGGGTGAAGAAATGGTAACCTGTTCATTAGATATGGGTAGTACTTAAGCAGGAAAATAATTCTGTTTTCTCACTACTTTGAGATTGAAATGACTAGTTACTTGTGACCTTTTGATAGACTCCAAAATAAAGGAAAGAACAATACTTAGCCAGGGCCTGCAGAAAGGATACTGGAATGAAAAAAATATCATGACACTGGAAAATAGATGTACCAAGATAATATTTATTCTGGTTGACCATGCATGTGGTACGCATAACAGGTTAATCCGAGATAAAAACCCAGAAGGATTAAAAATTTGGGTGCTATGGGATGACAGGGCAAGAACAGTCCTGTGGTTTTGTTCTGGAAGCTTCTCTAGGAAGTGATTCAGAGATGATGCCACAAATCAAAAAAAAAATCTTCTCATCAGTTGATAGAAGGAAAACTCTGGTTCTTCAGGACACTTGAGTGTTTTGCTCTGATCTCCCAAAGCCATTAAGGAGACATTTAAAGTATTACAAAGATATTGAATAGTGTAAATGCTTTTCTGGGTTGGTATCAGGTCACACAGCAACTTAGGTGGGGAACTAGAGACTAGAGGAAAATTAGAGGATTTGAAAAATATTTATTGTAAATAAATGATGAAAGGCTGTGGCCAGAAAAAGTAAGATATTTGTAAACATAGAAGAAGGATGAGGAGAGTGTGGTTCCTTATTCCTATGCCTGTGTATGAGTTTCTTGTACTGGGAGAGAAGAAAATAGAACCTAAAACATAACTCAGTTGGATTAAAAAGTTGAGAAAAAATAATGACACATGAGAACAGTGTGTCATTAATGCTATTTTTCATTCTTAATATTGACAAAATGCTCTAGGGGAAAAGAATATGGAAACCAAACAGAGTTAAATAGGGCATTGAAGATGTATAATAAATATGTAAGGGATATGGAGTGGGTTAGAAAGAAGGTAAAACAGAAATTGTCTTATGTTTTTCTATGAATTGTGAAAGGAGGAACTGAAGACTTTCTCTTGTTTTCAAGTGGTTTTGTCTCTGTCCCTTCCTATTTGCACCTCACTGCGCTGTCTGATAACACCCTCTAGATGGTGATGGGGGATTCCAGCATGTTGAATTTCTCCTGACTCAATGACTTAAAATAGATTTCTGGTGTGGGTTTGGGTTTGTTTTTTTAAAAATATATATGAAGTTATTTTTGCCAAAGTGTTGGCATAATTGTAGGTGGTGTTTGAGCCAGTGTAGATCTAAACACGTAGATGATAAAATCAAATACGGTCATGAAAAAAATTGCTTGTTACCCTTTACTTAAAAGGCTGCATGGATACTGTAGCCTTTATTTCATAAGGAGTTATGAGCATACAGCAGAATATTTCTAGGGAACTCATTTCTGGTAGGAATTATGTAAGTTTTGACTTGGCTTTTCTTTGGGTTGCATGCTTGTATTTCTCAACAGCAGGACACTGCTTCAGGGCTGTGCGTTTTCCTTTTGTAAGTACAGCTAAGAACCACTACTCGAGCTCTCTGGTAAAGTGAAAAAATTGCAGTCCTTACACCAGAGAGTGTTAGAATTTCTTTGATTTGCAAGTAGTTACAGCTGCTCTGTTTGGAAAAAAACTAAACAACCCATCACCCCCACATACCTGCTAGAAAAAAACAGATTGCCATTTTAAGAGTATTTTTGACTTGTTTTGTGTAAGAGTGGAAGTCAGCATGTTACTGTTTGTTTGGGTGTGTTTTTGTTTTTGGGTTTGTTTTTTTTTTCTTTTTGAAAACTGAAATCTTGGATATTTTTAAAAATACTGAAAGAAGTTGAGTAGTCATCCTTCCTCTTGAAAATACCAAGGTATTTTAAAACATTCTGCTGGAAACAAAGCATATGGCATTGGCTCTTTAATATTTTTTTTTGTGGTGGGGACATGTTGTTTTGCCTTTTCCAGAGTATGTTAAAGATGATATTGTTGCTCAGGCTTAATATTAACCATGCTTTAGAGGAAATAGTGGCCAACGAAAAGAGATGGAAACCTGATTATCACATTATTATTCCAGTGTTTTTGTGATGCTCTGATCCCTTTATCAGCTCTGTGGCCCTTCCCTGGACTTCACTGGGAAACTCAAAGCTGGACACAGCAATCCAGGTGTGGCCTTACTGGTACTGAGCAGAGGGGAAGGATCAGCTGCCTTGGCCTGCTGGCAGTGGTCTTCCTAATGCAGCTCAGGATGCTCTAGGCCTTTGTGTGACTGCCTCACAGTCAGCTGGTTATCCATCTGGACCATCAGGTCTTTTCCTGCAAAACTGCTGCCCTGCTGGCCAGACCTCAGCATATACCATTGCTTGGGGTTAATCCTCCCCAGGAGCAGGATTTTGCTTTTCACTTTGTTGAACTTGCTGATGTTCCTGTTAGTCCATTTTTTCAGGCTGTAGTGGTCTCTCTGAATGACACCACGTTTATCCGGTTTGTCAACAATGCTTCCCAGTTTTGTATCATCAGTGAATTTCTACTTGGTCACCAATGGAGATGTTAAAATAGTGTTGGACCCCATATGACCCCTGGGACACACTGCTGCTGACCAGCCTCTAGATGGACTGTTTGCAGCTGATAACAATCTCCCAAGGCTGACAGTTCAGTCTACCTCACTGTCCACCACTCACTGCCCACTTACCTGGTCTGTACTTTGTCAGTTTCTTTATGAAAATGTCCTCAGAGACACTGTCAAAAGCCTTACTGAAGTCAGAACCAACATGTCCTCTTCTCTCATCTGCCAAGACAAAAATCTCTTTATGGAAGGATAACAGGTGTATCAGACTTGATTTTGCCTTCATAAATTCAGGCTGAAGGCTCCTATTCACCTTCACATGTTTTGGAAGTTATTTCCAGGATTAGTGGCTTGGACACCTTCTCAGGGATTGAGGTGAGCCTGGCTGTCTTGTAGTTCCATAGCTTGTAGGTCCTTCTTGACCTCCTTGAGAATAGGACGGATGTGTTTTCTCCCATCTCTGTTTTCAGCTAAACTTACTTAGGGAAGACCTTCAGAGTGCAGTTTCCTTTTTATGATGTGCCCTGCTTGTTATTTTTGTAAAGACACTTAATTTAGACACTGCAAATAAAATAATATTTTTTGCTGATTTTAACTTTACTATATGTTGATCAAATCTTCATTTTAGAGCTTGAAGCAGCTCTAAATATAAATAAGGTCATATGCTAAAAGTAGTGTACTATATTTTGTTAATTTTTTTCTTCACTTCCACTTCATTAGCTGAAACCAGCCCAGGTTAATTGAGACTGGGAACTCTATTCCAGACTACTATCTTTAGAGAATAATCAGTTTTCCTGAGGGAGTCACTTGAAGATTCTTAGGGAGGACCCTTGCAAAGGCCTTCCTTTGATGCACACCAGAAATCATTTATGCAAGCTAGCAGCTCCCTACTACCCATCAGTATGAAACTTAGCAACCTTCATTCTGGTCGTGGGAGGGGGAGCTTGAAGATTGGTGTGAGCAAATCAGGACATCAGTCAAGCTGAATTGATTTAAATCATAATTAAAAATTAATTCTTTAAAGGAATAGAGAAGCTTTTGTGCATAATATGTTGTTTTCCTTGAAAATGCTTGTTTTTCACCTGCTGGAAAAAAGTGAAATCAATTGCTTGGTAAGTAATGTTAGTGCTTTATGCCTAAAGTAAGCAAATTTTTTTGCACTTTTAAGCAATTATACAGTCTAACACAAATATAGCTGGTTTCTTAATATTTATACATTCTAATTTTATAAGATAATGATTGATGCATTTCCTGCTTACCAACTAATAATTAATTTTAATTTGGGATATTTTGATGGAAATTTGATTTCAATCAAAAATACAGAAACCAAGCAGTATACACTTTCCCCTAAAACCATAATTCACTTGGAAAACCAATGCATAGGCTAAACAAAGGCGGTATCTTTATTGAATGAAGCAGAATGTTTCTGGATATTGTGTTCTTCTAGTTTTTATAATTAATGGATATCATCTTGAGCAGAAAAGGTACAGGTTTTTTCAATCTTAAAAGACAATTATGATTTTTCTTCTGGAAAAGTTAGGCATAAAATATGAAATGGCAAAAACGTGTTTATATAATCTTCCATGTTTTTTTAGAGTAATTTTGATCTATGGTTTATTACAATAACCACATATTTCCAGATGTAAGCAGGTGCTTATTTTACTATGTGGGAAATTAGTGTCCCCCAGCTTTGTTCTTTATACAACTCTATTTTGTTGCTGGGTTTAAGTATTGAGAGAGTGTGTGTGTGTGTGTGTGTGTGTGTATATATATATATATATATATATGTGTGTGTGTATATATATATATGTGTGTGTATATATATATATGTGTATATATATGTATGTATGTATATTAGGTCTTACTTTGACAAAAGAAAAAATGCGAAGAAACTTTGTAAGGACTATATTGGTGTTTCTCCTTTTTTGTGGGTTCTGTGAGATAAGGACTGTATATGTCTGTGCAGCCTTAGAATATAGTTCAGGTTTCAGCACAGAATTTGATTTGGGCTTCCTCCATTCCAGTAGTAATAATTTGCTCTAAGTGGAGGGAGGATTTTTAGCCTGCTGTGGGCAGATCCAGACCATTTTTTAAGTTCCATCTTGTCTTCTGTTTGCAAGTAAGGAGACATTTTCCATTGTTTGGGTCTCTGATGCCTGGGCCAGCAGGTCTCTCCTTTCATGTCTGAGGTGCTTATCCCCTGACATACCTGGACAGATGGCAGGAAAGAGGCTGCAGGATCATCTCTTCTAATTACATTAGGAGAAATAACAGGCTACCTCAGCCTTCATGCCATCTGAAATTTAGACCAGTGCAGTAGATCTGTTTCCTGGGACGCACTGCATGCATTCAAACCTCAAGATGATCCAGCTGTCTGGAGGATTCAATAATGACTGAAGCAATTGGTTGCTATGACTATTGCAACATGATTGCTTTCAGTGCTGTTTAACTACCTTATTCTGATGATGAATGAGGCCTAAGATGCTTAGGAGTAAATAAAGAGTAGTGGAGTTAAGTGTAAATGCGTGGCTCTGTAAATCTACCTCAGAATGTGCAGTGTCTGAAAGGTTAATGTCATATGTAATAGTTGATGGAAGTGCTGACAGCTCACATAATAAAATAGCTTTTAAGAGCTATCTGCAAACTTACTTGTGTTGCTAACCAAAAAAATCTGTTTTCTTTATTTTCATTAATATGTGCAATTAAAATTAAATTATTTGAAGAGGTAAAATCTGTGATATTTGGGGTTTGTTATGGAAGCCCTGTAAACCTTTAAATAAATTTAATAGCTATATCCAATATTGTTTGGGTAAGCAGGTATATTACATGTTTATGTTTAGAGTGTCTGATTCATGATGGATACCTTAAATCACAGGGTTTGCCTTTTTTTTTTCTCCTTTGCAGTGGTGGTAGTACCTGCAGCATCTTCCAGCTATGGGCAAAGGTCTTACACATGTGCACATGGAATGTTTTTGTTACCTTGCAGTGTTTCTCATCTGCTTTGAAGTAGCTTGCTGTGGTTTGAAAATACATTAATGTGCACTCTGAACATTTCAACTTCAATGTTAAAAGAAAAAAGAAAGTTTTGCGCCTTTGATATTTAACACTTTTATTCACAATGAAATGAAACAGCCAGTGCACGATTAGTTGCTAGAGAAGGCAAGATGAATTTGCAGTTTCTAAGGTTTCCACTTCTGTCTGAAGGCACATCCTTCACCCAAACCTGTGAAGTCTGTATTTTTTTTTTAACTCCAGTTTTTTGTTAAAGATTTTTTTTGACAGAACAAACATAAGTTGTTGTTCCACAAACCAGTAACATGGTTATCCTTTCGGGATGACTTCTGCATGATTCTGCCAGCGGTGTGTTCCTGTACACACATTCATGCCTTCATGCATTTGAATGATGGAGATCCTGAAGGGAATGAGGATTTAATTTCAGAAGTGATTCTTAGGAATTTCTGAACATGTGACTTACAGCTTTATGTAGGACCTGATTGTTTAGGTTCCTCTACAAACAGAAGGCCTTTGGCTTTGCTGACTACTTTTATTAAGCCATTAACTGATATGCTTTTAAACAGACATTTTCTACAGATGCTTTCAATACTGATGGTACTGGTGCAGCCAAATCTGACATGCAGGAAGAGCTGAGCTGATTAAATGAACAGATGCTATTCAGATGGTAAAAGACTGTTCTAAGCTCTGCTCTGGCACTTTTCAACAAGTGCATGAAAAAGGAAATGAACGTTTTTATTGAGCAAGTAGTTCCTCAGTTTTTAATGTAAATTGTTATTATTCAGCAATGCTAATGCTGCTTCATCATCTGTCGGTAGGTCTTTGGGGGGCTAGATCTCTTCAGTAGCAGTAATGCTGCTAAAATCAGTGTGGTTGCTCTGTGCAGTTCATTCACACAAATAAATGAGAAGATGCAAGAGGGGGAGAAGGTGTCTATGACAGTTTTGTCAAATGAAGGCAGATCCCCTTCCTTTCTTTCCCTCCAGATTCTTGTCCTTATTGTCCTAAAATTTACTTAAGGAGTTGGCAAAAGAAGATTTTGCATAAAACTTTGAACTGTTGAATCATTATGTTGTTTTTACATGAATTCACCAGGCAGAGACCAAAAAACCTAAAAGAATCTGTACATCACTTAAGGAAAAAAATTGTAGGAAGATGATTTTTTTCTTTCAAAAGAGAAGACCTCTGTGCAATAGTGGAATCATTCCATAAAATGGCAAGTTTCATCTGGGAGTATCCGTTGTTCCATGGAGTCCACCACTGAAAGGTGAAATGCAGTAGGAGATCTGATAAGTGTTTTTCAGTTTAGATTGCTGTAGTCGTGGACTGGTATTCATAGGTGAAAAAAGGCTTTCCCCATTTTCTGCAAGCTCTATTGTAGGTGCTTCAAGCAGGGACAACTATTTTGCAGTTGATGTCACCTTAATGTGCAGAGGAAATGGTTTCAGTTATATTTAAAATAGTAAGGAAAAAAAATCTATTTTAGGTCAAAATCTGTGGATTGTTCCTCTTCCCTCACCTTTTGCTATTGACATGAAACTCTTCCTTTGCAGACAGATCATATGGTTTAAGTTGTTGTGCACCATGGAATATAAGGATATGAGTTCTTACTAACTTTTTTCCTGGGTTATTTACATGCCTACAGCTCCAGAAGAGGGCATAATGAAGTGTGGTGGATCAGACAGCACTTGGCCAGCTTCAGGTTTGTCCTTGAGGTTGTGTTCCAGTAGAACCAAGCATGAGTCTAATTGAAACTCCAATAATTAAAATACAGTCAAAAGATTGATACGACAAGACTTTAGGGTGAGTCTGAACTTCTTTGGGATTTCAGAAGGTTTACAAATTGTATTGCTCACAACTTCATTTTTCTTGAGTATAAAATTGTCTTTGTTTTCATCCTGTGTTGGTAGCCCCTGGAAGCCTTGTGCATTGATATGCTGAGAAGAGCTGAAAGAGTTGATGATTTTAATGGAAAGAACGAAAAACAAGCAGAGTCTAAGCTGATGCCAAGACAGATTTGGCATAGGAAGAAGGGAATGGTTGATTATCAAATGGAAATTCAGGGAGATTTGAGACCCTGTGTGACCTGTGAACAAGTGCCCCCAGCATTACATATGTAATTAAGATTTTAGTCAGCAGAATGGTGATGGCTTATGTCATAAAGTCTGAAAGTTTTACCATCACTTCTATACACTTCTAGTGTATGGCACTATCACTTTTAGTTTGTATGGCAACTGTTGTTGCTTGTGGGTCATAAGTAGTAATCTTAAGATCATATCAGTAAAATTTTATGCTATACACTCATCATTGAGTTTGATATACAGTACACCAAAAATGTTCTACAGAAAAGTTTATTTACTAACAGTTCAGAGGGTTTTACATTTTTATTGTAGGTAGTTTTATTTTCTGCATCTGTAAATCTACTCTTTAGTTATTTCATTGCTGTATATAGTCAAGAAAGGAAGATATTTTAATACATATATAAAAAGCCTGTAAGAATTACTTGTAGTAAAATTCAGTAACAAAACAAAGTACACCTAAGATTTAGTGCCTTAAAACTTTACAGGAAACTTTACAGGAAATAAAAAACATGTGCTTTGCAGGGGATGAAAGCTGATAATCCAACTTTTCCCATATGAAAAATATGGGATTTTAAAAACAGGGTCATGATTTAAAACATTGTAAACATGATTATAATGTTATGTTGCTTGTCCTGCTCCAAAAGTTTAAATAATTCTGGAAGATGAAAGCCTTAACTTCTGTGGTTATAAATAAAACAACCCAAGACATTCTGGAAGAGTTTGCTTTAGCAGTCAAGAAATAATCTGCTTGCCAAGTGACTGCTTTTCTATCAGTGGTATATGCAATTTGAAAAAGGGCTATTCTACTTCACAGAACTGATAGAGTGGAGGAGAGAAAGGGATTGTTTTGTCTTCTGGATATGTTTGCAATGGATACCCCTCATGCTCTATTTGTGTTTCTGATGGAAAGATCAGTGGTAAGTCTACCAGAAGAAGAGACAAAAACATGTTGGAGAGAATACTGGAAATGCTTTTGATGCTGTTGATTGCATTGTTAGTTTCCACTCACCTGGTTTGATTCAAGGAAAGCTTGTGTGTGCTAACATATGTATTTTATTGTTAAGTCTATTGTGGAGCTCTCTGTCCTGCAAAAAAAAAGCATTAAATAGTTGTGTGGGATTTTTTCATGCTTGGTGTTTTTAATTTTTTTTTCTGCACTTGGTTTCTTTACTGAACAAAAAGGAAAGTTGATTCCAAGCTGCTTTATAAGAGGGCCTATTTTTTATCTTGCCTTGACCTTCTCTACTGTTATTGGTAAGATGCTTTATTAGTAATTTTGTTCCTAGTGTAGTAGATTCTGTGATTATATGGAAGTGCACCCTGAAATGTTCTCCTCACTGGGAGGAGCACTCTGATGTGCAGTGAGAAGAATTCTACCTTAGGAATTGCATTTTTAGATTTTTCAGTTGCTCCTAAAATTTGTCTTCAGATGACTTTTTAGGTATTTGAAAAACATAAAAATACTAAATGCATTGACCTATAGCATGTACCTGACATCTTGCATGATTTTGAGCATTTTTCAGTAGGAGGTAGCTGCTACTCAAGTGACACATTGTTAAAAAAAGGTTTTTGCCTAATGACACAGGATAAAGGATAAGCTACTTTTTTTTTTCTATGCTTCTGCCCGTGTTCACCTGTATTACCTTCTTTTTTTTTTCCCTGAAATAAAATAGCAATGACAGTGAAGCATCATTTCTTAATTGCTTGAGTGTGAACATCAGCTATAATTATTTAGGAGACTTTGCTGTTTTGTATCTTATAGTGATGGACAGAAGTGAAAGTGTTGTGAATAAAATTCAAATATGTTCCTTGCACTTCTAAGTGAATCTGCTTAGAAGTGTTGGAGTAACAAATTACAAATTAAAAACCTTGTTGCTTTAAGAAAAGGAGAAATATTTTATTTTCAAATCGTTCAAGCAGTAAAGTCACAAGTATCATACAGGTTTATGTTCTGCTTAATGTTTAATCTCACTGTAGTGAGAAGTGCAGCCAAGATGAAATGTAAATAAAGAAAAGCATTGGGACAGGAGATGACCTTCCCAAAGCTATGTTTCAGTAATATAAGTTGAACTATTGACTCTTGAGTATTGTATTCAGTTTCAGTCCCCTTATTCTCTAAAACAAGATTGAAGAGAAATCCGTAGAAGTTTTTCAATAACCCAAGTAATGGAAATTAGGACTTCTGTATGAAGGAATACTAAGAAAAGAAATTAAAACATCACAATATGTATGACTGCAGTTTGAAGAATAGAGTGAAAACAATGTCTTGTCAGCTCAGTCTGATTTCCATAGATGTTTCTGGTGTAATCCATTAATTTCAGTGGAAGTTTTTACCCAGAACACCTAGAAATCCTACAAGAGTAGCATGAAATTATGAATGGAAAAACCTAATCCATATGGATTTTCCTGGCTATCCTCTGCCATGAAACAAGATGAAGGGACTGATTGAAATACCACCATTTCAAGTAAACTAGGTAGTGTTGTTCCAGCACATGATTAGCAGGTGGTGTCCAAATGGCCCCTTGCAGTTTGTCTACCCTCATATTTCCATCTGTACAAAAAACTACTGAGAAATTTTGTTGTAATAGGGAAGGAACAGTGTTGTATCATGTTTTGTTTACTGATAGTACACAGCTAACTGTGGTTGTCAGTGAGCACTCAAACTTTCTTTTTCGAAATTGCTGTGAATATTTGTACTTTTGCCAGTTAATCTGAGAGTAGGAATGCCAATGAGGGGAATAAAATATGGAAAATAATGCTGTGTTTTATATAGCACCTGCCATACTGTAGTATGTTAAAGCACTTACTAAATAGATGCTGAGATGGATAAAATATGACAGTGCCTATGAGCAAATACATCACCTGCTAAGCTTTCAGCAATATAACTGGCATAAAGCCATGAACACCATTAAAACTGCTACTGAAAGAAAGACTTGGATAGATCTCTAAGGAATAAGCCCTTAATATGTGCTTCATTAAAAAAAAATTGTGATAATGATCACAGAAATTACAACAAACCACAGTAAGACTGGGAAGACCTTGAGATACTGACTAGTCTGGCCCCCAAAGCAGGTTGAATTTTACACCTGTTTCTTTTTAGCACAGCTGTTTAGAAATGTGCATGAAATAATTAAACTACAATAGGGTCTGCACGAGCACTCTCTTGCAACATGTTACTGTATTTGTAGAAATACTTCTCCTTATAACTTACACAAATTTTTCTAACTTTGGTTTTGGTAGGTGAATTGCTACGTGTCCTTGCCAGGGCGCAGTGGAGACAAGGTTATTAGAAAGAATGTGCTACTTCTTTCAGATCTGATGATGATGGTGAAAGTGCCTTTAATTTATTTCCTCTCTGGCTGTATAGTCCTAGTATATTCAGTCTTTCTCCATAATTCCTTCTTAGAGACTCGTAATTTCTGCTACTGTCTTTGGACACTTCAAATTGTTTTGTGGTTTTTTTTATACGGGTTATGCCGAAAATTTGACTTATTCCTTCCTGCTAAACAGGACAGGAATGCTTCCTATTTTATGTGGTATATATTCCTGTTTATATACCCATATGATGGCTCTTGTTTATTTTAAATCCCATTTTGAATTTTTATTGAGCTCATGGTCTATTACAAGCCCAGATTCCCTTCTGAGAAAGGTGCTGTCTAGCAGTTTATTTGCTCTGCTGTCTGTCTGCAGCTGGATTTAACAAAGTACAGAAAGTTGCACTTGCCCCTGAAAAATTGTTCTGTTATTTTTCTGACTACTTCTCTAGCTTGACAGAATGGTTTTGGGTTCCAGCCCTATTATCCAGCATACCTGCAGTGTTGGCTCTTGATGATCAGCAGATTTAACCATGTCCTCTGTTCAGTTCTGTAGGTTGCTAATGGAAACACCCCCTGAAACTGGACCAAGTTCAGATCCTGGCAAAAACCCACTCAGCTAACCATCTTGTGTTTGACAGAGGGCTAGTAACAAATTTTTTGGGGTCATAAAATCAGCAAATTTTGCCTTCATTCAGTAGTAGTTTCTTGTAGAAAACACCTGCTTATGAGAAAGCACATGTGAGGAAGTGAGCTGCCTTTTCTTTGGTAATACCAGCTGGAAAGCATAAAAGGGAAATTAGGAATCTTGTGGTTTCTGGCCTGTGCTACCTTTTCCCCACTGTTTCTCAGTGGGATAGAATAAAAGCTGAAATTTTTAATGATCTGATGATGCATAAGGAACAAGTAGGAGTAGTTATTTGTAAGTGCAAAATAGAACTTAAGTTTGGTAAATGATCTAATAGCACAAAAAAAAGAAAAGTTGGAGGTGCTTGCATATTAGTAGATACCTCTTTGCCAATAGTTGGATGGTCAGATAAGGGTATTCTGTGACTGTTTTAGTAGCTTTAATTGTCAGGGTTCTGTTGGACTCCTGTAATGACTGGATGCTTATAACAATACAGATCAGTTGCTACAGAAGAGACAAATATGAAAGTATCCTTTCAAATATCAAAGAATAGTCTTTTGTTTCAGATTACTTCTCACTGGTGTGTATTTTGTGTAATTTGTATCTATAGGAAGAAGTATGTAATGGGCTAAATTATATGTCATGAAGCCATTATGTGACATACTGAAAAATACATAGAATTCAGTGTAAAATTGCCTTTTTTTTTTCTCAGAGAGAGGGCTGAATGCAGCAGCATGACTACAGCTAGATACAGTCATTGGTACTCTTACTGTAGTGTTTTACTGATGATTTCTTGTTTGCTCATGGAATTGAAACAAACACTAATTAAGATAAATCCAAGTCTGCTGATACTTATACTAATTGCCCACAGATTGCTAATAATAAACTTGTGATTTTTGACTGAAATAACAGAAGTTAGCATGACAGTTGTACTGACTGCAGTAAATTTGATGCACATGGAACTTTAACTGAATTTTTTAAACTGAATAAATTGTGGCTACCATTAGGATGGAGATGAACATGGTAATTATTTGAACAGTTGAATGCAGGACATTCTTATGGAGATGTAATTTTATTTACACAAGATATTTTTGAGTGTACCTGGTATGTCAAAAGGCTGCATTCTAAAGTTCTCAGTAAACAGATCTGAGTTCAGGCCTTAAGCTGCAAATTCCTGCTGCGTGAGATACATCTAGTGCAGGATTCGGGCATCAGAACTGTCCATGATTTTGTAGTTACCTTTATAAGGCCTAACCTGGCAATGAGTTGGGTGCCACCCTTCTGCAAAGTGGTGAATTTCAGCCTTAAGTGTGAATATATGTCATCACTGGACACACCAAAAGATATATTTCTATTATTTATTTTGAAATTTACAGCAAATTTGTAAAAAGTACTACAAAAAGCACATCAAGGTTAAAAAACTGCAGAAATTTACCTCTTCTTTTTCTGATGAAACGTGATGCTTTACGCACTTCATGTGGTATCCAGTTAATCCTAATAGCAGAGAAGTAATTTGAAACTATAAAAGAGACATTAGAAGAGCTTTCCCTAGTTTGCTACTCTGCTGTGAGAAGAAGCCAGCTTTAAGACTTTAAGGCAAAATAGTCTTATTGAGTGCTTTATAGTTATTTTATCTTAAATTCATGTAGTGCTAAAGAAGACTGAATGCCCACAACAGGTCTATGACAGTAATGATAATGCAGGAAGCTACCTTTCCTCTACTTCTACCTTAATTAAGTAGCATAGTCCTGGAACCAAGAGGTTGTATAATTTTTTAGTAATTTTTTTTCTGCCTGTACACAGTATTTGATCTTCTCTGGTAATTATGAACAGAGGTGCTGATTGTAATGGTGGATTTTATGAAAGATTTTGCAACAGTCTGTGATTGAAGACCCCTCCACTGGATGTAATTCTTCTTTAACTGATGTTGAAATGTTAACATCATGCCTTGATTGCTTTCCTTTCCTTTGAGCTGTGTTTCTAGTAAGAAGTAAATGAGAACTGAAAAGACTGACTTCAGTTTCATTTTGTTTAAATTCTAGTCTTCACAGCCCTTTGGTAAACTTTGCTACACAGTAAACTCACTCAACTTTTTTTCCCAAATAACTTGCCTTAAAAAAAAAGTTCATTTTTTTGTGGCATTGCTCTTCAGCTTTGAAGAAAATTTAAACATTCCTATCCAGTCTATTGATCCTTATTTATCATGACTCCTCTCTGTGCTGTCAAGAAGTGAACCACACACTGAAAGCAATCAGAACTCCTTGGGTCAATCTAATTATTCTACTCTGTCTTCCAGCAGATGACAGAGATAAGAAGTGGAAAAGGAGAGTTTCTAGCCCAGATGCCAATGAATGCATTGGAATGGCGGAAAATTAAATGCCAGAAAGGTCCAGGACAGCAGCTTTTACTTTCATAATTAAAAAAACCCTTCATCCTGAGACTTTTCATCCTTGGCTGGTGGGGTAGGAACATGTAAACAACTGGAAATGTTTAGTTATAATTACAAATATGAAAGCACCACATGCAAATTTAATTTAGAGGTACTGAAGTTAGATGTTAGTGCAGTTATGCATAGAAATTGTTGGAGTTTTGCTTACATGGTTTTGAATAAATTGCAAGTTCACATTTGGGCATTCAGTAGATTTGTAGATGAATCAGGTTCGTCAGATGTGATGAATATGATTTTCTCAACTCAGCCTCAAAAGGAGTGTCCAATATTCATATTTTAATGTTGCATAGAAAATGAGACCATGTGCTATGCTAGGCCAGACTTTGTTATGTCATAGTGTAAGCTGGATAAATTTTCTGTAAATGTTTTCATTCTTTGAGTATATGTAGAATAGTAGCATGAAAATGAGGTTAATATTTTTATTTAGCCTATACTTGCGAAATTGTACCTTTGAACTAGCAGGTACAGAGAATAAAACAATTCAGAGCCATCATTTTTATTTAACAGCTCCAGGCAGTGTTCCCTGGAATCCCAGGAATGTAATATGAAAGTTTTGTAGTGAAAAAATATTGGCTCACATCATAAATCTGTGGCTGTCTGAGTTAGGTGTTGTGTAGATGCTGGTTATGTTTTTCTTTGTTAAGTGAGACCTGATTTTCCTTACTTGCAGCTTTGGTTTTTATGTGTGTGGGGGAGAGGGGTTGTGGCTGTATGTTTTTACCATAAAGTGAATTCATTGTGGCCTTCTCAGGTCCTGTGTAGTTGATTCTGGTCTCAGCAAGTCACTGTTTCCTACCTTACTGCACTTTGAGACCTACATCTCTGTTCAATAATGATTTGGTTTCTGAGCATATATTGCTTTTAAATTACACTGTGGATTTGCTTTTTCTCTGCCCACTGGTCATCGTAAAGATTATACTGTAGGATTATTTAGCACTAATATGTGGTATCTGTCACTACTGACCTCATATTTCTTTCTGATTGCCTGTGCTGGCAGTACTAGGCATGGCAGTTTTCCTTTCATGTGCTGTATATTCATATTTTGTCTTTAGTCTTCCTGGATTCAAGGGTTGCTATAGTGGTAACAATGCATGGTGTAGTGGACATCCTCTTTCTGTTTTGTGACATTGGTGAGATTTGCTTTCTTTTTCCTTTACTCTGAAGTTGTGGGCTTTGTGTGGGCTCTGCTGATTCGATTCTGCAAAACTCTTCAGCAAATGCCCGGCTGGCACCAAGCATTTTGGCCCCTGGAGAGCCACATCATAAGGCTTGATGGTGTGCTGTGGCTTTTGACCAAGTTTTCACTGGTAAATATGACTAAAAGACTCTTAATTGCTTGCCTTGGATCTTGTTATGTGTTGTGTTTGAATCTCAGATGACTCTGTCAGGTCCCACAACTGATAGAGGAGAGACAACCCCCCATATAATAGTCTTTTCCCCGGCCAGACTGGGAGGCTGACATGATTCACTCTGCAAAATCTGAGGCAAGAGCAGCAGTGGGGTTAGGTACTATGTGAAACTTCCTCAAAAGAGGTCACCAGCAAACAGTTTGGTAGATGACAAGCTGACCAAGAGCCAACAGTGCCCTTACAGCCAGGAGGGCCAATGGCATCCTGGGTGCATTGGGAGGGATATGGCCAGCAGGTCGAGGGAGGTACTCCTGCCCCTCTGCTTAGTCCTGGTAAGGCCACATCTGGAGGGCTCTGTGCATTTCTGGGCTCCTCAGTACAGGAAAGACAAGTAGTTCCTGGAAGGGCATCCAGTGGACCACAAAAATGATTTGGTGTCTGGAGCATCTCTTAGGAAGAGAGACTGCGGGACCTGGGCCTGTTTAGTCTGGAGAAGACTGAGAGGGGATCTCATCAATGCATGTAAATATCTCAAAGGCAGGTGCCAAGAGGATGGTGCCAGACTCTTTTCAGTAGTGCCCAGTGACAGGATGAGGAGCAGTGGCCATAAAATAAAATGCAGGAAGTTCCATTTCAACATGAGGAACAACTTCTTTACATTTTGGGTGGCAGAGCCACACTGAAACAGGCTGCTAACCTTAACAATTCTGTGTTTCTGTGATATAATTTCCTCATTGAAGTAAATGCTGCCCTTGGTTTTGGTAAACATGGTGACCAGAAGTGCAGTCCTGTCTAGAAGACAACAATTTGTGAATGCCATACTGGATTTTAGACCAACCCTGCCATGGAAAATCTAGAGCAGCAATGGTCAGTTCACCCACTTTTGCATTTCCTGGTTTGCCTCAATAAAACTTCATTTATATGCCATCCCATCTACCTTAAATGTTTTCTGCCTCTACAGTTGCTCTCTCCTGATCATACTAAGTACATAATTGTAATTACAATAACCTTGAAGTTATTGAGCCACAATACAAGCAGAGCAATGACTCTGTAATTCTTGCTCAAGGAGTGTAGGTTTGAGCCTTAAAAATCTGTGCATTCAAGGAGAAGATTGTTTCAGTGGGAATATCTCTGTATTTCTGAACTGTTCAGTGTGGTTCCTAATGGGCAGTTCTGGCAAGCTGCTTTCAAAATATTTTGATTCTGTTCACAGTAGCAGTTATACTTGTTAAACTGCTGATAAAATGATATTGCAAACAACAAAAAAATTCAGAACACAGAGAAAAATGGCAATATAGTCAAAACAGTTTGGGGGGGGAAAAAGGGTGAAAGCCAAGATGTTGAAATACAGTGCTTTTGACTTGGGGAGCTGCTGCACTAATGGGTATAAATAATGCAATACTTTTCCCATGGGCATATTGTAGAGCCTAACTGGTTAATGGCTGAAAAAGCACTTTGAGATCCTATGCAGAGATATGCTTTGGAAAAGCAGAGTGCTGCTTAATGAAAGTCTAGATGCTGCTGTATCACTCTGTTCTGGGTATGTCAGTGAGTCCAATTGTGGTGTCAATAGTGATTAAACCTATGGATCACGTTGTTGGACATATTTAACATTTGACAAGGTGACTATGGCTATGTTTTAGTAAAGCAAAATAAATTATTAATTTGCTTTATTTGACAATCATCATATTTAATACAAATTTTAGATTACTTTTTAATATACTGTGATGCTTTGGATGCTTTTCAGGTTTGCTTACACTAGTAAAAACTAGCAACTGTCTACTTAAAAACCAAGCCTTCAAATTTATTATATAAAGAGTGCTATATAAAATTATAGTATACCTGGCCCTAAAACATACTTACATTATAATTATATAAAAACTAAAAATAAATACAAAACATGTTTTGAATGTGTTTTAAATCTTTTTCTTTTGCAAGTTCCTCTTCAGGAGAATTGATACTTGGAAACTCGTAGAGGTGATTTTACATCTTCAGTCTGTTTAGGGAATATAGATTTTATCATCGGATTTGACACAGTGGTTACAATTTTGTCTTTGCTTTTCTTTGCTATGACTTGTGAGGAAACCTCAAGAAGCGTGTGCTTTTTTGGTTTTGTGCGTCTTTCCCTTGTGAGAATTGTTTTTTTTTCCCATTTACTTATGTGAATTTTCAATAATTAAGTGGCTTCTATCATGACAACACCTTTTAGCTCACATGCTACCTGGTAAGCAAGTTAATTTGCAAAGAATGTCACTAGAAGAAATGTCTTGAAGGAATAAATATTTGAAAACATGAATTCTAGACCTAGAGCAACTCACAGTCCCTTTTGGAAGTTAGTACCTGTTATTACCAAGTGTGATGTCTTACTCACTCATTAATTTACTGTTTTCTTCCAAAGCTTATGAATGTGGACAGGCAAATGAGAATGATTTTAATCTTTTTTTCTTCCTGTTTTCTCTTTCAAGTGCTCAGTGTGCACTGCCCTAGCTTGGTATCTTATTGCTAACCCCTTTGTGTGGCTGCCAAGTTTTCTTGAATAATTTTCTTGACAAATGGATTACTCATTAATATTTCAGGCCTGTTCCTACCAACCACAGACAAGTGGTATGCCCCAGGCAGGGAAATGTAGTTCCTTCCTTAGGAGCCTTCTAATCTTTTCCTTAAATGCTTTGTCAGAGCCTATGACAGATAAATGAAGATGGTGCAGTTCAAACTGGAGATGACTTATTTATACGCACGTGACCACACATTTTCCAACTGGGAGGTGTTGTACTGCAGTGGAGTCTCCACTGCAAACATCCACATATTCTCTTCTTTATCCATCCTAAAGTCTGTGAGACTTATTGATTCTGAAGGGAAATCTGTAGAGATATTTGTCTCTTTCTTTTTTTGATTGGCTGTTGAAATATACATAGTCCCGATAAAGGCTCTGTCTGTTCACACTTTCATTATTTCTACAACAGAGACAGACCAAGGAGTGATAGCACAGCTGAGTTAGAGCTTGAGCTGAGACCAAGTTCATATCATATATCTGGTGATATTTTGGCTTAAGATGATAGCAAATTTGTGAAACTGATCTCTTTAAAGCTTGATGTGACAGAAAATTGCTATGAAACAAATCTTACAATATTCCTGCTGCTATTTAGGGTTGAAACATCCTAAGAAAGGCTTGTTTGATTTAAATATTGTTGATTACATACATATTACAACCATGACATAGTTCCCAGGTCTAATACTAATTATGTTTGTCATTTTATAATAATACTTAATACTTAGTACACCATGTTGTACTAAGGAGGGCATCTGGAGGTCTGTGGTAAGTTGTAGATTTCCCCAGTACTCCTGAAGAATGCAATTAGAATCTATGGGGATACAACAGGTAAAGCTGAAGACTTTCTCATCTATGGATGAACTTAGTGATTCATGTTAGCTGCCCCCTCTGGCATGTCCCTTCTAAATCATTTGGTTTCCCCTGCTGTCTTTAGCACTGTTACCAAATCTGCATGCATACCAATACCATTCTTGGTATTTAATAAGTTAAAAAAAAAATGTATTACTCCCCCTTCTTGTTAAGGCAGGATGAGTTCTCTAAAGTTTTATTATGCCCAAATGGTGTAGCTAATCGGTGAGAACTAGGAATGTCACCCACTACACATAAATACTGCTAATATTTAATTTCTAAACAAATTTATTTTCACTCATACAAAACTCTATAGAAGTAAAATTAATGGTGGTGTATGCCTCTGTAAAAAATACAGATAATGAGTTGCAGATATTGAAGGAAAAAAGAAGGCAGAAGAGCTAGTTCATGTCTTAACTGCAGTGAGAATTTTATAGGTATTTAAGTGTTTCTGTCCCTTTCATCTGACAGTTGTTTACAAATGCAGAAAGCTGTTTGGCAACATTTTTCAAGGCATTGGAAAAAAAAATATTCCCTCAGCAGCCAAAGGTAGCTTTTTTTTTCAAATTGCATTCCTTGAAAAATGGATATTTTAAAAGCAGTAGACACATTTGAGAATATTTAGGAATAATGTCTGCATTGCCTTTTCACGGTATGCAATTTGTAATGCAATGTATTCAAAATATGTTTGTATAATGAGGATTTTCCCTTAAAATATGGAATTGGCTATTAGCTGTTTTGTCTCATTGTGGAGGTAAGGAGCAACACAGGAATGTTGCCAGGACATCAGGTCACATCCATCTAATTTTTAGTATAATTAATGTATAAATGAAAGAAAAAACCAGATATTGTTTATGAACAGGGGTGATTTTTCTTAGTTTAATCTTCTGTCATGCATATATATAATTTCTTTTCCCAACAATTGTTTCTTTGCTCTGAATTTGCTTATTTTGTTTTTATTTTTCTGTGTTTTTAAGTCCAAATGAAAATAGTGTGGTCAGGCTTTTCAGCCTTATACTTCTGAATTTTGCATGTTAGAGAGTTTGGTGCCTTTCCACCAACCCAGAAGTCTGAATTTGTTTGCCTTTGGTCTCTAACTCCTAATGTCATTTATGCTGTGATCTTTTATTATGCATTTATCTTTTGGAAAATTATGTACTGTTTCAATAATTCAGCAATGGGATGTACCTGATTAGCTTGCTGATCACAAATTCCAGTGCGTGGATACTCTACTTCTGAATTGCTTAAAAAAAATTCACTACAGCTTGTCTTGAAATCTGATTATATCAGTCTTTGAAATGGTCTCATAACAGTTGGCAGCACAGCTACAGAGTTTGCAAGTGTTTTGGCTACTGAAATGCATTTTACTTGCCTTGAATCATGTGTCTGGAAGGATTATCCTTTTAGTAAGTGGGAAATTTACGGATGAACCTGAACAATCCTGGAGTGACACTGTTTAGCAGGGAAACCAGAGCCTGCAGCAGCCTTTGGAGGCCCGCATGGGGAACTGAAAGTTGTTGCAGTGGGATGACATTTTGTCATCCTTTGCAATATCCAGCCTGCAGCTGAATGGTGAGTGGACTCGAGGGATGCTGCAAGACATTTTGAAATGGGTGCCTGTGCAGAGGTATGTTCCCTTCTCCAAAGACTTGCTGTTCACTGTAGTTATCTTGGCTCATCTTACAGCCTGGTGCAGGTGGTTAAAGGTGTGCCTCAGCAGTGTGGACCGTGTTTTCTGTGCTTTCCTCCAGGTGCTCATGTGTGGAAGACAGGCCATGAGATGCTGGCCTTTGTTCAGACAATCAGCATCTTCTGCATTAGTGGAAATGGAGCATGGTTGTTACTACCTTTCCTATTTAAGAAGGTCTTATCTGTAGCATTGAGAGAAAGCAGGGTCATGCCTTATCCCAGAAAAGGTTTTTTAGTGTTCTCTCTCAATCTTGCAAGCCTCGGAATGTTGCTGAAGGTGGCATCGTGATTAATGTATCACCACTACAGAGCCGACAGCCAGCCGGCTTATGACATATTTTTGCTTCAGTCAAGAAAAATAACAAAATAATAAAAAAAATGTTATTCTGTGTGTTTCTGGAACTTACTGACAGATTATTAACTAGATGAATGCCAAGGACATGAAAAAATTAAGAGCCAAATACTTGAAAGCTATATTATCTTGCCAGTGCTTTGTAGTTCATGAAGTACTTTAATGGTGTTTAGCCATCATCAGGGACATCTGATAATATTCTGCCCTTGGAAGGTCAGGTTATAAAATGGATCCATTCTAAGTTATCTGCAAGGCTAATTCAGAAGTCTGTGTGTATTATATAAATTCAGCATGCTCAGTAGAAGTCTGTTCTGGTGTGCAACAATGTATCATCATTTTAAAATGAGCATTAAAAAAATCCAAGCTTGTTATTAGTTTGCAAAATAATTTATGTTATGTTATATCCTGTGCAATGCAGCTACGGTCATGGCAATACAATGATATTTGCTGCTGTATGCCTACATAGTTTTCAAAACTAAAATTCAATGCTTAGCTAAATTGCTAAGCAGACTGGTAAATGTCCAATTTTAGCAGCCTAACATATGTTTATAATTTTTGTTTTAACATATGCTATGTTGGTTGAACTCCCCTCCCCACACATACGGTAGATAAAAGCTGTCACATCACAAAATGGTGGCAGCCCAACTTTTCTAACATTTTCCATGGCACTTCAGAGTCTTGCATTAATTAGCTATTCTTGGACAGGAGACAGACTCTCATCTTTGTAGAATTTTGGTTTCAAACCCGTCATGTACTTGGGTATATGTATGCAGTAGCCCATCTGTGTTTCTGCATCCATAAGCTGTAAAAAGCACAGGGCAGAGAGAAAAGCATCCAGCAGGAGCGAGGGTGCCCTTGGCTCACAGATGCAAATACTGAGCAAATGGCCCCAAAAGCTGGTCTGTTTGGGCACTAGTTTGCTCAAACAGGAGCATTCTCCCTCTTCCACTTTTACAGGGGATGTGAGTGAATAAAATAGTGTTGGTGGATAGCAATGTTTTTCTTCATTGTGAGCTGTTAAACTACCCCTCTTTTCTCCTCCTTTTTCAAAGCAGGTGTAAGGAGGAATTTCACTGAGTCTACGATTCTTTCCTAAACCTCAGCGGGGTACTGGAGACTTGTGACAAATACCATTGCAGCTGTGATAATGCTGTCTTAATCCTTGCTGCACAATGACATGGAAACCTGGATTTAGACATGAAAGGACATTCCTTAACAGTGCAGCAGTATGATCCCTTATCAAATCAAACTGCCTTTTGCATGTCCTCCAAAACCATGGTATATTTTGTCTGATGTATTCTGTCTGCTATTTCCATGTTGTCAGGCTCCTGACTGTGGTGTACTTCAGCATGTGTGATGTCTGCTGGGCTGCTACATGGGGAATGGCTGGTTTTCCGTGGGGGAGGACAGAGCCTTGCCCATCAGTTGAAACTGCTGTAGAAATGTCACAGGGTCTGTGGTACAGGACTGATGTTGGCAAGTGTGGTCATATTGGTGGCTGGTCTGTGCACAGCGTGGACAGGGTTGTTCTTATGCCTTCACCCCTGGATGGTATGGATGCCACCTCCTGCCCTCTGGTCTGCCTTGGAGCTGCTCAAAAGCTCATGCCTTAGGTACAAGCATAGTTCCAAGCATGTTGGCACAATATAATGTATAATGTCATTCCTATCCAAGACTAGAGCTGTAGTAGACGTCTCAGTATGGAGATTGAGGTGCAGCATCCTGAGCTTCAGGGGAGCTGCTGAGGTGCCCTGGAACATGTCAGTGGTGGTATCTGGCTGAGGACATGTGAAGTAGGAGATGCTGGACCTGGTGCTTGCATGTCCACCTGCAGAGCTTTGAGAAACCCCATGGAGAACTGCCAGCAGAACAGCCTGCTTCCAAAGCCCTGCATCTGCATCCAAAGCCCTGTGTTGGCTCCCAGCTGTGAGCCAGAGCCACTGTCAGTCCCAGAACACAGGACTCACTGGTGATGCTGGTGGAGGACTTTGCCATCTTTGGATGGTAGATACCAGTGGTGGTTGTTCAATGTCTATTTCTCGTTTATGTATTTGTTTTCAGCTACAGGACCTGCAGCTGCTGTTTGGCTTGCTCTTCTTGTTAGCTGGCTGGCAGGCCTTGCTGAGGGATTCAGGTTTTGTCAGTGTGCACAGAAAGCAGTTTTGTTTTCCTGCCAAATGAAAAGCATGGTGGAAATAGAGGAAGAAAATTAAACTGCTTTTCCAGACATTTGGATAAATGTAGACAGAAATAATTAGACATAAATGCATAAATGTCTGTTTATTACAAGTGAATATAAGTAGTGTATTCTTAACACCAGGTATTTATTGTTAAAAGAAAGATAAAAAGACGTCTTTATTTTCCAGTGTTCCTCTCTGCCTTGGTAAACATTACTTTGATTTGAAGATTTTGTGTACAGTCTGCAGAATGTAAACATATTTTACTTACTTTCTTCTCTGTGGTTTCTCTGCCCAAATGTAACTTGTCACCAGTTGAGTTGAACTAAGTCCAATACCATTTTTCTGTCGTGATTCTGAAAGAGGAATACATGACTGTGGTGGGAGAGGGAAGCAACAGAGTGTTGGTGAAGGATTTCAGTGTTTCTGGAGCTCTGTGTGATACCATGTTAGGGGAACACTTAGTGCTTGCTGTCGTTTGCAGCACTTGGACATTGGATAACTCATCAAAAAACTATAACTTTTCTTGCTGCTCACATTACTTACTGCTCAGATTTTACTTTGGATTGGAATAGTAATACAGGTAATAATGCTGTTCAACTATTTAAGGCACAGGCATAATGTTAGGATGAAAACTCTGATACAAGTTCATCTGTAGGTTTTTCTCCTTACAAGTTTGTGATATATATCACTTGCTCAGAAAATGAGTGTTTCTGAACTATCAGAAACTGATAGCAAGGTTCCTCATTACAAATACTGAAATATGATCAGGTAAGACCTTGAAGATGTATTAGTGAAGTCTCCCTTAAAAATAATGAGTCTTAAACAAACAAGAGTGCCCCCCCAATACTTGTGGTGCATGTTCTTTTCTTCTTCCATAAATTTATAATCATCAAAACTGTTTATGTGAAAGTTAATCTTCTCATATGGTTGTCTGATTCTCAGAGGAATGATATTTAAGAAAGCAGCAAACATCACAAGAATTACAATAAAGTTATGAGAGTTTTTTTGTACATTATGGTTATGTGTAAGTTTTGAATTGAAGTTTTTAGAAAAATAAATGTATAGGCAGATGGTGATATTTACTTAAGGAAAGCTGAATTCATTATCTGACTAGGACTGGGTATTTCAAGCAGCTGTTTGAAAATGAGAACTCACTTTCCATGAAGGAGAACGTATGTTTCAGGAAAATGGAGTCTCTTTTCAAAATGTAAGACTATCCCTTGCTTAGCCTCTATCAGAGTGGTTTCTGGTGTGTGAGTGAATTCATTTATTCAAGAACATTCTCACTAATGGTCAAGAGCTAATTTGGTGAAATAGTTTTATCTCTTTACTGCCCCCCTGCCAAAGGCAGTCATTCTTGAAAGTTTCAACACTAGATAAAATTTGTAGCTGTTCTTTATTTCTAAAGATATTCTGCCAGAAAAAGGATTAAACCAAATATTCAGTGATCTTACTCTTCCTCACCCGGTTTAATTTCTGTCTACCCAGCTTGCCTTTATTTTGATTGATTGAGATACTATTACTTGAGGAAATAGACCTGTGGAAAACTTCTAGATATAAGCTAGAAGAAAGAAAGCCAAATGTGACCATACTCCTTTTACAGATTTTACCTTTTACAGATTTGTTTTTTCTGGGACTCTCTATTCTAGTATGTCTGTTCTCTTTGCCTACGTATTTCGTAAGAGTATGAAAAATAGTCTCACCTTGTGTATTTTGTTATTTACACCTGTTTTCCTTATGTTCCTGTGGAAAGCTAGCCAGATATTGTAACACTAAAGATTGAAAGGTATCCCTTGAAGACTGTGGTGCATTTATTATTGTTTATGTCCTTTTATCCCCCAGGTCTTTAAGATGACTTTCACAGAAAATTCTTTCACTCAGAAAGCCTGTGGCCCTGTAATTCTTGGTTCATAGAGAAATATAAGCCAGTTTGTTTGTAGCAGATGCCTTTCCCCAGCCAGTTAACTTCTAATGCCTCTGTTTTCCCATTCCATAATAAGCAAATTTTAATGCTTAATTATTTTACTGGAACCTTTGCTAGTATTTCTGAAGCCCAACTATAGATTTTCAAATAATTTTTCATCTCAGAATGGGCTTATGCATATGGAGTGACTGAGGGGTTCATCACTCTCAAAACTCTTTGGTTTTGGAATTATCTTTGAACTCTACAGAGAATGCAGCTGTGTACACATGAAGCACAAAGCCTGTCTGTGAACAGGGAGGATGTGTAAAGATGGCCCTTTGATAGGAAATGAGTTCTTCAGTTCAGACAACTTGAAGAATCTCATCACTTTGCCTTCCTGGTATCTGACAAACCTGCCTCCCCTGTATGGCAGTGCAAGCTGTGAAAACAGCCATCCTGGGGAACATATGGAAAAAGGGGTTTTGTGCTCACTGCAAAATCCTAACATTGGTTCTGACTAAATGGAGTCTTTATTGTGAATCTTATGCAATACTCATATGAGAATTTAATAAGCTGTTTATATATAAATATATGACTTGTCTGGCCATCTGTTTTTCCACAGTGGTTCAGTAGTTTGAAAGGTTAACCTGGTTTTGTCTGGCATTAAATAAGAATTAGGGATGATTGCATAGTGCGTGCCACATGCATCAGGTAGATGTGGGACATGTTCTGCAGCTTCTGCTAATGGGAGAGATGATACAGCAATAAGTTAATTGCTTATTATAAGCAAGTTCTGACTGCTGAAGGGCACTGTGAAGTTTCTGAGTTTCTCTTAAGTATTATTTGGTTATTGCCACCTGTTTTAATTGGATGAAAAATATTGTTCTGCAGAAAGCCTAATGTTTATTCATCTTTAAAGAGCATCATCTGGAATGGGGTTCAGGCGAGGTCTAGAATCATTAATGCTGGTGCAGTTATGCAGAAGCCTGATAACTGAATAAAATATCCTAGCTTGAATTTGACCACAAGAGTATTTTCCATCCTCTGAAGTCAAAAGACTTGTTTATAATGGGAACTTTGTCATACTAATCAAACAGACATTTGGATTTATCTATCCCTAAGATAATAGCAATTCCTGCAGCAACATTGCAGTACGTAACTCAAATATTTTTAATTTCTTTTCTTTCTCTAGATCATAAAATAGTTTACAATGGCAATGCTCTGGAAATTCATGAGAGTAGCTAAGTATTCTAAAACAGCTTTTTCACCAAAAGTAAAGGTAAGAGGAATTCCCACCCATTCGACGCGTTCTTCATCCAAGTCTGTACCTTCAGATATTGCTGCCAGTGCACCCTGCTCAAATACTGTGGAACTGCTTGGTAAATCTTATCCTCAAGATGACTACAGCAATGTCACAGAGAAGATTCTTTCCAAGGTGGGGAAGAACTTGCACAACAGAAAACATCACCCTTTGTGGCTAATCAAGGAGCAGGTGAAGGAGCATTTCTACAAACACTATCTAGGGCGCCGTGGGACTCCGCTCTTTTCTGTGTATGATGGTCTTTCTCCGGTGGTTACAGTCCAGCAGAATTTTGACAGCTTACTTATTCCACAAAACCATGCCAGCAGAAGGAAAGAGGATAACTATTACTTGAATCGTGACCACATGCTAAGAGCACATACATCAGCCCATCAGTGGGATCTGATACACTCCGGCCTGGACGCCTTTCTGGCGGTGGGAGATGTCTACCGCCGGGACACGATTGATAACACCCACTACCCAGTCTTCCATCAGATGGAGGGAGTGCGCCTCTTCTCCTGCCACGAGGTATGAATGCTCTAGCTGGGGTGAAAGACATTTGGGGTAAGTTGCTTGGTCTTGTGTTTGCTGCAAGCAAATTTCTTCTGCATAAACAAGGTTCGTGCACGTAAGCATGTTACAGCAACAGTGTTATGCTGCATGGTGATAATGTTCAAGTGGTTTATCATATAGCAATATTTTTAATTTGTGAAAAATGTAGATGGGACGTGTTGAATTTGAAAACAACTGTAAAATTCCCTAGGAAAATATGAAAAAATGGAAAGACAATATTATTGAAAGCTGGCAAAGTGAAACATAATCTGAAATGAAACAACTTGTTTGGTTAATGATCTGCACAACTCAGTTCTTTCTGTCACAACTCTCTTCTGGTGAGATCACTTTACCAAAACCTCTATCAAATCAATTCTTGAAGGACTCATTACATGCAAGTTGTTACAGCTAATTCCAAAGTACAGTTTTCACTGTTGTTTTTTCTTTTAATAGTGCCAAGCTTCTGTAAATGAATGTCATTTTCTAGGGAATTGTTCCATTCTTCATCTCATCCTAAAGCTGCATTGAAGGATTCATCTGTTGCAGCCAATAGTTGTGTGGTGCATACACAGTAAACCCATCAGAGTCCAGAGGCATCAGCTAAAGAACTCTAGGTTGATGTCCAAGACTCTTAAGTTTATATGTTTTGTTGGCACAGCTTGCATGTTCTGCAAATGCCTGGGTGTCATTAAGTACTCTGCTGCATCATTGATCAGTGGTAAATATAAGCCAGTTTGTTTTCCAAATAGTAATTGATTTGTATAATTTGTGTATGCTTGTAGCAATACTGCCAAATTCACAGTTCTATAACTAAAACTAGCTTATTCTAATAATACTGAGATGTAGACCGTTCTTAATGTGCTTGCCAGAGGGTGACAGGAGCTTGGCAGAGAAGCCTGATGCCTTTGGATGCCTGAGGGAAAACTAAGGTAATCATAGAGCACTGCTTTTCTCTGTGATGGAAGGGGCTCGTGCTGCCTGCACTGCACTTTCCCACCCTTGTTCTGCTGTGAACACATACCTGCCTCTGCAGGTGTCCTGAGAGCCCTGTGCTGCTGAATCCAGCCTGCAGCTGCCTCTTTGGTAACCACAAAATGGAAATATTGCAGACTTACTCAGCCTCATTTGTTTGCTGTTCTTGTCACATAGGCCTGTTTAGGAATACAATCAGAGTATATGGTATACAATACTATATTAAGAAAATACCATTTCTTAACTGTTTTTGTTTGTTACCCTTTTTTTTTTTTTTTTTTAACTTGAGTAGAAGTTCAGTCATTTTATCTGCCACAAAATTATAACATCAATATTCTTGCCAGGTGAAATTCCTGCAACCTTGGGTGGATCATTGAAATACTTCTTAATGAATATACCCCTCAAGAAATGTTGGTCCTGAAGATAGACTATTTCTTTCTACTCTACAAACTTAATAATAGGAATAATAGGATTTGAATAACTGGGAACAGTGTTACAGAAATGTTTTCACTGAAACAGAGTTCTATCTAGAAGTATACAATTCTTAACAATCTAATTCACTGCATTGGAGATAGTTTCTTTTTATCTTCTTTCTTTTTCTACAAGAATATGATTGAAATGTTATTGGAGAGCTTTCTGTACTGCTGAAGAAGGAATAGTGGTGTGGTGTACAATATGTAAAGTGTTGTTTATTGAGCAATGTGCAAAAATTATAAACCTGAGCGTGATCTGATGCGTCCTTTTTTGCTTCAGTTTGTGTTTCAATATATATTCCTTTTTACAGTCATAATCACAAGAGCCTTGTGGAACAAAATGAATGTGTAACTCTGAAACTTCACTGGGGACTGTTTCTGTGTTTTGTATTGTGGTTGTCTATTCAGAATAATCCACATTTAAATAATTCCAGAAGGAACTGTCTGAGCGGAACAAAGACTAAATAGAGGTAATACTACATGAGAGAAATACTCTGATATTAATTTATTTATACTCAAGTTTAAGCTGTAACCCACTGAGCAGAAACGTGTGATTGTCAGGGCCTGTTACCCTTGTCTCAGACTTCTCATTCCTAAACAGGCTACAATCTCTGGTGAGAGGAAATTTGCCCAAGTACGAAGGATCAGAGTCTTTGGAACCAAGGGAAAAACTCTTAGCTACAAGCCAAGGGTACATTTCATGTTATGGCAAATACAATAATTGTACATGCTGTTGTCAGTTTGCTGCTCTAATTTGTTCTTTTGGTTTTTACATTTATCATTCACTATCTTCTCAGTGTAAGTTACCACAGACCTAGGAAGATGTGAGAAGAAAGACAAAAGCCTGGAGTGATTTTATAAGAATGTGAATTTAGAGGAATTTGATGTTTCATCTCAGTTTGGGAGCTGTGGGGGAAATCAATTTATCCTCAGCTGAAATTTTAGGTAGGATACAAAGGATGTAGGAGATGTACAAAAGTGTGTCTCCTTTACAAATCCCAAATTCTGTAGTCATGACTAGGTTAAAACTCCTGTCCTGTGATGGAAGCCTTCAGTATAATGCTTTATATCAAAGTTAAAATCAGTATGTTGAAGTAAGATCTGGAAAAACAAACAAAGTTCGGCCGTTTTACAGTATTTTTTCTGAGATATTTGAGCTGTTTTCTTTTTTGACTATATATTTTTCATAATGGTTGGTTGCTTACTTTTTAAAGAGAAAAGTAATCTGTAATTCAAAGATGGGCAGGTAACTAATGCGTTTCTGCAGCTTAGTATGAGTGTAAATATTAAAGTACTAAAGAGATTCCCATCTCCCAAACTAACTCATTGTTAAAAGTTAGAATAATTCATGCTTAAATTTCTCATAAGCTTTTAAAAAATATCCTTTCACTGGCCTCAAAGAACATCTGAAAATACATTTAGACATGTTTTCAATATATTTAAAAGTATTTTAGGTGATTGTTATCTGAATGTACTAGAAGAACAGTTAGAAAGTGACTAATATAAATAGTTAAAACCAGAACCAAAAATAGTAGCCTCCCAAATCTACTTCAGAATTCTGAACATAAAGTGAACCGTTCTACTTAAACTGTAGTTTTGCCCTTGAATACCAAATGATACCCTTTGGTATTCAATTCCTCTGACATTCCTGTTTTTCTTCTAATTGGTGTTTGGATTTTTTGTTCCTTCTGTGTTGTATGGCTTTTTTTCTTTTGGATAGTGCTTTGGATCGGCAGTTTTGTTACTGCTGTAGTCAGATTTGAACTGGCCAGTTTTCCTGGGTGGATTATAAGAGAAATTATTTCCGTGGTATGCCATTGCCTTTGGTGCAGTTCCATAATTTATGGAAAAGAGAAAAAAATCTCAACTAAGTTGCTCTTTGTGCATGTCAGCCAGAAGAGGGAGCCAATATAAACCCAATGGCCGTCAATGAACAGCTTTCAGTTGATAACAAAAAATGTTTACACATTTGAAGGAGACTTCATACAGTCTTTTATAGTCTTTACTGAATTATACATAAATTTTAAGGGGGACAGATGCTAAAACACAGGAATTACTCCTCTAATTTAGTAACCTTGTTCCAGTGGAGGCCAATACAAGATTGTTTAGATGAAAAAATGATGCTCTCATCAGACTTGTTTGTGCTAGAAGTAGTAGGGATTCATCTTTATTCTCCACTGAAATGCTTGTGGTGGAAATGGAAACTTTTTTGTTAGGATGCAAGGGAAAAAGGCTAAATATTCTAGTTACAAATAAAGGATTGCTCCTCCAAAGCACTATATATAATAAAAAAAAAAATCAGTATTGTAGCTTCTAGTGTTTATATCTTGAAGATAAAGAATCTTGTTCTAGGTAAGAGAAAATTAGTAGATTTTTCTCATTTTCATCTAAATACATACTCCTTTCATCTTCCTATACTTGAGTACCTTGGCAATATTCCTGGTGTATTGTTAAGAAGAAAAAGATGTTGCTTTTATCCTTTCCCTTGTAGTTTGGGATGATGTGAATGCCTGATTGACCACTCATCTGCAGTTTTGGAGGTTTTTTGAATCAAGTGCCATGCTGGGTTTCCCCTTGGAAAACTCGTGTCTTTAAGTTTGACTTCTTCAAAATCCTATATGTTATTGTAGATTTGGACACTGTGCTTTAACTCTGACATTGTATCAAAGAAAAGCTCCTTCCTGTCTTTGGTCCCTTTTCTTTTAATCCTCATGTGTAAAGGAATTTAAATCCATTTATAGTGTTCCAGGGATCAACCTATTTTATGGAGTGATTTGGAGCTTTTACAGTATGCTTGTAAGTGGGAGTCATAATAGCAGTGTTTAGCTGGGCATCAAGGAACAAATATTTTAAAAGATTAAAAGACCAAGAAATACTACCTTCTTAGCCCTCTTGAACTTCTGGATAGGGTTGTGAGCAAAGCTTTGGTTCCAAGGAGCCTGAGAGATGACCCTCCTTCTCACAGGGAGTGGTGAGAGTGGTACAGGAGCAGAGGCTCTCCAACTAGATCCACCTTGGTGCAAAAAAAGGGAGCAGCAGCATTACTTTGCTAGAATATTCAGAGGTGAATTTATTCCTGAAGCTGCAGTTGAACTGAGTGGTCACGATGAAGAACCTGGCTAGTTTAGGTGCAACTGATTTCATTTTCTCTGGTATTAATCCAAGCTATGAACATTCTATTATTCAGTATTTTACAAGTTGTGGTGCATAAATCATGCTGTAATAAATAGGTCTTCACTCATCCAAGGATCCAAATTGTATTCTTTGTTATTTTTAGTCAAAAATTTGACAGTGAAGGGCATCAGAAGGTCTGTTAGATTTTCATAGTAATCCATGGTCTAGAAAGTTTGAAAACTGATGGTGCCTCTTTTACTGCAAAGACTTCCTATTTTTTCAGACTTTGTCTTACTTGTTGTCCAGCTAAAAAAAGCCCCAAACAAATCAAGAAAGCTTTTCGCAATAAAGCAGTTAAATCTATTCAATACAATATTTAAATTGTGCAGGAAAAAAAAAAGAGCAAAGTATCCACAAATGTATTGGGGAAATCTGAGGTACTTAAGAGTAAAGGAATTTCTACTGCTACAGAAACAGAAGTCTGTCATAGATGTCTCATTGTATCGGGTATCTGTGTAGCAGTGTTACTTTTGCTTTCTGGTTTGAAAACGTCTTTATCATTTTCCCTTTTCTTACAGAAACACTTTGATTAGGTTAAAAAACCAAAAAAAACCCCAGCCTTCCACTCCCAAAAACAACAGAGGTTACCTCTCTTCGTTGTAATTGGAGAACTGGAATGGAAGGATGTAGGAATTAGGGTGACCACCTTCATGCTTGTGGGTTGAAGTAATTTTTGCTGTTATCTGCCCCCAGAAATCCTTATTGATATGCAGTGAAGAGCCTTCTGTCATGTGGATCATGGGCTGTGTATCTCTTTGGTACCCGAAGCTGCCCGCATCAGAGTGTATGGTTACACCTTGGAACCTGACTGAGACTGAAATTAGGTTTTCTCTTCGAACTATCTCTTGGTGGCATCTTCTTCATCATTCCTGATCCATTGAGTCCTGAGTCTTGAGTTCCACAGTACATTTGAAATGTTGTGGAAAGGGCTTGCTATTTGAAAGTGGATTCAGAGTGCAGCTGTTGGTTCATTTTTAGAGATATTTGTTAGGGCCTGTGAGACAAAATGTATGTGGTGTGGCAAGGTTGGGTGTAGTCATGTGCAGATCCTCGAATAGAGATAATCTTAAATGGTGGTTTGCTTTTTGAGTATGAGTACATGAGCATGATTTATTCATTATTGTAATCACTGGTGTATGCATGAGTGGCAGGAGGAATACACAAACTGCATTGTGGAAAGACAGGATATAGTTAGAGATCTCTGTGATCTGAAATTTACATTGAATGCCATCCTGCAAAGAGGCACTTAATTTTGAATACTAAACATATGGATAATGAAGGGATGTGAGACTAAAACAGTCAAGTGACTGAGGAAACTTTGTTTAAATCACAAATGTTACTTTTGCCCTTCATGCCAGGCTGAGAAATACTGGAATGTGCTTTTGAAGGACCATAGCTCCATTTTCACTTGTCCAGTTAAAACTCTGTCTTCTTGCCATTACGTGTTATCAAATTTTAATTTATTTTTATTATAGGCTTAACTGTGAGTAGACGTCATGTCACATGATTAGGTCACTTCAATTCCTTTCTAGCCTCTCCTTTGTAATGCAGCATCAGTGAGATATGCTGATAAATCCTGGTAAGTGTAATTTTTTTGACTTCTTCATGGTGATGCAATATTCAATGTTTTGCACACCTTCACTCAAAGAAAAATCTTCTTGTCCTTACACTAGACAGACATGTAGGTACTCGATTTATGGCTACAGGAAACTCCTTTCCTGCTTATAGTAGTGACTGATTGTATTCAATACAACAAGATAGTGCATGCTGCTTTAGTCTGCACTGAAGGAATGAATGTAGTTGAAAATGTCTTCTTGGATGTGTCAGTGTTTTATGCAAGATGTTAGGTATATTTTTTCTCCATTTGTTCAGATATGTGCTTGAGAAAAATTGACATCAAAAAGAAACGACTGTTGGTGATAGTTCATTTTATTCAAGCTTTGTCTTTCCTGGCTTTATGTATACAGAGATGTTGAAGTGTTTCTAATCCAAGACATGTACTTAGCACAGTTCAATCATTGTAATAGTGAAACTGGTGTATTGGTTTAAAGCTGCTCGTATTGACATAGCAATGTCAGTGAATGGAAAGTTGGGAATAAATATTAATACAACTGTAAGGCGTCTCTTTTTCTTGGTATAGTCCCATCTGCAGCTGATGGAGCCTCTCTGGAGAATAGCAAAGTGCCTCTCAGTGCCTGACTGTAAAGGGGGGCTGTTGTCTTGCCTGTTTCAGGGACTTACGGCTGTGTTTTCAGAGCCTGTCTGATCTGGACTAGAGCCATGCCTGTGCCCAAAGTGACCCAGCCCTGTTCCATGTGTCAGCTCATCTCTTGGTGCTGCTAGTATGCTGATGCTTGATTACCAAGCTGAACTTGACCATTTTGACATCCCTCAGTTTCTTCCCTTCTCCTGGGTTACCGCCCATCTGGACCCTCCTCCCAGCCTGGCTCAGTACACTGCTGCATGGACCCTTGTCCTGGCTGGGAGAAGGAGATAGTGTGTATGAGTGGTTTGGCAGGATTAGGGCTCAGGCTGGTGACAGGGCTGGATTATGATTCAATATGTTTAATGGTTCTTGCCTGTTTCCACATCTGATATAAACCACTGAAATAGAATTTTGTTGAAGACTGTAATTGTGATATCAACATTTCAGAAATAATACAGCAGTAAGGAAAAATACTTCTGTGTACTTGTTGATGTGTATGCTGTGTTTTAAAGGCTAGTGTCCAGACCAACTGTTCTTTGCAGTGGTCTGAGAAGCCAGTCTTAAGCTGAAGGGAGGAATGAAGGGGAAGAGGAGGAAGAGAGTTTCATGTCCTAAAATACTGCTGATAGGTAAAATAACAAATGTACCTTCTAATGTGTAAATACAGTGTGTTCTGGTACAAAGAGGGAACATCTCTGTTGCCTGAAGGGTGTTTCTGGCTTAGTGAGTGAGTGAGTCAGTCAGTCAATAGAAAAAATACCTACCTGTGTAGAGTAGTTCAGAGCAGGAACCTAATTTAGCCACTCTGTGTTCCTCTGTGAGGGAGTCTGTGTCTCTCCACTGGCCACCTGGTGAGCCTAAGACAATTATCCTCCCTAGGCTAATGCTGGCCTCTCTGAATTCCCCTGGCTTTCAAAGCCACATGCTGGATGACCAGTCTGCCTCACTGACAGCAAATTAGTTGTAGGATGGGTATTATCTGCTTGTTCCACTCAAGGTAGGAATAATGTCAGTAAGAAGATAGGGGCTTAATCTTTCAGATGAGCACTTGAATAAAGAATCTGTTATTTAAAAGTGTGATGCTTTGTTTGTCAAGCTGCTGCCTTGTGGTGAGTAAAGGCATTTTTAGACTGGTGGAGAATCATTTTATTTGGTATTTATACTTTCTCTTTTTAATTTAGTATTTTTTGCAGCACACTAAGGAGATGAACCAGAGAAGTGTTTTCTCAATCTGCCAGCAGTCTCCTTGTGGCTAGCAATAAAAAGTTAAATGCTACTGTTTTGGTGGTTTTTTTTTTTGTATTCCTTCAATCCATTGTGGTGTTAGTTTGCCTGCTTGCTATCTAAACTTAGACTCTTCATTCATTGTGTCTGTAGGAAATGTGCTAGAAACTAGGCCTGCTTAATTGTATCTAGCATTTGTGGACTACCAGAGATTCACTCGAACTTTTTGTTTAGAGCATTTAGTGCTCTGAAGGCATCAAACTGCAGTTAAAACAACTTCTGTGGGCATCCATGTGTTGTTAAAGTTACACACTATTCATGGCATCTCCTGAGTAAGAGCTATTTATGCTGGGAGGCTTTTAATGGGAAGAAAATCTCAGTGCATGTTTTTTCCCCTCTCTGTGTGCTTGATTGACATGGGGGGAAGGTAAAGGAGGAAGGGTAGGAAAGGGCACTAGAAACACTTTTACAACTGGCTCTCCCTACCCTCCATACTTCACCCCAGATATGGGGATTTTGTACAGGTGTAAGGATTTCCAACAAAAATACTCTTTAGAGTAAAAAACTGCCTGTTTGTCTCCCCATGACACGGAGCCTCCAACAATGTTGTTTAATGAACGTGTTTTATTGGTCTCTCTGAGAGGATATCGATTTGATGGTATGTATCTGGCCAGGATCACCTGGCCAGAAACATATGGGGATATGCAGAAAACAGAAATCTTCAATTTGCAGCAGATGTGGTGGGAAGCAGCATCTGAATGAAGAGCAAGTCGGTCACATCCCAAAACAGCTGTCCCTGTGCTTTGTAACTTACCCGGACACCCCCGCCTCAGATCATGAAACCTTAAATGCCCCATAGACAAAATTCCTGGTCACAAAAAAGATCCTGTGTGTGGGAATATACAGGAAAATTGTAGTCCTTTAATGAATATAAACAGTACCCAGAATGCATAAACGGTAAGCAGCTTAAGTCTCATTAAACTGCCAGGGTGACTGGGGTTTGGTTTGTTTGGTTGGTTGTTTTTTTGTTGTTGTGGTTGGTTGGGTTGGGTTTGTTTGTTTGTTTTTGGTGTTTTGTTTTTTGTTTTTGTTTCTTTTTTGTTGTTTTGATATTTCTTTTACATCATTCAAGTACTAAAAGAGTTGAAGTTCTGATAAATGCTGTTGTGGTCATTGTGTTTTGTAGTTTTTGGAGTGTAATTTACATACACTGTACAGAGTGCTTTGTTGTGCATGATAACTTTCAAAGTAACTGAATCAGAAAAAGTGAGATGCTTATTTTGTAAATTATTATTTTCCTGTAGCTAATCATATTAATTGAAGATATAGTACAGAAATGAGCCAGATTTAATTATTTGGTTATTTTTGTTGTTATGATGATTCATCTCTGCATTTAGTGAACAGAATTTGTATAGTCAGTCTTTGTTTTTCACAGTGCAGACTTAGCAGGTAAGATTCCCACTTAAAACAATGCACCTTCATTCTTTATTTTCATTCAGGAGATCACTGATGCGAAACAGTGTTTTTGTGGTTTTGTTCTAGTTGTTCTCCAGCATTAAAGATGGTGAAGGTTTGCAGCTGTTTGAGCAAGGCCATCGCACTGTGCATAAGCAGGAGTGTCACACCATGGAGGCAGTGAGGCTGGTGGAGTTCAACCTGAAGCAAGTGCTCACAAAGCTCATGACTCACATCTTTGGTGATGGTAGGTTCTTGCACCTTTTCCCCCAGTTTCCTTGTGTCTGTAGTCTGTAGTCATTTGGGCTTTTGAGAAACATTTTGCTGGGTACCACAGACAGGAAGCTTAGGGGTCACGTTGGCAGCTGGTAATACAGGAACAGCCAGGTGGGTTTTTCCAACAGGCATCTCTGGGTTTTCCTAAATACTGGTGCACACCAGACTGTGCTGGCTCAGCAGGTTTTTGTGAAAATGTTTTGGTGTGCAGTGTGTCAGAGTAACATAGTGGGCATGAATACAAGTGGAGACCCAACTGCAAGCAGTGGTCTGGCAGAAGCTGTGTGCTAAAGGTCTCTCAGTGTGGGTCCTGCAAGTAGAGGCAGCTCCAGCACAAAGCTATGCAGGACCCCCTCTGCTTCATCCTCGTGGGCCTCCCGTGTCCCTGGAGGGATGGAGCATGGGTGCAGCATCACATCTGGGGTGCGTGAGAGCTTGGGTGGAGCTGGGCAGTGTTCAGATCCCGCAGCAGCAGCCTGGGGATGGGCAGGAGCAGGGAAGGGCTGTGTGTGTCCGTGTGCTGCTCCACTGTGTGCACACACAGTGCTGTGAGCGGTTCCCTTGTGCAGATAAATCAAACCTTCCAGCTGAGGGCAGACCAGGTTTGCTAAGTTCACATCAAGCTGAACAGTAATTGTCTTTTGGTACTTACAGTGGAATGAGGAAGGGTAATGAATGTGTGTGTGAATGAAGTATTCTCTCCTCAGAAATACCTGCTTTCAGTGTCAGGAACTGAATTTATAAATGGCCCGAGTCAAAATTGCTGCATTAGTGCTGTTTCTTGGCAAGGAGGCTGCTCTTCTGAGCTCATTCGTTTTTCTGTTGAGGAAATACTGGGTGGTATTAGAATGCATAAGGTATCTTGCCTACTTTCTAAGGTCTTTTAAGATGTTTACTGCACTTAGAGCAGTAGTTCCAAGAGTGGATTGATAACGATACCACGTTCTATATAGGACTGCTTGAATATTTTTCTGAATTTCTGAAGTTGACTTATAGCACGTAAAACTTTTTCCACTTATTGGTCTATTCCACCTGGACAAAATTTTTTACGTTCCTCAGCTCAGAGCTTTTTGTAGGTATATTTTACTTGACAGTGACCTTTTGAAACATACAGAATTGGGATGAAAGTGAGTAACAGTAAGAATGATACATTTACATCAATCTCAGATGCTGGGAATGTTTAAAGTGAGCAATTTCTTGGAGTTATTAGTGGTATCTCAGACTGCAGTGACATCCTTCTCTAACTGTTGAAAGATGCTGCACTTCAAACCTCAGCATGTTGACTATTCCTAGTTCTTACACAGTCCACACAGTAGCTAAAAAGACATTAAAATATAAATTATTTTAAATGTACAAACTAAAAGTGGATTCCACCTTCTTACTGTTGGGATTTTCTATTTCTATACTACCAATACTTTTCCTGGAATACAAATGCAAGATATAGTTCTTGAATTAAATTTAATTATAGATATGTATGTGTATATATATGTGTATTTCCCCCTCTGCCCCATTCATGGAGATACTGGAATTCAAAGTATTCAAAGTTCATGTTAGGCACAAGGTATTTAAGATTAGTGCACTGCAACTGTCTTGGGGCACACATAAATAAATTCTTCTTTTGATAACTGTCATCTTTTAGCTAGCATTTTACTCTTTACATAATACTCTTGATTACTTTTTGTGTCTTCACTCCTATAAATTTAAATTTAAAATTTAAAATGTGTTTGAATGTATTGCTCTTAGTAAATTTCTATGTTTTTCTCATATGCGGATATTTCATAAGGCCCCATGTTCTGTTAAAAGCAAAAATTTAATTCCTTTATACTTGACATCAGTTGTATTCTTTATAACCTATGCTGTCAGCAAAATATTGTAGTGAAGTTGCACATCTTTTCTAGCAGGATAGCATGACCACAGCTGCATTAAGTGACTGAAATGTTGCATTGTTGTACAGTCAACTGTGGTTTATAGGCAGATTGTTTAGATTGTAGATTAAGTCTGCTGTATCTGTTAGTTTTGCATAAACTAGCTTGTCCCTGATGGCCTGGACTTGGAAGCTGTGCTTCTGCAGTGCTTCTCTGGGAATTTGCTAGCTCAGGTTGATGATAGATTGAGGATCTCTGCAGAAAAATCATATCACTGACTTGCCTTTTTTTTTTTTTTTTGTGTTGTTCTAGGTTAGTTTTCATAATATTTAATGAGACAGTTGGGCTCTACCTGATTCCTACCACACTATTTGGACAATTCAGTGTTGACAAAACAAAGTTGCTTAAAAATCACTGTGTGTTCTGAGGAAGGTCAAAGACTTATAGAATCTGAACTTACCCTTATTACAAAAGTTTGTCCTTTTATGTCTTTCTGGCTTTGCCAACAGGGAAAGGAATGACAGATATTAGTGAAGGGAGAAAGTTCTGGAGCATCCAATCAGTTGTCTTAAAAACTTGACAGTGTAAAATAGTTCTTTTTATGGCATTTTCTGGTGGTATGACATGCCTTATTTTGCGTTCTACAAGTAACTGTCTTTCAGTTTCTTCCATTTCTCTGTCAGGAATCTATTTCAAATACCACACCTAGACATCACCTTTCTTAGTTCTCCTCTGTTACCTCCATAAGGTGCACACTTAAAATCCACTAATTTAAATTATGTCTCCATCTCCCCACACAGTTCTGCCAGCGTAGGTAGTCTGTTAGTTTTCATTTTAGTTACCTAGTAACAAGGCTGTCCAAGATTTCCTCATAAAGTTAGCCAGTCTTTCTCAACTGTGGTTCTTTCTTTAACCCCTCTGTAGTTTGGCAAAAGCTTTCTGCACCCTGAAAGATTCAGAAGTAATCTAATCATAGCAAATAGAAAATAATGACTGCGTGCTGGTTCTGTGATTTGTTGCTTTACATGAAATGGCTCAAAATTCATTGCTGCCCCATATTTATCTACCCAGTTCCTAGGCACTGGAAAGGGAAGGCAGGAGAGTGAGTAATGCTGTGCTTTGACTGATGGCTTTGCCACTGCTGGTTCTCACCGAACCACCACTGGGTAACTTTTAAATCAAACGTGTTCTGCTCATTCTCCTTCTTAATTCTGTTGTCCTGATGCCTCCTTTGAGTGCATGGAGGTCTAGGAGTGTAAGGAGTTAAAAAAAAAAAAATCATTTATCAAGGACATAATGGTCTGGCTAATAACTTCTGAAAGATGTGAGCTAATGCAGGTTTGTATGGGCAGCCAGCTCCTGTCTGCAGCAAGTATGATGAATTATCTGAAACAACGAGGTGCAGAGTACTTACAAATTGACGCACACCTCAAGAGGCCACAGTTCAATACCTTCTGTGCTTCCCAACACCCTCCCTGCACCCCTCTCCTTTTTCTTCCATGACCTCGTCTCTAAAAATAATCCTCACAGCAACAAAGAGAATCTCTGGTCAGTGAAGACCATCTGGGTCTCAGGCTTTGTTGCTTCTGTGCTGTAGTGTAGCAATAGGCTGCTTTAATGTGTTTGATTTGTTCTCTTTTTCTTTTCTTTCTTTTTCAGTGCCTTTGGTCAAGCCTTTTTCATTATGAGACTCAATTAGGCTAGTGCTTGTTTAGCTTAATGTCTGATAACACCATTACTTTTGAGTGCAGGCTACGACCAATTCCTTACCTGGATTCAGCATTCAGAAATAACAATAATTATTCACTATTTCCATACTGATCTGACATGTAAGTTACTGCATTGGGTCTGCATGGCAAGGTTTTGGTAGCAGGGAGACTGCAGAGGTGGCTTCTGTGAGGAGCTGCCAGACATTTGCTCTATGTCTGACAGAGCCAGTGCCAGCCAGGTTCAAGATGGACCCACTGCTGGCCAAAGCTGAGCGCATCAGTAATGCTAGTAGCACTTCTGGAATAACACACTTAAAAAGGGATAAAAAAAATCCTGCACAATTTGCAGCCAGGGAGAGGAATGAGAACATATGTGAGAAGCAGCCCTTCAGATACCTTTGAGACACAAGGCCAGTGGAGAAGGAGGGAGAGGAAGTGCTCCAGGTGCCTGAGCTGAAATTTCCCTGCAGCCCAGGATACAGACCACGGTGAAGCAGCTGTACCCCTCCAGCCCATGGAGGTCCGTGGGGATACAGAGATTCACCTGCAGCCCGTGGAGGATCCCATGCTGGAGCAGGTGGATTCCCAAAGAAGGCAAACCTGTTGGAAACCTGCATTGGAGCAGGCTTCTGGCAGGACCTGTGGCCCTGTGGAGAGACCCATGCTGGAGGAGGAGGTTCCTGAAGGACTGTACGCTATGAAAGAGACTCATGCTGGTGCACATGTCCACCATGTTTTTGGTGGACATGACTCCATCCTGGAGCAGGGGAGGCAGAGAAAATGAGGAATGAACTGACCACAGCCCCCAGTCCCCATCCCCACAGCTGGTGAGGAGGAGGTAGCGATTTTGGGAGTGGAGTTGAGCCTGGAAGAAGGGAAGGCATGGGGGAAGTTGTTTTCAAGATTTAGTTCTTATTTCCCAGTATCCTACTCTGATTCGATTGGTAATAAATTAAACTATTTTCCCCAAGTCAAGTCTGTTTTGTCCATGACTGTAATTGGTGAGTGATCTCTTTCTGCCCTTATCTTGACCCATGAGCCTTTCATTATATTTTCTACTCCCGGTCCAGTTGAGGAGGGGAGTGGTAGAGCAGATTTGCTGGGAACCTGGTGTTCAGCCAGAATCAGCCAGCACAATTATGAGTGGACCTCTATCCACTGGAAGGACTCCCATGAACACTGTGAGGCTCTGAAGTGAGCAGATGTGTTTGTGTTAACACAAATAATTTCTTTGAACCAGAAAAGTTACGGAGTTTGTGTCTAGTGATCAGATCTTGATTAAATTCAGCATTGTGCTCTTGTAAAGGCCTGTTTTAAGACAGATATGTGTCTTTTGGCCTCCTAAAATTTCTAGAAAAGATAAATTTTGCCACTATTTCATAGGCTGTATGTGAAGAAATAAACTAGATTGAATCAGGAAAATTACATAGTACTACAGGAAGCCTGATCATCATAATACTTTTAAGTCCTTAGTGGTTTAATTTGCTGAGTGTAAGCAATGCCCTTTACTCCTTGGGAATATATTGAGCACCAAGACAATATTTTGTATCTAAATAATAAATGTACCCATTTATTCTGTGATACTCTATAGAAATGCAGTTAATGTTGCCAAAGGCTGAGCACCCTTTGCTTTTCAGTAAAGTCTTCTAGAGCCAAAAGTCTGAAAGAACACTTGCATATAAACTACAGAGGTATTCCCAAATGGTCTGGATACTCTATGAATAAAATTGTTGCGGTATATGAGATTAACTATTAATTTAGAGAACAGAATAAAGGTGAGAGTTGTTTCTTAATTTGTTTTTGTTTATTCAAAAGGTTGTTTGTTTGCTTATTTGCATTTAAAACAGAAGCTTCTTAAGTACTAATATGCATTAAAGTTCAAAAATAAGACGACCTTTAAATCCTTTTTTTAACTTATAAAATTTATTTTAATTAAGGAGAAACAGCTGAGGAATCCCTTTTTTCCCAGAGCTTCATCTTTTAAGTAATCAGAGGATTAATAAGAAACCATTATTTGAATATTGTTACTGAACACAAACTAGTTGAATATTCAGTGTAGTTGCTACAGTTGCAAATTTTGCAAGCTAAATAGAATATTTTATATGTGCACAGCCCAAGGATTAAAAATGCCAAGATCAGGAAATTAAAAAAATGTTTTCTGCATACCATACTATTGTATACACAACTCTTTTCATCTATGTATTTTTTTATTGTCATGCAGACAAAAAAGAGCAATAAAGTGATTGCTGTAAGTCACAGTACAATTGTGAATGAAACTATTGCAAACACTTCCAGTTTTCTGAGTTCTATATATACAATTGTCAAAAAACCTTTGTAACCTTTTTGTTGCTCATATACTTTCCTGAGGTTGGTTTTTAAGAAAGAAAATAGAAGTACCAGTCTGTTTGTTTTGAAACCTGCCTTGCCATTTGAAATTTCATAGCATCTAGAAAAGTTCCCTGTGACTATTAGGTGGTATTTTATGTTTTGGCTATGCATGTACATCTTTTGCATAATTTATTGTTTCACTTTCTGAAGCCACATTTCATGTTTCAGAAGTAATCAATGAAGATCTAATGCTTGAGGCTACATAAAATATTTTTATTTGAAAAACTTTTAGTATGAATCATGCAATTTCACGGTTTACTTTCCTTTTATGAACCAACCCCCAAAAATCCTGAAGATCAAACCAGGAATGTTAACAGTTGCTGTCATCCACACCACCTTTGCAGTGCTCCTTATTTTTGAAGCTGGACCTGCCTGGTTCTTAATGATCCTAACTCTGGTTAGCATTTGGCTTAACTGAAGAGAAGATGTATTTGGGGTTGAGGCATTAGCTTAGCTTACAGAATTTTCATTTCAGCTCTCTTTTGAGTTTTCGTATTTCTGGCACCTCTTTCCTGACACCTGATGGTTAGAAAAAATTGTTTAGTGATACAAAGTCTCTGTAAATCATTAGAAGAACTAAAAACTCATCAAATATAATGAGGGCTTTGGCAGCACTGAAGACCTTGCCCTCTTCCGGCTGCACTGCTCTGAGATGCCAGGACTTTCCTTGCTCTGTACAGTGGTATCTGCAGAGGTGCTGAACTGGGGAGGATGGTGGGGAATTACCAAGTGGGGCTTTTCCCTTGCACTCATCTAACAGGTCCTGAATGCTCTGTGTGTTGCATACCTTAATAATGTGCAGCTCTGTGAGAATATATTTCTATTTTTGTATATTAATATCTATTTTTAACTTTCATTTTTAAACATATACAGAAAGAATAGCTCTGTATTTTAATTAAGTTTTGGTGAAAAAAAATTACTTGCCTAGATGATCCATAAAGTACTAAGTAAAAATTAAAGACTTAGCTAGCTTTTCCTGTGAGAAGCAGTTAGTCATTTCCTGGTGCAAAGAATAACGAAATTACTGACTTTCCCATTATCTTGGCTCATTTTTGTTCGATGCCAGGTGGTTGCTAGAGTTTGACAAATGATTGATTTGGTTTCAAAGGGTGCTTGAATTGCACAAAGCATTTTTCATATTAGAAAAGACATAGTCATTTTTTTGCACAGGTTTTAAGATTTATCGCTGCCCACAAGTGTTGTAAATTAGTTTGTTTGCTATTTATTTTCTCTGGATTGCTGTAATACATGTCATTAGTTGAAGGGCAAGTTTTACAGATGGTTGGAGGGATGGCCTTTTAAGCATACACCCTTTCATATTTATTTATTTTTTAAACACTGCTACAGGACTGCAAGTCAGATGGGTGGATTGCTACTTCCCATTTACTCACCCTTCCTTTGAGATGGAGATCAACTTCCAAGGAGAATGGATGGAGGTCCTGGGCTGCGGGGTCATGGAGCAGCAGCTTGTTAACTCAGGTACTGAAACTCCTTTACTTCATTGACATCTCTGTTAGCAAACACTCCCAGTGCAATCAGCTTCACAGCCTGGAATGCCCCCTTCTACCCTGGTGAGCACAGACATCTCTGCGTGGGAATACTCCTCAGGTAGACTGCAGCCCTTGCATGCTGTGATTTGAGGGTAGCAACTGAGCAAGTGACCTGAAGGCTGCAAACAGAAGGCTTGCCTGTTATTTTGTGCAGCAAGGAGACAGACAGATGTCAGCTTTAAAAGAGAACCTGCAAGTTAGGGTGTTTTTTTGCTTTCCCAAGAGATGTCAAGTGCATTCTTAGTAACGATTTTAAAGTATCAATAGCAAATAACATCCCTCAATATCTGGAATATCAAAATGCTCCTCTGTATCTAAAGCATAGAAAAAGGAATGTGATATCTTTCATGTTGCTATTTGGTCGATGGGTAAATGGTGGGTGGCTTTTTTCTTTTGTTTTGTTGCTTTTCTCCTCAGGTTGCTTATTTATGAGATTGTAAATTGCATTAAAAGTAACATCATTTATATTAATTGAAATTATTACAGAGCAATGTCACCTGACCATTTTGCTTTCTAAAACTGGCACGTAAGTATTAAAGAAGGAGAGGAGAAATTGGTGGATTTTTTTCCAGTTATTTTTTATATGGAGAATTTTGTGTGCTTGCTTTTTCATTTACTGAGGATAGCCAATTCTTAGTAAGCACAGGACAGTCTACATGTGCTCAGCCTTGCATTGTTCAGTGTCTTCCAGTACTATTTATTAGGTACGTGAGCCTTTTAGAATAGAATCTGTTTAATGCCAGCAAGTGGGCTTTCAGGTAGCCAATGTAACACTCAGTTGATTTTTTCCTATTGGTTTGCTAAACTGTTGCTGTATTTTCATGTGCTCTAAATTCTTGCTATTGAAGAGCAAGTATGATAGCTACAAATTACTTAATTTTGGCACCATTTACTTGGCACAGCTTGTTTTCCTCAAAGTTTGCTTGCATTTTAATGTGATCATTTTCCTTTTAGAAAGATATCCTCTTCCAGAGTGTCCCCACAATGAATTAATGATTTATGCTAATGTTCTCTCAGGTTATTATCTTCATAGTGTGGTAAATACAGTACAGCTTCTAATCAGTTTCGGAAGTGAAAGACTGCTGTGTAATATTGTTTCCATTAGATGTAACACACCAATGTCCAGGCTTTCTGCTTCAAAAGCTTTTATGTTGCTCCACTCTTATGATTAGGATCCTCTAATGGGTGAGAAAAAAACTAAACTATGTCTCAAAACAATTACTGTATACATTTGTGTGTGTGTGTGTGAATGGATGTTCATGAAACACCAGAGGTTTCTACAGCACTTTTTTTTTTTTTTTCCCAGCTTTCTCATGCATGGGCTTCCATAGCACTTTCTCACCCTTGAAATTTCCCCTTTTTTAAATGTTAGACCAGATCAGGATTTTCCAAGGGAGAACAGCCAGCCTCATTCTTAGTCATTCTCTGGGTAATGGATCCAGCCTTCTGGACCATTCAGATTTTCCATGTTAGCAGCAAGCAAGGTTTCTGTTGTATTGGTGTGTAGATGAGGAAGCATAATTTAGTAAAGGCTGCAAGTACCATCTTCATTAAAGCAAATTTAGCTATTGATTATTTTTTAAGAGTTGTTTGCATTCAGGAAAGTCTCCTAAAACAAAAAAAAAAATTAGGAATATGGTGTTATTTGCTATTTTCTCACAGTGATACTTTGCTGTGTTTTAACACTGTATTTCTCACAGTGATACTATTTTAAAAGAAAAACATAAATCCTATTACAGTGTTTTTATATAATCATTAAAAAAATATGCAATACCCGAAAGATGCACTGAATTGTAAGGGATGATGCTGCATGTTCCCCTAAGGCTGATGGTGTTTAACTTCCTGGTTTTTTGTGCTTTTTCATCTTTATACCTGAATACATAACTTTAATAGGAGTGCTGTGTATGAATTTCAGTATAAAGAAGTGTGGTTTTGTTCTGGTTAATCCCGGGAAAAATACAGAAACTATGCAGTATATTAGAAAGTACTCTCAGTTTTAGGTCCATGATGAGTATACAAGGAAATGTTGTGGTTCAGTAGAGCTAATTTCAATTAACAGCACCCAAGATATGTATTTCTGTACTTCAAGAGTTTGTTATTTAAGATTTGTGAAGCTGGTGTTCATTGGTAGGTGCCCAACTTCCAAGTCTTTATGGAGTTCTACAATTCAAACCTTTGAATACAGGACGTTGCTTGCTCAGAGGCTGTGATCACTTAGTGTTGCTTAGTAACTGTGAAATTGGAAGCAGTTAGGGTGTGATCCTTTGCTGATGGAAATCAATGGCAATGTTCTCAGTGCTCAGTGTTGCAGAATATGTTAGCTGAGGACGGAAGCAAGTAAATTGAACTAAAGTTTACCTCAAAACCATGAGACTATAAGCCAAAATAATTTAAAAATAAAACCAAACCCAAACAGTTTCTCCCCCACCCCAAAACAAACTGAAACCCACAAACAAACAACAAAAAGAAGAGAATTCTGTCTTTTTTTGGTCAGATTTCTCATGATGTTTTTAACTCCTGAGGTGTACAATGAAATAATGTAAGGGTGGCACACCAGATCCAACCTCAAGTCCAAGGCATTGCTGTATCATGGTGACTTCCCAAACCAGTGCCTACAGGTGAGTAGAACAGGCATGGTTATACTGATCCTTCCCTGCTACACTGCTGCAGCTGTGTGTTTCCTGAGCTGAAAATGGTACGTTTGCTTTCCGTCATCATTGTGGAATTTTCTTGTATTCATTTTTCATTTGTTGAAATGTTTGAGTCCCAGTAAACCTTTACTCTCTGCAGTGTCTTAAATATCCTAACTTGCATGAGGAATTACTTCTTTCTTGTTCTGACCAACAGCTTAGAGATACAGTTAGGGCTCTTCTGTTACGTGAGAAGAGTTAGTGAGTCTCTTTATTTTTCCTCGTTTAAGCCACTCAGTTTTTGTTTAGATTTCAGTTGTAGGTCTTATCATTGACTTCTTTCCAAGCCAAAGAGTGCTGGTCAGACAGTCCCTTCCTACGTGGGAGCCTATCCATATGTTGAGTCATATGGATCACTCCTGCCTGCATCCTCTGCAGGCTTCTTTTTTTCATTTTCTTCTAATTCCTAATATTAATTTTGCTGTGTTGACCTTTAATGAGCCTTGAGTTGAAAAAGAAGGGGAAATTTTGGGAGGATGACTGCTGCAGATGATGGCTTTTGATTGCTAGCTGATGGTTGAAGCATCCTGGCACACAGCCAGGCATTCAGCTCTGGGAGGCAGCTCAAGTTTCCTAAAATTATGGATCATGAAGGCTGCTGTATTTATGGTACCAATAAGATGAACTGGTAGAACTTTCCTGCTGTATGGAGATTTTTCAACCTTTTGCAACAGAAATTAACAGTGATATTTACAGTCTTTATTTTATTTATTTATGTTTTTTTTTTTTGTTAGCTTAAAAGAAGTAGGGAATGGTGTAGGGGTTTGGAAGAGGAAATGTCAGCTGAATTTATAGCAAAGGTAGTTGTCCTAGTTTCTTGTTAATTTTGTGAGTATTTCTAAAAGAGGAAAGATTGCTAACCCTGTCTAAACATCTTCATGAATGCTGTTGAACATGACAAAAGGAGTTTGTCTTAAGTTCTTCAAATCATTTCTTTTGTTTTAAAAGGTGGAAGGTTGTTTGCCATGAAACCTGATTCTTGAAGTGTGAGTCTGCCATTTGGAATCCTTTCTACAGGTCAATTGCAGGACTTATTCCCAAAATTCAAATAGTACTAGGCCCAGGGCTGCCACCTTCAGCCAAATACAAGTCTTAACATGTAGAACTTATTTGGCTTCAATGCTGCAGTAAATAAATCTTTCTCTTTTTTTCCTCATTTATTGAAGTTCATCGAAACTGCTATTTGAGTGGAAGTAACAACTTTAAAGTTCTTAACTAATCCACTCCTTTTTGGTTTTGGCAATCCAACAGTCTGGACAGTTCTCAATGGGCAGCAGGTTAACAGAAGAATTACGTCAATGTTACCTTGCAGGCACAGGACTTTTTTTTTTTTAATTTTTGAATATGTTCTTAAATGAAATATTAGTTATAGTGAGTTAGGTTCATATATCAAGCAGCAGGAGGTATTTTGGAGAAGGGGAAATCTAATCTCTTTCATCTATTGGGTTTTTTTTCCTGCTCAGCTCTTGCCTGGTAAATTACATTAAAATGTTTGAGCAGATGGTGCATGTGGCTTCAGTCGTGTGCCGGCCCATGTTCTGTCTCTGCTAACAGCTCTCTGTGGGGACCTTGAAATAGTTAATGCTGTGTGTCTTTGTATGGATGTAATGTAGAAGGCTAAATATGATGCATTTAAAATGCATGCCTGAAACCCTTCAAGGTGAAGTTAAAGTTACAGAGGTATTGGTGTCCCGAGCATCTGGGGCCTTCCAAGAACAGGAGGTAAGACTGTTGGATGGACTGGTTCTTCCCACAGGAGCACCCAAAGTGATTTAAATCTGCTGCATAAGCTTCACATAAGCTCCGCATCCCACATCTCTCAGGGGTCAATTTAGGTCACTGTCTGTCTCCTGTACGACCACACTAGTGTAGTGTCTTAACTCCCCCAGCCCTTCCTGTGCTTACTCCCCTGGCACCACTCTGAGATAGCAGTGTCTTCATTCCTTGCTTGTGGGCTGGAACTGAGGTACACCAGAGGCTGACACACATGCACACTGCAGAAAAAGAGTGCAGCTGCCTTAGTTCAAGTGAGCTTTCCTACTGTCCTTTTAAACTCAATAGAGAATGAAAGTCTTCCAGTCGGATGGAAGCTTCCTTTTGGATGTGTAGTGGTTTTTGGATCAGTCTGCTGGGTGGCCTCTTTCTATGTCTGACTGCAGGGGGGAGCAGTGTCTCCCAATTTAGGCAGGTACCTGAAGGTAAAGTGAATATCTCATGAAGATACAGTGAATCAGATGAAATAAAATTAATGGGAGATTAGAAAGCATCTGAGTTTTGACTTCCCAAAGGTAGCCTGTTGAAAACATTGAGGTTGAATCCAAGCTTTAAATATCAGCTCCTGTGTCACCTGTCTTCCTCAATCCTAGTGATTTACATTTGCACATACATACATACATACATTCATATGTGTGTATATGTATAAAAATAAATACAGAATGAGACAAATAAAACAAAAATCATGACCAATTAAATACAGAGCTAGGCATATTTGGCCTGTTTTAATTTTGGTGTGTGGTTTTCTACACACATGCACACACCCAGTGTAAATCAGAAAAACTGATTGCCACATCTGGCTAAGTTGAGAGACCTTCTGTTGAGCTGGCAGCCACTGAAATTTTGCATTGCTCAAATATGGAGCTGGTGTGGAGTTGTGAGCTTTTAGAGAAAGATGTGATTGAATTTTTATCTCTGTTCTTCAGGTGTCATACAGATACCCTCAAATGTATGGAAGTGACACATCCAGAGATGTGTGTACCTAAGATAATGCTGATCAGTTTATAAGGGAATAAGTAATAGGGCAGAGGACCCGATTTGCCCTGAAAATCTGTGGTGTTCCACCCTGTCTGAGGAGAGGAGCTGTGATTGTAGTCACCTGGGTGGCTGCCAGCAAAACATGTATTTGACTTTTAAATAGTTTATATAAACAAGACCCAGTCATGTAAGTTGAGGAATGTGGAGTGGCAATTAGGTGTTCTTAGTTGACTACCACATCTCTTGACTGTAAAGGAATCATCTATAGCAAGTGACAGCAGAAATACTGGCCACTTTCTTAGCATCTTCAGCCTAACAATTAGTGCCGCCCTCCTTTGTGACTGCAAATGTAACTGGTGGTTCACTAATCGTCTCGGTCCTGCAAAGGGAGTAGATACACCACTACTACATATTTACACATGAGCTGAGCTGTAGCTTGGGATGTAAATTTTGGCAGGATTAGATCTGGATTCTTAGGACTTTAAGGGCTCAAGTTTCTAAAGAACACGTATTTTAAAATTGGGATGACTCTTATATAGAAAAGTTATTTCTTCTAACTCCTTTCCTATTCAAAGAAGAAATTGAAGAGAGTTTATTTCTTGTGTTTGTATGAAGATTGCTTTTTGGGGTTGATTTTATTTTGGTTTCTTTTGAACTGACTGGAAGGAAGTCCAAGTCTTGCCTTGATAAGTAATCCAAAGCACAGAAATGAGTTATACAAGAGGTGATACTCATGTCAATCAAAGGGCATCTTATTTTATTTGTTGTTTCTTTTGTTCTGTTATCTCTGGCTACACCACCAGGTCTCATGTGTGTGTTGTGTTATAAAGGTAAATCTTGCCCCTGTCCTTCCCTTTTCCTTGTCAAGATAATTCACCTGTTGTCTTCTACTTCATTTACAGTTTAAAGCTGTTTTTTCATCAAGTTTTTCATGCAGAAGGAACCCATAAAATTTTTGAAATGTTGCTCTCTCTGATTTTATTACCTTTGACAGATTCATTATCTGTGTAAAGTTGGGATTCTTCAAAAGAATTAATATAAGCTTTCTTCCAATCTGTAATGTTTATATATATTGAACAAATACAGTATTCCATTTTATGACAATTCTGTTATACCTATTCCTGGGAAAGGTGTTATTTATTTCCAGGGATATCTTGTAGAAGAAAAAGTATAGGATTGATTCTTGTAAGTAAGTAGTTATTAGAAAACTTGGATGGCCATTTGAGTTTGTGGTTTTATATGATTTTTCTAGCTTAGTGTTTAGAGTAGTAATGCCAGTAGACTGAGGGAGCAATTTCCCTTTCATGGTGCAAAATTACATTTTTAGTTGGAATGTAAGTTCCTTATCTTCATAATTTAAGAAACTATGTTGTCTTCATGCTTCATTTTCTCCTGCACAAAAACGTATGTGACAAAGGGTTAACTCAGTCTAACACAAACTTTGAAATCAGCAGGAGTGTTTGTTTGACTGACCAGCACATCTTTCCACTAACTGAATAAGAGCTCCCCTCAACATATATGAGGCCTGTTTTAGTGCATTTGAAATCTAGAAAAGAAAAAAAAAAAGATAAGCAGTTGCACCTTCCAAAGTTTCTGTTGCCTTTGAAACAATTTTCCCATGTGTAGGCATTGCTTCTCCTTCCCTTAAGTTTTTTAATCAAAAGTAAATTAAAGGTTTAGTAATTCACTATGATTTGTCTCCTTGGGATCCTGCAGGAGGACTAGAGCACCACACACAAGAGAAGGCTAAATAATGATGAATATAGTTTATTAAGCAGCTCCCAAGTAAAAGAAAGTGGTACTCACAGAAACCTTGAAGAGCAACAATTTATGGCAGAGAAATTGTGTTTCTCTTGGCTTTATTTAGGCAAATGAAAATACATCTAAATAATACCATTGAATTACTACACTGTTATACGGTGAATGCTGAATGTTTTTAATCAGCCAGGAGTTGGTTCAATGAGCCTAATATAATTCCTCATCAGGCTAGGATACCCTCTGGGTGTTTTTGTTGTGTTGCAATATTCATTTTTGCTGTTCCCAAGACATTTACCAGGACTACCCAGCTGAGGCTGGAGAAGAGATTTTACAGGCATGTCTCTAACTCTTTCTCACTCTGACACATGAAGCTCAGTTGTGACAGATTCAGTTCAGCTGAGATTAGATCAAGCATTTTAGGAAGTATTTTTCTTCTGTAGATTGCAAATGCAATCTTGATTTTTCATTTCTGGAGGGGGAAGCTTTGCTTAGGGTACTTCTGCTGTGCCTCATTTCCTGTCTTTGAGGTTGGTAGTTGGTGAGAGGAATGGGTGAACACAGGTCTCCTGCTGGAGCTGAACGTGCACCTCTTCCCCCTCTCTGCTCTGCAGATGTACTAAGAAAATAGCAAACCAGTGGCAGTGTGTGTGGGTGGTCAGCCTTTGGAATTTCATGGGATTTGTCAGTGATGAATGAAGCTCATGTCTTTAGAGGACAAAGGGTGGGAAAGGGAAAAACCGGGCATGTCACATATTTGAGAGAGAGTGGCAGCTTTCTAGTGCTGACAGCCTGGCTGTGGCAGCAGTCCAGGCTGAGCCAGTGGCACCAGGATCTCATGGCTCATTCTGGCTGGACTCTGAGGAGATTGCATTGCCCAGCTGTCCGTGTGCCAGCACATGCTGGTCCACTGCTGACCACGCAGGCAATCCTTGGCAGGGCACCACTGTTTGAATCACATGTGAGCAAACACACAACAGCTCAAGAGCCAGGGTTGGGCCACTGCTGCTCCGTCAATACTGCCTGCCAGCAGAAGAGCCTTGCATGCTGTTACAAACTCCAGCTTTGTAGAAATATATGTCTGCCCCACTGGTGCCATTTCCACTTGTGTTACGAAGACTACCTTAACTTCAGTTTTGCTTGGGCTTCATCTTCAGACACCCAGATTTGCTTTCCTGTTCAGCTTTCATAAACAGGAAGTGTCTACAAGCGGCAGAGAAGATAAAATCTACAACACACGAATAAAAAGGTGTTCAGAAGGTGATAATGCTGTCATGGATAAACATTTTTCCAGAAGGAAAGAATCTAGATCAGGTTTGACACTTCTGTGCTGCTGGAAAGCAACTGCAGCACAGCTATGGAGAGGAGACAGCCCGTTCCAGGCAGCGTACCAGCTACTTTGGGGCAGGATTTCCTGTTGTAGCTGAAATGAATCAGGGAAAAATGTCAACCTTTATTAACACTGTAAATAACTTTACAGATTACTAACAGATATTAAAGCAATAGGTCTTTTTTCCTGAGCAGAACAGATGTCCTAAGTTACGTATGCTGATGACTATGAAGTGAGCATCAGTAATAAGTTTGATCCTAAATACCTCGGCAGAGTCCAAGGAAACTTCTTTATGTAGCAACAAATGGAGTTTAATAGGTAATCATGGAAGTCATCTTGTGCCTGTTTTATTTTTTGGCCAAATGGAGAGGGGAAGGGGGGAAAGTGTTTGTTTGTTTCCTTGCTTTTGAGGTCATTGGGATTATTTAAAAACTTTAGCTGAATATTTGAAAATCTAGGCAAGTTCTATATTCTCTGGGTGAGAATGTTTGCTTTATCAAGAAAAAGAAGTAAAAAAAAAGATCCTGATAGAAAGCCCATAAACTGGTGGCTGCAGTTTTAGAGCTGTTCAACTCCTCACCCTGCAATGACTTTTATTTCTACTTTATCTTAAAATCGTGGAGAGACAGGAAAAAGTATCAAAAGAATGTGTTTTCCAGCCCTGAAGTTGCTCATTCAAAAGTACCAGTCTTCTTTATTCTAATGACAGAGATTGTCACCAACATGGTAATTCAGAGCTTTTTCTGTTAAAAAAAAAAAAAAAAAAGGTGGATTTACTGAGTTTCTTTGAGAACAGTGATTGATGTGAAATAGCAGTGGGGATTATAACAGAAGAAAAGTAATAGGATCTATTTAAATAAGGCAAGAGACTCCAGCTAGGGCTGTGACTGCACCGGCTGAAAAGTATTTAGCTAAGGAATTATTCCAAAAGAAAAAGTACAGTAAGGAGAATCCTTTTCTCATATTAGTTCAGACTTGCTTAGCACGTTTCAAATGCGGCAGTCAAAGAGAAACTCCTGACTGGGACGCCTTTTTTCATCTTAGGGAAATATGGTCTTAATACAATACTACTGCATTGTGCACAGCAAAAACTATAATTGCCAGGATATCTCTGCCCTGTATTAGAACTCATCATATCACAATCAAGACAGGAGCAGAATTACTCACTTTTCCAGGTGCTAAATTGCTTTATAGTCTTGTTGAAAAAAAGCTGGTGATCTTAATAAGAAAAACTGTACATTACCTGTATTGCCCCTTGCTGCTGCTATTTTTATTTCATAAGAGGTGATGGTTCATGTTATACAGGAGAGTTTATTTTCTCTAGGGTTCTCTGCTTGCAAGATTATCTTGTGCCCTTCTCATGATTATTTATTTATTTGTCTGGTTCCTCACAGCCTGAAGTTCTGGCCATGTTCAGAGGAGGTTTAATAACTGTATTGCAGGTTTTGCACATCATAGGCATGTGAGCAATAGGAACAAAGAAGAGAAGAATTTACTGGAGCCACTTCAGAAGGAAGCTGGAGCTCACTTAAGCTATCTGAAGATGCACTTAATTGTGCACTAGTTTTAAACAAAAGTTACTGTGGCTACATTGCTCTCAGCTTTCACACATCACTGGTGAAGTGGAGCAGACTGTGCATAAGCACTTGCTATATTCTGCATATGGCTGATTGGAGGAGCTGTTAGCAAACATTAGGAAAATGTTTTAACATCCTAACTGGATACCCAATGTTGTCTGTGCCATATATGTGGTTTTATAATAGTATCCAGGTGATGAGAGTGATGGCCTGGTGACTATCTGCATTGCTTTAAATGTGACCCTATAAGCTGCTGTCCTAGTGGGACAAGGAGCAAACAGCTCTTTTGTTTTGGCAGCATGTGATGCTGAGCAGACTGGTTTCTAGCTCAAAAAGTGTATAATTTGTGCTGTTTCTGTTTCTCTGCAGTTAGTCAATACAAAATGATCTCAGTAGAAGCAAGCCTGTATATCCTGGGGTGGAGAGAAAGAAGCACTCAATATGTATGACTGTAATTCAGTGAATAGAAAAGACAGTGATTTTTGTGATGCCCTATCAGTAGTTCTCTATGTCATCTTTGTGGCTGTCACAGAAGCACTAAGTCTTAAAAACAGGAGAGGGGAGGGTAGGAAAGCATGCAGATCATCAGTGGACATTCACATGACTGTTGGCTGATTTTCTTTTTAATAATTGTTATGTTATACGACTTCCATAAATACTTTTGTTGCCCTGGACTTTTGATGAGATACTTTGAAGGAAATATTATTTAAAAAACAAGAAGGAGTGCAATTAGAAGATGAGACAGATGGAATTTTGGGTCATCTTACACCAAGCATTGGAGGACTTGCAGTAGTAGTACTACCAGTTGTTTCCTGTAGACCTCTGTATCTTCTCTGATGTTGAACAGAAAATGCTCTCCCATTCTTTCCTCTTCTTCATGGATCAATAATTAAATTAAAAAAAAATAAAATTAACAACCCTCAGAGCCCTCTCCCATTCTGGCATTTTTCATTAAACTGACCATTGGGTTTTTCAGAGGAAGGGAAGGAGCAGCAGCCATTTACTGCAGGCATGCCCAGAGCTTGAGATCGTGATGGCATTGTTTTTGTAGATTAAATTAACACAATAATTCTTAGAGGTAGAAATGCAGTTGTAATCATAAAAAAAGCACATCCTTCACTTATTTTCACCAGACAGCCTCCTGTCTTCTTTCTATGACACCTGTAGGTGTGATACTCAGCAGTAAGAGAAGATCATTAATTCTTTCCTTGAAAGGCTCAATTTTGAAAAAGCTTGTATTCCCCTACAATGACCTTCTTGCTGCCTTATGATACTCTGCAGGAAGAGAAAATCAGCAACTTTTTCCTTGAAAGGCTCAATTTGAAAAGCAAGAGTTCTCCTACAGTAACCTTTTTGCTGCTTTACTCCCATCTCCCTTTCATTATTTCTGTTCTCCTGGGGGTTGAAGAAAAATGCATACACCTTAAGTTAGGGAAAAGCTCTGTGATGGTACAGTTCACAGGTGGAGTTTAAGGAAGGTGAACTAAGGGACATTCAATCTGTAATTTCTTTTATGTGTTCCACACATTTGTGCGATACAGAGCTGGAAGGGTCTTCTCCCAGGCTCCCTGGAGACACCCAAAAGGCTTCATAGCAGAAGAGAGTAATTGCACCAAGTATGCTGCCATCTGAAGGACAGCTGCAAGAAGATTTTCAAACCAAAGCTGAGGAAACTGTCAAGGAAGTTTGACAGCAGGGGAGATGCCTGCATGAGCTCATCAGCTCTGTTCTCTAGTTCATGTGGAAGTCTTGTGCAAGACACTGGACTTTGAGGGTTAGGATTTGTTTCAGGCATTGCTTTACTCCTGGTTCTAGGCTTGTGGCTTGAACAGTAAAGGTGTTTGACAGGTGATTGAGGGCCTCTGTTGATGGTCTGTGACCTGGTCCATTGACTTTGATTTTCTTGCTCAACTGTCCTTGTAGAATGACAGTTTACAGACATGCTTTCCATGTCTGCAGAGGTGTGAAATGGAATCTGAAGCCTTGCTCTGGGACAGGTGAAAAGCATGAGGAGGAGTCATTCTGACAGTAAGGGTGGGATTGGAGTAAAATTCTGTGTCAGGAATAAGTATGAGAAACTGAGCGCTGGTGAAAATGGGGAATAAGAAAGATGCAATAGCTGTTTCTTGACAGCTGAAGTTTAAGACATAGTAGCAACTGGAACAGAGAAAATGTTTGAGGAATCACAATCTTTCTGTTTGGGTTTGTTTTTTCGAAATGAAATTTTGGGGGTTTTGGTTTTGTTCTGATACAGACATGTCATCTGAAAAACCTCAAGCTAAAGCTGTCTAATGGCTTAGAAGAGAGATATATTCCCAAGACCTTGCACGCCTCTTCCACAATCCCTTAACCTTATTAGACTGCAGTCTTCCTTCAGTGGAGTCCTATCTTATTGAAAACTCCTCAAACCTTACTGTTGGTCATCATACAACATCATACTTCAGATCCAAGCCAGATTTGGAATACCTGTAGGTGCCATAGGTTTGAGAAAGCAGTAATGTATAGATCTGCTAGCAGTGTGTCTTCTTCAGATGCTGAAGTGCATTCCTCTGAAACCTCTGTTAGATAAACTCATTGGGGGGGGTTTTTTGGTGGTGGTTGGTTGTTTTGTTGGGTTTTTTTTTTTTTTTTGCTTTTTAAGGCATGTAGGGAAAACACAATGGAGAGGAACACTGCTTTTGACTATTCTCAGCAACAGAAATGTGGCCAATTTTGTTGTCCTGCTTAGATGTCCTCTGTTGGACAATAATAAAGATGGTGCTCCTATGTAGCAATTCTCAGCAGCATGCCTTTTATAAGAGTTATATTATCAGGCACATTTTACAGAAGGGGAAAGTGTGACACTTCTCAATTTAGTGACTTGTCCCAGGTCACCTTACAATCCACTCAGAGAGAGGCTGGCTCTCCTCAGTTGTTTGTTCTCAATAAGGGCAGCATTACTGCTACCTTGTCACCTTCCACTTGGAAGGTAACTCTTTGCATCATGTGTTTCTTTTTTTTCCTGCTTTTTCATTACACCATCCTCTTCTGAACATTTCAATTAATTCTGAACATTTATCTCTGGCTCAGAAAGCTTGCTAGTGCTTGGTTTTTCTTTTTTCTTCTTCTTTTTTTTTTTTTTTTTTAACTTGGGAAGCTCTGAGCTGGGGGAAGCAAAACAAACATTCAGTAAAGTATGTCCCAATGTAATGTGAAAGCTCCCTGAGATTCATAAGACTTTTTTTAACATGACAACATATGGCTTGTTTTCCTTTCCTGTGACATGTGATTGGCTTGGTGCCCTTGGACTGATGCATTAGAAAAAGTTTGGAAAATCCTCTGAAATTGCATGTCAACAGTTTATCTGGAATTCAATGGCACTCAAATTGCATGTGTTACATTATAGTTCATATGATTTAGTGCTGTCAAACTAGGCAAGATTAAGATGTACATGGGGTATCATTCCTTGTTTGTCGAGATGATCATTGACTACCTGAGTTACAGCTGCTGAAACATCACCTGTAGCCATATTATTGCATAATTACAGCTTCTGCTCTCAGTGGCTGGCAAAATGCCTAAACCACCAGATCCTTAGATCTGTTCCTGTTGTAGAAGGTTCTGATATGTGTTAAATTTACTTGGTTTTCAAATCGGTTCTCAAACATTCTAAATATATTTGTAGTCTTGGTTCCATCTGCAGAATGGCATGCAATTTCATACAGTAATATGCCATTTGTCTCTGTCCTGGTGATTAGTAATCATGTACGTGAAGTATGTAGCACTTTTTCTGCACTGAATAAGATTAGATCCTAGGCATGCTTTCAACTGAAAGTTGATTTATTTGATTTGGTGTTTTCTTTCTTTACAAAACTTACATAGCTAACTGCATGGAAGGCATGATATCTATATTAAAACTATTCAGTAGCATTTTCTTGAACTTAACATCTCTGTTGCAGTCATGGTCTTCTTCAATTTACTTGTTTATGAAATGGAGATAATAACCTATCGACTTTTCACTGTTCCTTCAGGCTTGTTCAGGAGTTGCAAAATGCTGTCATACCTAGCAATGGAAGTCAGTCAGCAATTGCAACGTAGCCTGGGAAGTCAGCAAGTGTATTCAGTAAATCTCTAGCTGGTAGAAGTAGAGTGGCCCAGACTTGATTTTAGTGAGGAGTGGGTGACCCATAGCATGGAGTAGCTTGTAATCAGGTGCTGACTGGTGTGCTGTAGGCCTGGCACAATGTTGGAAGCAGAGGCATTGGAAAATAGACACAGCCTTTGGCTCCTGGGAAATGCAAAATTGAGCAGGTCATAGGAAGAGCTGTCTGATGTGGAAGCAAGATGTTGATGGAAATCTTGCTGTCAGCATCTTGTCTCTTTGCAAGGGACTGTAATCTGGCCTCTTCTGAATCCCTACCAGCATGCACAGTTTGGGATGGAAAAATACAGGCCGGTATGCTACCCTTCTTAAGTGGATAACCTTACTTAGTCCAAGTAGTGATGGCTGGTAGAGCTTTTCCTCCAGCAAAAAGGGTTACTTAGACACTGGGCTTCCAGAGGCAGAGCACCTGTGCTGTGAGGCTGGAGGGGTTTTTTAATGCTATTAATTGCATCAGTGCAAGGAGCCCCCCAAAAGGGATTACTGTTCCTGAACATGTACTGAACAAGTAAAAAGTGCAGAAAGAATGCCCACTGCACAGCTCACAAAAACTAGCACTGACCTGGCAACTAATGAGCAAACAAACTAAAAAATGTTAGGAAAAATAATGTAAGCTGTCACCTTGGGTCTTTAAGGTAGTAGCCTTCTGAGTGTTACTGCTCACAACGCTGCCAGTCAGCCTGCTCAGAATAATGTCCCTGCTTCAGTGTTATCCAAGGTCTGCACTGCAGCCACACAGAGGAGACCTTTGCGGGGCATTATTTTACTAGAACATTTTTATATTATTCTTTTTACTGACTTGAAGATAAAGATATATGCTGACTAGGCTCATCCTGAAGGGTTCTGCATTAGCTCTCTGATCAAAATTTAGTACCATTGTCTACCGTAAAAATTAATTTTGAGAGGCATCCAACTTGAACTGTTCCAGAATGTATTTGTCATTGTAGCTTAGAAGCATTTGATGTTTTTGATGCATTTTCAGTCACTGTTTACAGTACTGTAATGTTTTCACAGCACTTGGCTGGGTGGCTGTGGTCCTTTGCTGCATAGGTGGGTATTTTGTGGTTTTGGTTTGGGTTTTTTTTTGTTTTGTTTTTACTCTGCCTAAAACACTCTGCTTTGCAGCAGCTGTGACTTGATTTCATCAAGGTAAAAAGACAGCATTTTTATTGCTGCTGCAAATCTTTCTGCACTGGGTGCTTATAAGTGCCTAGCAATACAGCAGCCTCAAACCCAGCAAGAATGGTTGCAAAGACTCTGTGGGGGCAAAGTGAGACTAATGCCTATTTCCATCCCCTCTGGTGAGAACTGCTAGGAGCAGAGAAAACCCCCTCTGTCCTCCCCAGCATGTCAAAATCCGTCAGCTAGCTGCTAATTGCCTGTGCAGTGATTCACATGCCATCTGCCATTGCTGGGATCTTTTGTCATCTCTGGTAGGCTATAGGCAGTTCCATAAACTTCATGTGGTTCCTCTGTCAGAGACACCAGCTCAATGCGATGTGGTTAACAGCAGAAACACTGCTACGTGCAGAAAATAATTAAGAAACTATTTACATGTTGTCACCCTTTCCTTCGGTTTGAGAGGGCAGTATTCTTTGGGATAGCGAGAGGGGAGGAAAAAAGCAAGAAAGTTATTCCAGTTGTGTGCCACTGAGTGTTTCCCCACCCTTGCAGAAAGCAACTCATGGACGGTGGGAGAAAGATGTCAAAAAGAATAAAAAGTGCAGAGGATTATTCTTTATTTGTGCATCACCCCGCATCTGCGCCCCGGGGCGAGCCGAGCGGAGCGTGATGCGGTGGTGGGGAGGCGGGGGTGCCCTGCCTGCCCTGCGCCTGGGCACGGAGCGGGGAAGGCGCCGGTCCTGTCACAACTTATGTAACCATTGCATAAGAGTGCCGGTGCTGTGACTGTCAGAAACTTGTGGGAAGGACGGGATTTTTCCCTCCCTTCTCTTCTTTATGGCTTGAATCAGAAGCCAAGTCTAGGATGGTGTTGTTTACTCCCCTGTGTAGCTGGGGAGTCTCTCTCCCACTCCGAGGGAGCAAAGAGGGTCCTGCCTTTGTTTAACCCTGCCTTGTTTTGTTCTTAAGTCTTATTTTTCTCGTTCTTTTTCTTTTTTTCTTTTTTCTCCTTTGCCTGCATTTATATTTCGATAGTCACTATTGCTGCTACCGTAGCTTTCAATAATTAAATGTTCTAGCAGCGTTTTCTACAGCCACCTGCGTGATTGCTGTAATGCCACCTTGTTTTAAAGTGATTTCTTCAAGGCAGAAGTGCTGCAGACTCTCATCTGATTTTTTCCTTCCCCCATCCAAGCCTTCTTTGAGGATGCTGATATGCATAATCTATGCGTGACGTCCCAGGCGCATAAAACAGCTTAATATGTTAATGTGTTTGGAAACGGGGTGGTGAGCGAGAGGAGAACATAACATTTTCCAGTCGGTCCATTCCAAGCTGCAAACCCAATACTGGTTTTTGCAGGGACCCGGGCGTTACACCATTGGAGGGTGTCGTACGTCTCCGTCAGTGAATAAATTGCTCCGGGAACAAGAAGTCAGGAGGTGACTGGGAATGCCGGCCGCCTCATTCCCCAGACGAGCCTTTTGCCAGCTGAGCTGGGGTCACTTGGTTCACGTAGCTTGGACAGGCACTGGCACTCACACATAATCCTCGCGGCTCCCTTCGTGGCACTGATCCTTCCCGCTGCTGCAGGGCTGCTGGTGACAGCGATTTGTTACGTTCTGGTTGTTACTTGCCTTTGGAGCAGGAGGGGAGCTTTCGGCTCGCCTTTTTGTGCCTTAGGAAACGCGGGTGATTACCGGAGAGGGGAAAGAAGAGAGGGTTCGCCGGGCTGCCGAGGTGATTAGAGCCGTGCCTCCCTCCGCCCGAGGGCTCCCCCGCGTCCGCTCCCGTCCCACGGGCGCACCCGCGGCGGCTCTGCGGGGAGCGGGGCGGCAGCTGCGGGCGCCGGGCGGACAGCGAGAGCCCCGCCAGCCCTCCCAGATGGAGTTTTAATGTCCTTCCTCGCTCCCCACCCCTCCCTTCCCTCCCTTTGGCAGCGCTCTTTCAAGGCAGCAGTACCAGCGCCGAGCTGGCCCCCGAGGGCGGGATGCAGCCGGCGATGGGCGAGGGGGGCGGCGGCCGGGGCGCGGGGCTTTGATGGAGGCGTGTGCGCCGCTGGCCGCCGGGGCTTTAGTGGGTGCCGTGGGATTTGTCCGCAGCATATGCGGTGCTGTTAATGATTGAAAAATTACCACAACAATTAGTCATGGATCGCTGAAGGCAAGGCCCCCAAACAGTGTGGACAATGTGATTAAATCCATGTATGTGACAATTAACTCTCCTGCAGGTTTATCCACCAAGGAAATGGGAAGAAGATGGACATAAAAAAAAAAAAAGACAGGCGAGAATAATGTGGCAGAATGGACCCGATACAGCTGGCACTATCAATTTTAATCTGACACTGAATTAATCACACTTGGATTAATCCTGTTCTTATTGCACCATTCTGGTTGCCTGTTTATTTATATTCTCCCTCCATTGTGTGCTACACAGAGGCATGACGGATTTAATTCCTGTTCGTTCCATGTTCTTAAATTTAAAAGGCAAATCCTTTAGTCATGCCGTGTTTGAGGTAGTCCGTGGCACAATTATCTCATAAAAAATGAGCAGAGTCCAGATGCACCATGCCATGAATCCCCCTCTGTATCACAGCTGAGTAATTCTCAATAAATATTTGTTCACCCAGTATTCTCACTGGGTAGATCTCATTCTGCCTGTCTGTCCAGCCAGCGAGACATGCAGACACACAAGTAATGCTTTGCTCGTGCATTTATGTTGCCATTGGGTAAAATTTGGTGCACATTCATTGGTGGTTCTTGTGCTCACGATTTTCTTTTGAGGGAGCAAAAGCAACGCTTTTGTGATGTTTCAGTGTTATGTTACTTTCCAGACTGGAACTGGAAGAGGAATTGGTACACAAACCTGAGAGGGCAGGTAGAGAAGATCTGGCATAGAATTTTTGAAAAATTTAGACTTTTAAAGGAAAAGAAGGACCAATGTTTGCCATACGCTGCTGAAGCCTTGAAGGAGAAAGTGTTTGTCAGTAGAGAGTCTGCTGAGTTTAGCCAACTGTGTGACCCTTCTAGCACAGGAAAGGTGCTGACTGCACTGTTGCTGTGCCTGCTCCCTCACAAGTCTCTCATTCACAAAATGGCAAGTGTCACTTAATGGATTGAACTAGACACACCTTAATTGTGCCTGTAGCTGCTGCAGACCTCTCTCTTCTTTCATCTCTCATCATCAGCCATTTCTTGTCTTTTATTTTGTAATCTCTAAAGAATTCATTGGAACTTTGAACTTCAGTTGACTGGAGATGTATCTAGTCATGCTTAAAGATTCAGTTTTACTGCCACATGTTAATACTGTGGTCTGCAATGCTTAACATTATTTTAAGCATTTGGATTGCTACTCTAAATGTCAGACCTTTCCTGACTTTTAAAATCCTAATGAAAACATGTGGCATACATAAGTGGGCTCTTTACCAAGGTGACTTAAAGACATAAGTGTTTCCATGGAAAATAAATAAAATCTCTGCTCGTTTATACTGTCAAGGTTTTTATCCAGACTCTTCTATTAGCAGTAACAGGAAAACACAAAATAAAGTAGAGCTGAACCATCTTTTAGAGTAATGGTTCTTGTCCTGTTGTTGCCACAGAACACAACCTGTCCTCCTTTTCTGACCTATGGGCTTAACCACAAAGAAATGAGCAGGTCCTGTGAAGTCAGTGGGCAGTAAAGATATCAGTGGCCTTGATATGTAATTCATTGCCCTAGGGAACCTTGTCTTTGTGCTGACAATGTAGCTTTCAAAAAAATCAGGGCTAGGTGCATGCAACTGGAGGATGTGAGTTTTGCTTCCTGCATCTGTTTCTGTGCAAAGGTAGCACACTGCAGTGTGGACAGAATAGATGTCCTATTCAGTGATAGAAACGTCCTAAGTAAAAGTCAGAAGAAACTAGGTCTTGTACCTCTAGCACACCAGAAGATTTGCGGCATGTTCTAGTCAGAATCTCTGCCTCACCATCAGCAGTAGTATTGGACATCATAGCTGAAATAAAGCCAAGTTTGAGATTTCAGTCAGAACTGCTTCTTTCATTGTGTCTTCCAGTCATTTCTTCTACTTTATATCCTTCTGCATCTGGGGTCTGTGTCTGGATTTGGTTGCAGTTACTTGTTTTTTTGGTCATCTGTTTAAAATTTCCAGGGAAATAACAACCAAAAATATTTTGAATGAGGAGGGTTTGAAATCATTTATCACCAAATGCTGGTGCTGGAAAGATGTGTAGTAATTAGTGGCCGTTGTGTCTGGTCTGGCAATAGTTTGATTGTCCAAACCAATAGGAAAAGGGTTTCTTTCAGGGTTGCTTTTGGTGATGGAGATTTGTTTTTTTTTTAAAATTCCTTTTTTTATGTGGTAAGATTAGTTTTAGGTTCTGATCTGCTCACGTCTTCTGGCATCTCAGAAGAGGAGCCAAGTGTTACAAACTTCTAAAAGGGGATTGGTAGCTCTTCTGGACAGCAGGAATAAAACTGACTTTACATCAATATCAAAATACTATCTATACAGGTGACATGGAATGCTAACAATATTAATTTGATTTCTTCTCTTGTCTTCTCCCTGCTCCCCCATTCCTCGATACAGTCTGGTGTTTTGCAGTTGAATTTGCTGCTGCTGTTTGATGGATAGCAAATACTTGCTGATTTATGTAACTAATTGACAACTGTGGAAGTTACTTCTTTATCAAGCAATTTATCAAGTGATTAGGAGACCATTTATGTAGACTCTATTAACATAACACCAATAGTTGAATACATTGGTAAGAAAGTATGGGGTGATTTGAGGTTCGCTTTTGAAGCAAACTTTTTTTTGTTTACTCCGAGACTTCAAAACACAGGAGCATGATGCTTTAAAACATTACTGCTTTGGGCTTCTTACAGTAGGTGGTCCATTGGCCAAATGCACATTACATTTACATTACATTTTACACCAATCAAAGTTTATTTAAATTTAGTTAAGATTCATCAGACTGATTTTCTGTGCCTGCTTTGTGAATAGAGTGAGACTGGCTTAAGTTTGGTTGAGAAGAATTGAGCTGCTTTGCGAAGTTTCAGGCTCAGTAAGTGCTGTTGGCACACTTGAAGTCATGAGTGAGCGCTCCACAAGTGGCAGTGCTTGTGATCCATGCCAGAGCCCTGGGTGAGAGCATTGTTAAGCATTTTGTGCATGTGGGTGTGGGGTCAAGGAGCGTGGTGGAGTGTGTGCACGTGGTGATTGCTTGGATCAATGTACAAATCAAACCCGTGTTTGCTCACTGGCAGAAGAGATGAGCTGGGAATGGAAATGAGGTAAGAGGCCTGCCAACAGAAGAGGGAGTGCTCTGAGTGCACAGAACTAAAGGGTGAGTTGGTGAACTCCCCGGTACCCAAACCTGAAGCATTGAGGGGAATTTTTTGACTTTTTCAATGAGAGCATTTCCTCCCTAGATGATTTTCAAGTCATGATCTGCAAAGAGGAATTTTTTTTTTCATCTTCCTCGCCTGCCCCAATATGTGTTTTTCATTTCCCTTTGCATACATGGAACTGGATAGGAACAGTGTGATGCCCCAAGTACTGAAAATTATCTTAGTCTGGTTGTGAGAATAGAATTTCTTAAGGTTATTCAGTGTCAAAAAGAATATAATAATCCAAGCATCCTTCTGAGTCAGCACAAGGAGAAGCAGTACACGAGGAAAAGTCCCAAAACTTTTGAATTAAAACAGTTGATAAAGTGTTCACATTCTTCTTCCTCCTCTCCCCTCGTAACTGAATCTAAATTTTACTTTTTAATTTTTTTCTCTTTGAGTTTTGGCTGCAAAACACTGTTTGGGTCCCCACCTGAATGTTACATATTCTGCTCAGAGGGTGAAGTGAAAGTAAAGTGACAAGAATAAGCACTGGATTGAATGTGTGGAGAAAACACTGTGCTTCTGTGGGTGCAGTGTTAATAGTTCTTTTGTGAAATGTATGGATGCAGTTTCCAAAGGTTCGTGGCATTGTTAATGTACCTGTAGCTTGGCCATCTTAGGAAGAGCAGTGGAGAGGAGTATATTTGTTGACTCAAATATGGGTCTCTGTATTTAACAGTGATGTGTTACCTTAGGCTGTGTGCTCACTGGTAGTTGCAAGCTAGCTCCAGTCTGGAAGCCAATAAAGACATAACAGCATTTGCCAATGCCTTTGGCAGCAAGTTCTGTCTTTCTGCAGTTTGAGTTGCTGGACTATTGCTGTCAATTCAAGGAGAATTTGAACTGGGTAGGAAGTAAGGAGACATAGAATCGCAGAATGAGAAAATGGTTTGGGTTGGAAGGCACCTTAAGGTCTACACTTACCTAGTTCCAAGTCCCCTGCCATGGGCAGGGATACCTTCCACTAGACCAGGTTGCTCAAAGCCCCATCCAGCCTGGCCTTGAACACTTCCAGAGACAGGGCTTCCACAACTTCTCTGAACAACATGTTCCAGTGTCTCTCCACCCTCACAGTAAAGAATTTCTTCCTGATAGCTAATCTAAACCTAGTGTCTTTCAGTTTGAATCCATTCCCCCTTGTTCTATCGCTACAACTCCTTGTAAAAAACCTCTCTCCATCTTTTCTGTAGGCTCCCTTCATGTACTGGAAGGCTGCAATTAGGTCAGCTCAAAGCCTTCTCCTTTCCAGTCTGAGCAATCCCAATTCTCTCAGCCTTTCCTCATAGGAGAGGTGCTCTATCCCTCTAATCACCTTTGTGGCTTCCTCTAGACTGGCTCCAACAGGTCCATGTCCTTCCTCTGGCGGGCACCTCAGAGTGGGATGCAGCACTCCAGCTGGCATCTCACTAGAGCAGAGTAGAGGGGCAGGATCACTTCTCTTAATCTGCTACCTCGAGGTTTCTCTATTTGAAGATGGTTTTCTTATCTTCTTTTGGGCATCAAGTTGGTGGTAATTAAAGCAATTTTTTGCCAGGTGAAACAAAGACTAAAGTACGACACAGCTATTCCTTCCTTGTGGTAGTCCAGAACAGTTCCATATGGCCTATTGAATAGCTCTACTTGCAAGAGTGTAGACCATCCCTTGGACAGATTTCATGATCTGTGGACGCTGTTGTGTCTACAAGTGTAGAATATGACCTACAAGGGTGCAGATGGGGTGAATGAAAAGGCAGAGTATCATATTTTACTGAAGGGTTGCATGGTGCACTTATGACACTTGTGGGATATAGGAAGCCAGTGTAAAGGACCAGGTTCCCAGCTGTTGACTTTCACAAAATTCTCTTTTTCTTTAGCCAGTAGAGAAAGAGAGCAGATTGTGGGCAAAACAGCCAAAATGTTTTTCAATAATGTTTCTATTAGGTTAAATTGAGAACAAAGTTATAATTTTTTACTTGAAACAATTGTAAAAAAAGCAGACAATATATAGAAAGTATGTAAATATGTGTTTATATGTCTTTATGTGTTTATGTATTTGAGTATATATGCACACACAAATACTTTCTATTTTTTTTTTGAAGTGCCAAAAATGTTTTCTACAGGTAACATTCAAGTAAAGACTGTGGGTGTTAGTATCAACCTTTCTTAAAATGTGTATGTGGAATTGGACGATTAAAGAAATAGAGAGGAAAGATAAATGATTTGTTGTAAGCAGTCTGTTTGTTTTTATGTTAATGGGCATAGCTAATTAATATATTTGACTGAAAAGCCTGACTTATTCATATCTGGTTTTATTACAGAAAAACTGTTGTTATTAAACTTGCAAGGAGCATATAATATAAAATTCAGTATATACTTTAGATTCTCAAGATGCTTATGCTACAACTTCGTGAAGACATTGATAAGTAGGATGCAGATTTTCAGCTGATATGCTCTTTGATTGACACCCTCTTTGTGCATTCTGTCACACCATGACAAGATAGTCAATTTTGTGTGGGTGTGAATTTGTTATTACAGGCTAAGAAAGCATTTATCTTGTGCTTGTTCATAGAGTGCCTAGCAGGAATCTTAGAAGAAACAGATCTGCCTGTACAGATTTTCCTGGTAGCAGCATTATCATGTGGTAGTTGTGAGCACTGGGCAATTCACTTGCATGCTTTTGTATTCGCTGTACACCTCCATAATTACTCCAAGAAGAAAGAACCCAAATACTACAGCCTTGAAAAAGGTGCTTGGCATGTATATTTGAAGCATAAAAAATTACAGTTGCTAATGCAGTTCAGGGGTTTGTATACACCAATGCTTATATACTTGGTCCCTGTATAGCCTGATACACAGAGTGCATTCAGTTTTAATATTTCCTCACAGTGCTGGGCATGGACCTATTTAGCTCTCAGGAAATGCAAGTATATTAAAAATACTTTTAACATTTGCCCTTCCCTACTCATAGCTGCCTTACAAATATCCATCCTTCCTAAGCAGAAGTAAATTCTTTGTCTGGCTGATTAACTAGGAAAAAAATATCTCTTGGAGACCTTTGCGAGGTCATTAGTGAAGCTTTCTCTTCAGAACATGAATAAGCCACCTGCCTTTCATAGCCCAAGGGAGCCTAAAGGCAGTGTGTGTCTTGGAGCACACAACAGAACAGCATCTGCATACTGCCAGACTGATCTGCTAATAGCCAAGAGAGAGAGAGAATTGATGCCAAGGGTGAAGAGAAATGCTGAAACCTTGCAAAGTGTTAAGCAGTGCTCACCTATTTATTAGACAGCTAATGCTGCCTGTAGCGTTACCAGTGGAGGATAAAAGAAGTGGGGCATGTTGCAGATTGTTAATTGGTCTTAGAGCTGCATGTTGTAATTACTAGCTTACTTTCTTCTCTACAAAGGAAAAAAATATCCCAGAAGGGACCAAAGCTCAGACTGTTTTCATCTGCTAAAAATTCATGTTGTGTTTTAAATATTTCTATTATTTTTTGTTTAAGAAAGAGGAAAAATAATTTTTCTGTCATCATTTTGATAACCTGCAAGAAGGCCTCTATCTGATTTTGACACCTTTAATGATCAAATGTTTGTCTGGAAACACATGTTCTGTGTGAGTAATATGTTAGTGTTTTAAAAATAATTCCACAACAAAGTTCTTTAACATCAACTTGCTGGAAATATACAAGCTAATTAGTGTTTGTGACTTTTTTTGAGGATGGGTAATTTTCAGTTGACTGGTAATTGACTTCTATAATCTTAATCTTATTAAACTCTTTCTTTTTTGTCTTAGAGCTTCCATTTTAGCATTATGGTCTTGCAGTTTGGTCCTCTCCAGTTATCCAGTTTTTTTGAACTGTGGATTCTTTGTCTAGACACACTTTCTCAGTTGTGCTCCCATTTAGTCTATGCCTTACAGGCTAAGGGTGAAAGCAACTGCAACATTAAACAGGAGATTAAATTGATACCTCTTTTATTTGACTACTTATTCTTGGAAAATGTCCTTTCAAATAAATCAGTTCAAAATAGTAAGGGCAATGTCTGATGTTTCTTCTATCCAACAGTCAAGGCAGTTTTTTACCAGGTGTTATCCAGGTGAAGATTCCACTCTTACTTTAAATGAGTAGGTAGTTTATTTCCTTTTCAGGCTTGTGTGCTTGTGCAGGTTGGTTGTAGCAGGTTAGCAAACAGTTGCTCTGAAACTGGAGTCCTTGTTGCTGATGGACAGACTTGGGAACAGGGGGAGATAAGAAGGGGATGAGTGTCTCACCCTCCTTACTACCAGTAAGTGCAGTATGTGTTCTGATCGCATGCAGGGGAAGTAGATTTGCGGCCCTCTCTTCTCATCATGATTGTTTTCTCCAGTCCTGATTTGTGCTTGCAGCATAGAAAAATCCAGCCTACACTTCAGCATTTCCCCCTCTATCCCTTCATGCACCTCAGCAGGCACAAGGACCTCCTCTACCAGCCCCAGCTCAGCTTTCCCCCTGCTGGTGCAGCAGATTCACCTCCCACATGAGCAGCAGCTTTGGCTTCCCCTCAAGCTTTGTTGGCATTTAGGGTAGAGTCAGGTAGAACATATTGAAATAAACTTTTGGCTCAGTCTAGTGGTAATGTCACACTACAGCCCCTGTATCATATGGCCTAAGAGCTGCTTCAGGTGGAAGACATTCTTTCCATTATGCATTTTTTATTTTTTTCATATCTAGAAATAAATGAAGCTTTATGTTGGCGTGAGTTCTTCCTTCATAAGAAGGCTTGTCTGTATCTAAGGACTCACTGCATAAATACTTATTCCTTGCTTAAAATAAAGGCAGTGCCTTGAAAATAATTTATTTGGAATTTCCTTACTAGCTTATCTGACAACTTTGCATGGTAGTGTTTGGTTGCTGGAGCTCACACTTTGCTAGGAGACAGGACAAGCTTCCAACTGTGCATGCAGAAAGCATTTGAATTTGAATTTCAATTAATTCACGTACAGCATGAAATAAAAATGTCATCTTTGGAGGAGGGGTATTGTTGTTTATACAGTTTTGCTAGAAGACTCACAGAATAAATGTTTGGCTTGTGCTACAGTGCAGTATTAGAACAAGAAGTGATTGCATTATTAAATGACAAGTCATGAGTGGCCTGGATGCTTTCATTTGTTCCCATGTAAAACTGCTTTGAAGATTACAAGTCTGTCTGTTATGTCTCTCATCCTTTTTAACATCATATTCTGGTAGCTGTTACAACATTACTTGCCCTGTGATAATTCATTGAGCTATCAGCTACAAGTATTTGTTCATCCTAAGGAGGCCAGGCAGGTGTAAGAGCAAAAAGTTCAGATCATGAGGGAGAATATTCTGCAGCCTGAGTCTTTGAGTAAATTAGTATTTTACTTTTGTTCATAAAGGAATTACAGTCAGAACTGTATTGATTAGTCTGTGTCTGTGTGCACATGCTCTTGATTGCTTGGCAGCCAGGCTTGGCTTAGATTTTTGGATTGACAGATGTAATGATGCTGGAAGGCCCACAGACAGCAGAATAAGTGGCCTCCAAAGGGCTTTGCTGCTACAAAACATCAGCAGAAACATCTATGCATCCAAACATGCACAGCAAACACTAGTTGTCAGGGCAAGGTTTGGGACTGCTAATGGATTTTCTCATTAAAATGTTATTTTGAGCTGAAAATGTTATTTTTATTCAAAATTTAACTTCTAAAAGAATATGGATGATTTCTGAGAAAATTTTTGTGATAACACAGGTACTTCTGAATTATTGAGTCACTTCTTGTTATGAAATGTTTTGACTTTTTTTTTCATTGTAAGCCATAATGAAGGTTGAAAGATCACATTTCCTGAGTGCTGTTTCTAACACATAGAAAAAATAAAAAAATAAATTTAAAAAAATAAAGCTTTTAAAACTCACTTCATTAAGGACAGATTTTTATGCCACTGTTTGGTGGATCAGCCCAGGAGAAACAGGAGTATGTAAATGCTCACATGGTTGTATTAGATGACATCTTGAGGTTCTGTCCAACCTGAATGATTTTATCATCCTGCGTGACAGTATATGAGGACAGAAATTCTTCTCCACTCCTGTGTTCTTTGCTCTTACTTGGACAGTCTCAAGGAGGTGCTGTAAAATACCATGGTCTGACCCAGTGTACTGTAACATCATACCAAGGCACTGGATACTTCAATGTGAAAAAAAAAGCAACTAAAAGAGCTGGGTAGCAAAAAGGAGAATTCTGTCAAACTTGAATGAGAAAGGGAGCCTTTGAGACTTCGGGTGTATTGTGTATACATGACTTTGGGAAGATTCACATCCATGTGCTTGGAGGTTGAAGTTGCTAGAGAAAAGGGGTGAGGTGCAGGTGTTGCAGAAGATGAAGCTCTGCAGCTGAGGCTTTTCTAAGACGTGAATGAAACCAAAGAGCTGCATTTAATCTCTTTAAAGATGGAAAAGAATAGTAACTTTAATAAAAACAAAGTACAGAATTGAAGTTGCAATTTGCAGATCAGTTAATTGATAGATAAGTAGCATTCAGGTTTTGCCTCTATTGCATATTTTTTTGATATGACTGGATTGCCCTTACTTATAAAATACAGCAATGCTGTCCCATATTCTAACTGGCTTTGCCATTGACTACGCCGTAGAATCACATATACAGGAATTGCCCAAGGGTCTTCCCCTGCTTGCTGCACCAGCACACTGAAAATAATGTTTAGTTTTGCTTTTTACCTAAGTTTTGAAAAGTTCATTTGAGGCTTTTACTTTTACTGACATATGTAATACAAAATCCCTCAGGTTCCAAACTAATAGGAGTTTGAGGCTCTTGGGCTCTTAAGGAGCATGAAACCCTGCACTTTCTGTATTGATATGATAGTATTAGGGAAAAATACCCAGAGATCAGTCCTGGCATGTACACTGTTATGTAAATCACTTGTAACTCTTCCTCCCTTTGGGTCAAATGATTTCTGTATTTTGTTCTGTTTGGGGGGTTTTATTGATTCATTTAGATGATCTGCAAGGTTACTGCATTTGCAATCTGTTTGCTCCTGTAGACCAAAAATATTTGTAGAAGCTGCATCTAACAGGAGAAGGGTAGAGCAAATGTTTTGTTTATTTGTTTTTTGGTTTTTTTTTCTCCTGGCAAAGAAATGTATGAAGTTTATCTCCAGAGGTTTCAGATGAAGGAAAATTGGTATGGCCTTTCTAGGTTCCACCTCAGAACATCTCATCTTTGAGATGTCCTTTTAAGAGGAGGGGGTGTTCTAAAATCCATTGATACTTCTGGCAGCTGAAAACTTAATCAAAAAAGATATAGTGATTTTTAATTAAACTAAATGCATTGTCCTGCACACAAGATGTTATTTTAACTTCTAGAAGACAGGACAGTAAACAATGGCACATTAATAAATTTATGGTGTACCTAGTCCTTGCTAGGTGCTTACCACAGTCTCAAGTGACAGTTAGATTCTCTGAAGACCTTGCAGTAAAATAGAGATATAAATTACCTGCTAACAGTGCGCCATCCTTAAAAAATTCGGAAGACTGGCTCTTAATGCCTTACAGTCATATTTATATGTGTTGACAGTGCATCTTTGGTAGTTTTTGAAGACAAGGTATTTAAGCCATCATTATGAGGAAACAAGCAAGAAGGATACGAGCAGTAAATTGACATGTAACAAACTGGTCATAATAAAACCTGTCCAAACCAGTCTTTCCATATCTCTCTATTTCACCTTAGGCTTTGCTTCTGGCATTCAACATCACTAAGAAGTAGTCTAGGGTCACATTAATCTTTCAAACCTTTTAGTTGTTTGGGGAAGTTGAGGAATGGGAAGGAAATCTTCAAAAGCTTGGGTAAAAGCAATACTGTAGGAGTTTCTCTTAAATCTATTGCCTTTGATACGTACTTTATCCGTGAGCTTTTCCTTTAACAGAGAAAATTTCTACAGGGGAGGTTTTCTGTGACAGCAGTAGTTGGCTGGGCTGGAGGCTCAGGCTACAGGGGACAAGAGGAATTCAAGGTAGGAAGTATTGGGGGATTTTGGCAATTTTTGTAGCATAGGAACACCATTTTTTCTAATTTACCAAAGTTACCTGTGAGTGTCTTAATTTGAATTTTAACACAATATAATATTAAACATGTGCTATTTTAAGCTTGATTTAAAACTGTTCATCAAAGTGGGGGAAAAATGAGCTGAAAATATGGATTTATAGTATCGGCATACAGATCGTGCATTCTGTAAGAGCAAGGAATATGTGCTTTCAGGAGCAGCAGCACTGAAAATATTGGGTGAGGATTAAAATATATCTTTCTGATCTTCTGTTATGTTGCTTGAGTAAGTTCATATCCCTTTGAAGCAATGTGCTGTAATTCCAGTAAATACTGTATAATTTCTGGGTAGTATCTTAGTGATTTCTTTCTCCTAAAACCTGTTGATATTCTTAATGAAAAGAGAGAAGGGACAGGGATTTTCTTCTGTTGCTAAAAGATCCCTCATTCCATCTTGGAATAGGACTGAGGTGATTCCTGCCCTGAGGGTTTTGGAGATGTTTCAGCTGAGGGCTGAAGTTCTGCTGGTTGAAAAGGTCCCTGACTTCAGCTGCTTGTTTTTTTTTCCCTGACAGGTTTTTCCTTTCCTTCAGGCTGGTGTCTGGCCTGCCTGGGAGGCAGTAGGTAAACATTCTGTTAATGGGACCAGGCTGGTGGAGCTTAGTTGATGGCCAGTCACCCACAAAAGCTGTGCTGGGAGACCCAGGGTGAAAAGCAGGAGGCACCCTGTGCTTGAGGCACCTCGGAGTACCTCACGGGGGAGAGGCAGGGATAAGTGGCTGAGGAGCAGTGACCTCCTGCCCCACCACAGAGCAGAAGGGACACTCAGAGCCTGAGCCTCCCTGCCCAGCAGCTCTCAGTGAGGCGGTGAAGACTGGTGAATGAGCGTGTATGGGCTTCTTTGGCACTTATTTCCTAGGGCCAGGGTGGTAGCTGAGGAGGATCTGGGCACAGGCTGGGGTGAATGAGGTGGGGAATAGCCCCTGCAACCCCTGGGGAGTTTGCTCTCACTTCTGAGGCTAAAGGTTTGTATTCATGAGCTTAAATGTTCTTGACTTTTTTTTTTAGGTTATTGTGTGATTGTCCTGACCTTTCTTCTCTGTACTGGCACACAGTAGTGTGACGTGACAGACTGCCTGCAGCCAGCTTGGTTTCTAGAAATACTTGCTAGAGCTTCTGCCAGTGGTTTCTCCTCTATCCTCTGTGCACATCACTAAATGTTCTGCTTTTGCATCCAGAAGCATCTTGGAGTCTTAGCAATCTTGCATTAACCTTCATTTTGAGGAGAGGGATTTAAAAGTAGTGTTTGTAAAGTCAGTATTTGTAATAACAGTTTGACTGCCTTTTAAGAAAGCCTCCTCACTTGTATGTACGGCTTTTGTGCATCTCCGGTGCCACGCCCTGCTCTTCAGAGCTGGCCTGTGCCTTTGTTTCTCTGTCCTTGAGGTTCTTTTCCTCTCCTTTTTTTCTGATGGCAGTTGTTCCTGATTTTTCTGTGCCAGAAAGTTGAGAAGAATCATCTTCTGCAGCACTATACTGCTTGTCAGCTCTTTCCAATCCTGAGTTTTAATGAACAGTTTAGTTCTTTGCCTTTTTGCTTCTACCTCTGCAGTTTTGCTGCTGTGCTGGATCTTTCCCTAGGTGAGCAAGAGAGTACTTGGCAGAAAGACAGGAGTTCTGTCTTTCCTGCCTAAATAATTCCCTCTGACTGCATTTATCCATCCCCCTGTTTCTCATTCTTTCTTTACCCTCCTAAGAAAGCTAAAGAGAAATGTTACATCCCTAGGCCCCTTTATACTCGTTTGTGTAGCTGTATTATAACAGCAGTGCTTAGCACTTGCATAATCTTGCTCCTCTGCATAATCACTGTAATCATTTATGCATCTGTTTTGTAACATGAGTGGGTCAGATTCTGAGAGGGAACAGATCAGTTCTGTCTCTCCACTGCGTTTACTGGTTCAGCTAGCATTCCTCATCACGCCTCAGTGTTTATTGTATGTAGTGTTTTATCTGTTAAAACACCAGGAGCCAAAGTCTTGAGGGGACTGCCTTTCATTCCTTTGATTTTTGTGGAGTTGTTTTCACACAAAATGTTGCCCAGCTTTGGGAAGGGGCAACAGGGTAGGGGTGACACAGCTGGATTCAGGTTTGTTCTCTCTAATCATTTTAGGCAAGGTGAGCAGGTGGTGTTTATACTCGTGGTGAGGAAAGCTGAAATTACCTCCTGAGCCACAGATCATGGGATGCCTCGAGAGCCTGACTGTCCTCTGCTCGCCTCTTCAGACTCCTACTGCACTGCAGATAAGCCTGTGAGGCTTAAAGGCCCCCTTTCCTAATCTGAGCGTTGATAAACTACTGATAGAGGGAGCATTTCCTCACAGGTTTCTATATTAAGGAAGCATTTGGATGCTTGCTGCAGCAAGCAGAGATTCTGTGGAGACAGTGTGAGCAATGTGTGTGTTAAAGAGGTCAAAGAGCTGCATCATCTGTAGTCATTACTGCACAGTGCGGTGCGGGGAGCACAGCGCCAGGGCTGGCACCCTGGAGGAGCAGCTCTGGGTGGAGCTCTCTTCCTCCTCCATCACTCTTTTCTTTTCTCAGTGTTGACCTAGTTTATTAATGTTAATTTCATTAGTGCATCTGCTTCATTTTTGTGATTATTAAATGCTTTTGGGGCTCTGTAATTTGATTATTTCAGCGCCTTTCTTGATATAATTGAAGCTCGAATGAATGTAGCCTGAAAACGTACTTTATTTTAACTTGATAAATCTTGTACAGCTAAACCAATTTGTGTTAATACTTCTTTTCTTTTTGCAACCTTGCGCTTATGTAATTTGTTTAGTGGTGAAATTTTTTTTTCTTTTTTTTTTTAACCCTGACGGCCTGAAACTGTGACGTATCTCTCTAATAGGTCTCTTTCTGTCTGAAAGTTTTAAACTGTTTATGTTCAGGGTCTCATGTAGTGTATCCCATCTCTGTCATAGAAGGCTAACAGTCTTATGGGACTGATCCCATCCATTCATTTGCATCAACACCTCCTGCTGTGCTAGCTTCTCTTATAGTATCCTTTATCTCTGTTCTTTCCCATTACAGCTAGTTCATTTCGTCTCAGGTGCTAATTTCCTCATTCCCTGTCTGTGCCCCAACTCTTATAGCCTTTTATTTTCTGCTGCATTTCTTTTTCTTCTCATCTTTCATTGCTGCTGTGAAACAGAATTGTTTTCCCATGGTACTGGGGGAAGGTTTCTAGTGGCAGAAAGGAGAGCTTCAGATGCACCTCTCCATTAAAAAAAATAATTGGAACTCCTGATGCTCCTCCTGGGTGGCTCATCTTGGTGCCTTGCTCAGCTTGCTTGCTCTGAGAAGCATAGCATGGTCTTTCTGTTTGGCCTTATGTGAGTCACACATGTTCTCTGAGTGGATGGGGAAGCAAGAGGACTAATGCATAGGTTACCTCCTTTGGGGTGCTGGCAGTGTGCAGGCAGTGCCCGTGTCTTCTCAAGAACATAGCTTTGGCATCTACCTTTTCCAAGTGGGAGGGAAATGAAATGGAGATTGGTGAGTGCTTCCCCAAGGAGGTCCAAGGGTCTCCCCACCACCTAGGAGCCACAGGGGATCAATACCTCTTGGGTTAAAAGGCCTGAAACTGATGCTGGCTCACAATGAGGCAACTTAAGAAGTTCTTTCAACCCTTAAGCGAACTCTTGCTGTAGATTTAGTCCTAAAAATGTAGTGGATCATTCTCCTATGCCTGTTATTGTTTCAGCATCTCTAATGGCTTTGCAGTAGTTTAACTGCCTTGTTTGGGGTATATAGCTTTTCATAAATCATTGGAATAATTATATTGCAGTTAGAAAGGATTTAAATCACAAGTCAGCTCAGTGTCTATTTTGATATCTTCAACAGTAGCTTTCAGAATTTTATAGACTTGGTGGAATAATACAGATTACTCTAGATTACTCTAAACTATGCCGTAGACCTTCTTCCACTCAGAAACTGAGAAAACCTGACTTCTGGCTGGACAAGCATAGGCAGTAGGAGTGAAGGACTTAAAGGACTGTCAAGCATGTTCTGATGCCCTGGAGAATTTCCATTACTACTTTGGAATGGGGGCAGGCACTCTGTGCAAAGCAGAAAGCTGTAAGTGTCCAATCACCTGTGCTGTGACATTTGTCTTTTTCATTGTCTGCGTAATCGAAACTTGATGGTGTTTGTTTTCTTTCCTCAGTGCGAATTCAAGCACTAGAGGACTAACAGTTTGTTATGGTGCAAAAAGGACTTGTAACCCTGCCAGACATTTCTGTAATTAAAAATGAAATTGGAAATATCAACACCTTTCCTGTTTGTTGTACTGATTCCTCTCAATTTTCTCATAAATATCAGGGGTTTGACAAAGAAGGACCCAGGGGAGTCAGTGGTTCAGGGGACTAATAATTCGGTCCAGAGCCTTTCACCCTCAGGTTTCCAATCTGCATCTGGCCCAGGTAGGTAGTAACCAAAAATAACTGTATGGGTGCTGTTTAGTGACCTGTGTGAAATGCATTTGTATTTGCAGGCTGGGCATATCGTCAGTCCCCTGGGAACAATTCCAGTGATTGATATACCCTTTGTGTTTTCCTCAGGGAGGCCAAAACCAACTCAACCTTTTTCTTGCCCCAAAACCAGAGGGGTGCTGGAAGCTGTCCTCATGCCCATCTTGGGTGTATGGACTCTCTGCAATATGCAGGGAGTCCTGGTAAAGGGAGTTTGTTGGCCAAGTACTTTTTTATTTGTAATATAAAATAATATAAATATGTTCAGAAACAGTCTCTGATGCAGAACAATTACAAAACATTCCACGTCAAGCCTTACCAGGTAGGGAACTTTTATCATAACCTTACTTAGTTTGGTAATATTCTCTACAATTTAATGGAAAAAAATTTAGAAATACTCTAAGCTAGTATTAAACTAGTATAATGAACAGGTGGGTAGGGTATACAAATATCTAATGCTTAAACATTTTAAAGTTTCTTGGATTGATATTTTTCATTTTAAGATACAGCTACTGAAATGCCAGTTTGAATGAACTGATATTAGTTCTCTCTTGAAATACTTCTTGAAATTCTTTGTGAAATTAAGTGATTGCATTTTCAGGACGAAGTTTCTTTTGCAGTTTAAGAGGAAGCATTTGGCATACATGCTTCCAAGCATTCCCATGTGTGCTGCGTTGCACCTAGGAAGCAAGGAGGGCAAAATGCTATTTTTGATTGTTCCAAGAAAGGAATTCTTTCCCATAAATCAGTTTATGTGGTGGTTTCTGTACAGTGGCTTCTCTTCGTGGCAGAGATATTTTAGAGAGTTGGCAGAGGTGATAGGCTGTCTACAGTGAAATGGACCATTCAGTCTGTGTTGGTGAAGTAGGTGGTGGTAGTGTCTTACAGAGACGCCACTTGTACTTTCAACTTTTGCAACAAGATTTGTAAAACAATAGGAGCAAGTCACATAAGAAAAGTGGGAAACTTGATCCAGCCATGTTGCATACATCAGGATTTCAAAGATAGGTGGACTTTTTGCTTGGCAAGAATCGAACACCTAAATTCTAGTGGAGAGGGATAAATAGAATTGCTATTTTGTATAGCTTGAACTTCCTATATGTCCCATTATAGTGATATTTAGTATTTGTGAGTTTGTGCAGAGGGAAAACCAGACATAAAGGGCTACTCTGGATTGTAAATTTGCAATGATAACAGGTCACACCTGTTGCAATGCCCAAGTAGAGTTTGAATCCTAGCAAATGGGATTGGAATTTTCCTGTGTAGGTAGGAAGAGGAGAGAAAATATCTCCTAATTATCTCCCTAAAATAAAAATTAAAAATATTTGAAAGATGAGGGCAAGGAACTGTGGGTTTTTTTCTTCATAATGTTAATATGCCATATTGCAGTGTAATTCCAGTTCTGCCAGTTAAAAGCTTATTAAGCTGCTATCATAGTAAATAGGTTATTAACATTGAAAATGAATGTCATCAGCATCATTGAAAATTCTTTCAATTCCCCTAATATCTCTTAAATGCACAGTATAAGGTACCAATCTGTCTCAGTTTGGGATCTGAGAAATTGTATGTCCTTAAAAAAAAATTCAGAAAACTCTTTTTTTGTCACTATATTTTGCATTTCCCACGAATAGAGAATTTGAGTATTTGAGTGGAGTATTTGAAATCTGTCCAGCAAATAATTTGTTTGACATTGCTTCATTTGGAATCAAATTGCTTTTCTTTTTTCTATTTCCCCATATCCTGCTGAAATTGACTCCAATTTAGAAATAATATGCCCAATTACTGCAGCTTCATTTTCAAAAAGGAAATTTGCTATTTTTCTGATATTTTTAACGGGGTTGTAAGAAGTTAAAACTACTGTTAGAGTAGGATCCAGAATTTCTTGTGTTCTTGATGAAGAAGATAGTCATACTTAGTAACAGAGGGATCAAAGATGGTCTTGGATGCAGCTATTTAATTTGCAGGCTTGAAAATCAAGAGTAATTCTCCTGAAATTTATGGATTTTAATCCTCAGCAGAAGCAGTTCCAAAGCAACAAGCTGAATGTAAATCTTTGGATGCTTAGCTTTTTAATTTGACTTATTTTTGAAATATTTATTTTAGAATTTTTTTCTACCTTTCCAGGCAGACAAATCATCAAAGCTACAGAAACAAGCAAAGAGGTTGTTTGTATAATCCTTTCAGATCTTTTAACTCTCTCTAAGTAAAAGTTTTGTTTGTTTTTGTCTTGGATTGCCAATTGTGGCTATGTTTTGGCAGCATTGAAACTTTTAAACCGAATATGTCAATGGCATGGGACAAATGCAAAATGGCAAAAGAATAAAGTAGAAGGTAATGCTGCAAAAATGACATTTTCTCTGTACTATACTGACCTTTTTGAAGTGCACCATCTTTAAAGGACACAAGCAGTACTTTGATTTGCAGCTCACCTAAGTGATGGCCTCTTCCATATCCTCTGTCACCTCACAACTTACTTAGTAATTTTTAGCTTATACACAAGAGTTAGGTTAACTTTCACGAGAGTGAAAATCATTATTCATAAAATAGCACAAAAACCATAGCAGTGTTGTGGGTGAAGAGTCAGAAAGTCTGTGGCTTTTTAATGTGATTTTAGGTCATTTAGGGCAAGTTGTCCTGAGGTATTTGAGTGTTGTGCTCTGCGTCTAATGGCAGTTGGTTCCCTGGTGCTGCAGGAGCTGTTTTGCTCCTGTAAAGGTAGGGAAATTTGCTTCCTAGGAACTTCTAAAAAGTGCAGGATGAAGGAGCACCAAGAGATAAATGGCTCTCAGTGGACTGTCAAGTTGCACATAGAAGAGCCTCACCACCCTTATGGAGCACGTGTTATATCACTTTATGACTCAATTCTTCATCTGGAAAATGGGATTAAGAACGCTTCTTTCCTCTCATCTATTTAGGCTGTAACCTCCTTGGAGTGCTTAGAGTTTGTTTATGGAGTACTCGGGAAGATGGGTCTGCAGTCCCGTATGAGACATCCCTTTCCACCAGGCCATTGCAGTAATAAAGACAATCAGAACCACCTGCAGTATCTGGATTTTCATGAACAGTTTTTAGCAAAGCATAAATGATATTTGCTTTATATGGTCTGAGTGTTGGAGCAGCAGAGAATGCAATATCTGGACTCACTTGAGAGCTATTTTACATTTTTTAAAAGCTTCCTCAAGCAACTAATTTGCACTGTCCCACATGTGTGCTTAAAGTCCCTTTACTTGGGAAAGTATTCCAGTGACAGGCCTTTGGAAAGAGGGAAGAGGCTGTTGTTTCAGCCACTGTATTGAAATGCCGTCTGTGATGTGATCTAGAGTAGCTTCAGAGCTCTTGTGTGTTTCTGTGTTTTGCTTTTTGCTCCCCTCTCCATTTGCCAGGTGAGCAATTTAGCCAGCTCTGTTTTCAGAGCCTAGTTCAGTGCAGAAAACTGGTGCTGCTAGTTCCTTATTTCAAAACCTAAAAAGCTGAGTGTGTATTTAATACTACATTTCATATAGATTCCACATTGTTAATTTTTAATATATGTCAGTTTTTCAGAATTTGCTCACCACTGCAGTCTGGTACTAAAAACTTTTGTTTTGAATTTTTAGTGTTTGGAGGAAACTAGTCAATTCAAGCTTACTGCCTGGGTCAGACAGCTGCTTCCAGCTCTGCTTGCCTCTCTAGGAGCATTGCAAGTTGTAGTCAAAGACATCACAGATGATGCCAATTTAAAAACATGCTTTAAAATGTTAGGCGTGGGTTACTTTTCTTTGGTTCTGCTTCTAAGCCATATCTTCAGAGTGTGACAAGAGTTAAACATCACTTTTTAAACCTCTGAAAGCTGTAGATTCTCGTGTCAAAATCTGGGAGAAAAAAACCAAGTCGGCTAAATATGGAAAGACTTGGTGAAGCTAAGTGAGCTGGCAGCATGGAAAGACATTTTCTTTATTTCTGGTTTAGAAATTTGAAACAACTTAATCCTTACCCTGCTGAAGTGTTTCTAGATCTGGCATCTATTCTTCCTAGACCCTTGACTTCTTAAAAGCAAAACTCAAGCCCCAAAATAAAGGCTGTGAAGGAGTAAAACCAGAGAGGTGTATCCATAAAACTGCCTGGGCGTGCTTCAAGATGTTTTTTAACATGAGTCCTGCATTCAAAATTGTCTTACTGGGCTATGGTTATAGTAATAAAAGGAGAACAAATAGGTTGTTTAGGAGGATTTAACAAGCAGGGTGCTTTTAGTTTCCTGGGTAAAACATGGTAATGAGTGAAATAGAGTTTGGAACTGACCTTGTGTGCTTCACTTCCATTTTTTGTGATTAATGGGATTTCATTCCCATTACACACCTCCAGAGTGTAATAATGAGACAGTGTAGTAAGTGTAAGTTCCAGTTCTCCAGATGGTGTGTTTTATGCAGCATTACCACTGGCAAAAGAAGTTACCTTTTGTACTGGCAAAGAACTGGAGTTGCAAAGGAACCTCCCTGCTGAAGAAAGCCCACATACAGTATTTATAAATCGTAACTACATTCAGGAAATGGTGAAAAGGGGAACTGGATTCTAATGGCCATGCCTAATTTTTAAAAGGTTAATGTTAATAAAATAATCAGAACATGTAAAGCAAACTGTCCCAGAAGCGCTTCCTGAATGTGAATTGCAGAGTGATACAACTCAGTGTTTCATAGCTGCTCTTCAGTCAGTTTCTTGAGAAATGGTAAATGAGCAGAAAAAAATGCTGGAGGAATTAGCACTTCAGGGTCTCCTTTCATTCATCAAAGAGATGTATTTTCAAGCTTAGTATCATTTCACACGTGCTGCCATCAGCAAAATCATTACTTTAAGAGGTTTCCAAAGTTAGTAGGGAATTAAGGGAGGCATGATCTGAAACTCTAAAGACAATTATGAAAGACGTCAAGGATTTTCTTTGATCTATTTGTTTTCCATGGGTCCTTCAGTAAAGGTATGAATTGTTGACTATAACCAGAACAAGGCATAGTTTTCTGAAGCAGTGTTCCATCAGTAAGAGCATTTGCCAGAACAAGCCATCAGCTTTAGGAGTATGGGAGAAATCTTGTTCTGACACCAAAAAATGAAGTAGAGTTGTCAGCCAGAATTAAGTTTGTTTTATTGTTTCACTTTTTACAGTTCCGCTTCTTCCTATTCCTGTGTTTACCTAACAAGAATAGATTGCTCTCTTTATTGATCCTTTTATTTTTATCTCTCCTGATTACTGCATGAGTTGATCAAGTAGCAGTTCCAAGCAGCTTATTATTCAGAGTAGGCTAGCATGCTTTTGGGACATTTCCTTGGTCTAGCTCAAGTTGTAGTAACTTCATGACTTGGTGGACTTTGGTCACACTGCTGGGGATAATTCAGAATGTTAATACATGATGCCACATTTGCGGAGAAAAAAACTGCACCTTTCTCTTTTGTTCTGAGTAACCTGCTCTAAACTGACCCTATTTTTAGCAGGAAGAGTTTAACCAGACAATCTCCAGAGGTCTCTTCTCACTGTAGCCATTCTGTGAAAGAGAAGGTTTTTGGCAATAGAGGATACCTAATACTTTTCACTCAGGAATGTCTGAAATAAGAAGGGATCTACAAGTACTCCATGTATGATGTGTCTGCTCACGGAGGTGCTCTTTAGGACTTACTTGCACTCTGACATTTTTTGCTTTCTGAGTCAAATTGCATCCAGTTTTAGTTTCAGGCTTGGAAGTAGATTGACTGGAAGGTGTTTGACCACCATCCTCAATTATGCAAGACGTATTTCTGCAGATAAAGATGGGTGATCCTAGGGGGAGAAAAGTTGGTAATGTCAGCAGGGGGAAAAAAGGACAAGAAAAATGAAGGATGGCCTACTTCTCTACCCTTCCTTCAAAGAAGGACCTTAGTGGAATGATGACCCCCATTACCACATTACCATTGTGGTAATTAGTTTGTAGCAACTGTTAAGGGTTAAGATTTTAATAGGGATAAAGGACAGTTGTTCAAAGTAACCAATCACTCCAGCACAGTTTTATCTACATTAAGTCAAAATGATAGTCATCAATTATAACAAATAGAATAAATTCTAAGGTTTTGCAGTTCTTTTGCTCCAAAATTATAGTTCGTGGCATCAGGAAGATATTTTTTCATTATATACTGAGGAATACTTTGGCAAACCTAGTTGCACTCCCTTGCTGTCAGAGGGAGTACAAGGAGATTTGGACCTTCAAATGATAGGTCTTATCATTTCTATCCAGTCAATAAGTAATTTAATCACCGCTTCCTCTGGGCTAGAAATACAGCACTTACGCAAGTCAGTTAAGACAGCATGAAAATACTTTGGATACATTGTTCTTTACTCTTGGAGAAGACAACACAGTATAGATATTTGGTGGGAAAGAGAGAAAGATATGTTATATATTGATGCTAGATGGTTAATTCTTTTTCCCCCGCTTATCTTCCTATTCCACAGCTTTCCATACCTCAGTATTCAGTGTTAGTTACATATGCTTAATTAAAAAAACAGTTTCTGATTGATTCTGAAATTAATGTTGCTAGTCAGGCAGTTTGCTTCAGAGATTGTTGATGGATCAGCTGTACTGTTTCTCAGTCAATGCCCAAAATTTACAGAGCTGTTTCTTTTGAATTTTAGATTTTTTTATTCCTGTTACATAATGCTAATTAAAGCTATTTTTAGTAATTATGTTCCAAAAATGGAATAGACTGTGTGAAGTGGGACAAGAGTATTTGGGAATTTAGAACACTTTTAGAAGTTCAAAAGCAAGACCGTATCAGGAAAGTCAGGTTGTAATGACAAATTATTGGCCATGATCTCAGTGCTGAAGTGCAGCTTTGTGGAGTAAAGCTAAGAGGCAAAATATATATTTAAAGAATGTATGCTTTTGTACTTTTTTCTGCTGAAAAAAAGGCTTTGTATTCTCAACAAAGGATTTTATTTTGCAGGCTACACTCTTGAACAGTCTCTGTTCTCTGCTGCTTGAAGTTTCAGATTATCTTAAGAGCTGGTCATCTTTGAAATCTGACTTGGATAACCTTTTTCTGTAAAATGCAGTAGTACTAACCAATCAGAAAAGAAAAGAGATGCTTTCAAAATTTGACACCGTTGATTGACGTTGTGTGACAGTTTTGTAAGGATGGTGGAATAGCAAAGTTATTTCTTGAATCCTTCCAAGATGGCATTTTTTCCATTTTTCATGTAAATATTGACCAAACTGTGTATAATAAATTAGCTACATTTCAGAGGCAAAAATACCAGCCCTGAGGCTGTCAGAAAGATTTCAGTCCTTTTCTTAACCATTTTTTATATACAATAATTGTGGTGAATGTTGTTATTAAATACATCTGTGTTTTCATGTGTTCTGCTGACTATGCTCAAATTATTGGATCAATGAATGTATGAATGATCACTGATCTTGGATACTCTTCAGTTGCTGGTTGTATTGCATGGTAATGCTTCAAACCCAGCATAATTGTGAATAACAGGTTAACGAAAAGACCAAAATGTATTGAACTGTGCAGGTTGAGCGCATTAGTTCTAGCCTCTTTATAATGTGCACAGCTTTTGTCAACAGAAGAGCACAGACACTTTCTGTTATACTATTAAGAACATTTTCAATTAAGGCAAAATGTATAATTATACTTTTTGGTGTAACATAGTTCCTTTACAGATAGATCAGAATTTGATGTGATGGTTTCCTTAGGTGTTTGCCAAATACTCTGTTCTCCTCTTGTCTTCTTTATTCACATTCTTTATTCACACTGTTTCAGAAGCATAACTGCAGTCAAACATTCACACATGATGCAAGAACATTGCACCATAAGTTTTGCTCACAGATATTCCCAATTAAATAAAAGAAGGGGAAATCTGATGATTGTTTACCTTTGATGAATTTTCTCCTACAGGTTTATTCTTAAGCAGAACTAAATAGTATCTGAAACGTCAATGTATTTCTTCTAGAATACCTGTGGAGAGCAGACCTTTGTGTGATCTTTGGGATCTGTTTGCAAATACAGTACTGCCTGACAGCTGTGTTGTCCTCTGTGGCCACTGTGCTAAATGGAACTCAGAGAAAAGAGAGGGTTTTATATCACAGAAGAATAGCAAGTAAGGTGATGCCTATGAGAGTGTAGGTCTTCTTTCTCTATGGTATTTGGTCCCAAGAGTAAATCAAGGTAGAATCTGACTGCCTTGCTTTGGTATCTTCTCTGTACTATTGTCTACAGGGTTATCCCTCACCTCTCTTCTGGTCTGGATTGTTCCATACCTGACCCTATCAGAAATGTTTATATTTAGTCATGTCATCAAATTTTGCTCTAGAAGTTGATTAAAACATGAGGGAGCCTTGAAGCTGTCATGTTTTTGTAGCTGCTTCCCTAATGAGAATCAGGACAGGAAAGATGAAGAGAACCATAGATGCTTCCTTCATTTTCAGCAGATGAAACTCATTCAGGAAAGTCTTGCATTTTGTGTCGGTTGTGTGGTGATAAACCTGAGTAGTGACAATGGGCCATGAGTAACTGCTTTAGTGGTAATGGCAGCACAACTGCATTGGAACATGTAACTGGAATCCTGCAGTACCATCTCATTCTTATGTGCTCTTGATTTTTTAGCTATTAGTACTTAAAAGAGGTAGAGGTCAGAAGGCCATACTTTTTAATCTTTGATTCCTGCTACTGGTGCCTATAGTAAAAAGATTCTTCTTTCTAAGGGCCCAAAATCCAAAACTTCCTTTGAAAGTAATGCCAACAAGAGGTGGTTTGTCTTTCTTTTGAAATATTGTCATGTATCTAAATTTTGTATTACGTTTTAAAGAGTGTACTGCTAAACTGTATGTGTGTTTATAGGTTTTTATGTTTGAAAGTCTTGATAGCTTTTGGGGGGTCTTGATAGCTGTTGTGTTACTCAATTTCATTATTCTATCTGTTTGTCAAAGAGTAGAGGGATCAAGCAAAATGAAAAGTGTTAATATACAGTTAACTACTGTCTGTGCTTTCAGCTTGTGCCACCACCTCTCTGCAGTCTGGGTTTGGATGAGGTGAATCATGAGTGAGAAAGTGCAGGAGTCAGGAGGAGGGCAGGTGATACAGCTTCAAGGTGGAAGGATGTTCAGGGCATAGAATCTTATTGTGTAGGAAGATTTTTCTCTGTGAAGAATGGCTGTAGTGGTAAAAGAGCTTTTCACCTGTGTTTGGCTAAGACAGAAAATTTAATGGTCTTGAAGAAATACAGGTTGAGAGGAGTTTCTGTGGTATCTGCAACCGTAGATGATGTTGGACATCTTTGATGTGGGTCCTGAGTGTTGTAGGAGTGTATGCCCCTGCAGCACTGAGGGAGAAATGCTGGCATTACTTTCTTTCTCTGTAGTAGCCTCAATTCATACTTTGAAGGCCTGGGGCATGGGCTGATGTTTAGTGTTATTTTAGGCCATCAGGAGATAAGTATTGTCTGTCCTTGCCATTATTCTTCAGGCTGCTCCTTTCAGCTATTGTACTGTACTGTTATTTTCTAAAGCACCCCTCCTAAGCCTTGATTCCAAATGTGTTTCATCAGCATGCTTATTTTTATCAGCCAGTTTGGCTGAAAAAGCTTTTTCTTTAAAGCTCAAAAAAATACAAGTTCAGAAAGATTGTGTCTGTGTGGTGTGTAGACATCTATCAATTTATCTGTTAATATGCACTGTTGTATATGTGATCACACAGCTCCACTAAGCATAGCTGAGATTTTTTTGTTCCTATGGTTAAAAGGATCAAATTTTGGAAAAACATGTTTCTGGGTAAAGGTTTGTTTAGTCCTCGTTTTTCTGATTAACAGTCCTTAAATTTGCAGTGCTGGTGCCAGATACAGCATTGTAATGTCGATATAAAGTATCCCTAACTATAAACGTGCATTTGTTAATATGGCATGAATTATTCATAGAATCATAGAATATGCTGAGTTGGAAGGGACCCATGAGGGTCATTGAGTCCCACTCCTGGCACAGGATACCCCAAGATTCACACCATGTGCCCAAGAGCATTGTCCAAATGCTTCTTGAACTCAGGCTGGGTGCTGTGACCACTTCCCTGAGAAGCCTGTTCCTGTGCCCAGCCACCCTGTGGGTGAAAGACCTTTTCCGGATATCCAGCCTAAACCTCCCTCAACTCGACTTCAGGCCATTACCTTGGGTCCTGTCACTGGTCACAAGAATGAAGAGGTCAGTGCCTGCCCTTCTTCTCCTCACGAGGAAGTTGTAACTGCAGTGAGGTTTCCCCTCAGCCTCCTCTTCTCCAGGCTGAACAGACCAGGTGACCTCAGCTGCTCCTCAGGTGGCTTCCCCTCCAGACCCTTCACCATCCTTGCAGCTCTCCTTTGGACACTCTCTAATAGCTCAGTGTCTTTTTTATATTGTGGCACCCAAAACTGCCCCCAGCACTGGAGGTGAGGCCATCCCAGTGCAGAGCAGAGTGGGACAATCTCCTCCCTTCCCTACCTGGCCGTGCTGTGCCTGATGCCCCCCAGGACATGCTTGGACTTTCTGGCTGCTAGGGCACAATGACTCATATTCAATTTTCTGACGACCAAGCCTCCAAGATCCCTTTCCACAGCTCTGCTCTCCGGCTTCTCATTCCCCAACCTATTCACAGAACCAGGGTTGCCCTATCCTAGGTGCAGAATAGGCACTTCCCTGTTAATCTTTATCCAGTTGGTGATTGCCCATCTCTCTGGTTTGTCGAGGTCTCTTCGAAGGTCCTCTCTGCCCTCAAGGGAGTTGGCAGCGCCTCCCAATTTAGTATTGTTTGCAAACTTGCTTCATATTCCTTCAAATCTTGCATCCAGGACTGGGCGAAGGATGGAAACCCTGGGGAACCCCAGTATTTTTAACAGTATTACTTTAGCAAGTATCCTAAGATGTGGTAAAGAGCAACCCAACTTTTGTGCAGGTGTCCTTAGAAATGCAAGTGGCAATCACTGAGACCCATCTACTTAACTATGACTGTTTACATCATAAAAAGAAATTCACTCCTATAATTATATTCAGAATTATAGAAAGCTCTTGCTGCTGTAGATTATTTGATCTCTCTGGGGAAACTTCCATCAAACATAACAGCCTACATTTTTACTTTGTTAATTATAAAGCTGTGAACAAGAAAATGCAAGACAATCTCAACTATTCTTAGTGTAATAGTAGCTTCCTAAAATATTACTGCCTTTATGAGTCCCAGTGGAGGATCTTTCTATGTGCGGAAAAAACCCAATACCATCCTCTTGCATAAATGAGGAAATACATTCCAGATGTATTAAGAAAATAATCAACACACATCTATCACGGTCTCTTATAAATCCATGAACTTAGGTTATCTACAGGTTTGCTCTTGCTTTTTTTCTCCATCTACCTCATCCAAAACAGGTGTTGTTTATTCTTTTGTGACTTTAGGTTGTGCCTATTTTGTGAGGAGGGATGGATTAAAAATATTTTCGTCTCTTCTTTGTGATGATATGGAAGAGCATTTGAGAGTTGTGTGGAGTAATGCTTTGCTTTTGACTGTTTTTGAGGCCTTTTATAAAGACACCCATAAAGATACTCAAAACCCAGTTGGACTCAGTTCTGGCAGGCAGCTCTAGGTGGCCCAGCTTGAACCAGGGCCATTGAACTAGATAATCTCAAGAGGTTTTTCAGAGAATTCTTCCTTTGGTGCTTTGATATTTGTGTGTTCCACTGTGATCAGCTCTGCTGTTGAGTTGTGATAATTATAAATCTTCATGGTCCTTCTTCTGCAAGGTCTCTGTAGTCTTATCCTTCTCAGACCATCAACAGTTTCAGTGATACCCAGTTGCTGGGCACTTCTAGTTACAGGACTGAAGCTTAAGTCCACTTAAAATCCAAAAGTGAATATTTGCTGAATTTTGAAACTATCAGGCTTACAAAACCAGAGCTTCTATGATGTGCAGCTGCTTTTTTTTTATGTCTGTGCTCCCCCAAAAGCACACCTGCTGGAAGACACTTTATTGAACAGTAAAATCAAATCTCACAAAATTAGAATTAAGCTGTGGGTGCAGAGTGTTCACTGTTTGCTTTGGAAGTACCCCCAGCGTAATTTTGCTCTGAATTCATCCGCAAACCTTTGTTGTCACTCAGATGGGCTTTAAGGTTAGAAGGCCAGAGAAAGCTTCTTGCAAAATAAAAATTGATTAGTAATGATTTTGTGTATGTATCTGGAGGATGTGCAATAGTAACTCAGTCCTTTGAAGCTTGTAAGTGATTTCTGGATGGTCATTGAGCAGCAGATGGATTTGGCTGCTGTTGTTGAAATAATCAGATCTGGCTTTTTTTGACAAGCACCATTTAACAATGTGAGTGATGGCCTTGTGCCTTTATTTCAGCAGTGAAACCTACACTTATGCTACCTTAAGAGACCAGTGTAAGCTTTTCGGATAGTTTTAAATCTTTATTGATGATTTACTCTTGTCTTACTTTTTATTACTGAATCGAATTTATAGAGGTGTTAAGAAACAAGCGTATCAACCATGGCAAATACACAGAAGAGCCTCCTAGTGATATTGAAGACCCAAGTGTATGTTCCTTGGCTCAGTCAAAAAGTATCAAAGTTGAAATTATCAGCAGGCTTCCTGCAGCATAATGTTTTTTTTCCTGGAGTCACCTTCTGATACTGTTCCTTTTTGTCACATGTGGACAAGCCAGAGTAACTTTCCAATGCAGGTGGAAACATCTGTTCTTTTCAATGCTGGCTGCGAGGAGTGGGAGATGTTTTTCATGTAGGTTTTTGCCAACATTTCACTCTGGTAGTCTTTTGGCTTTTCTGGCAGTGTTCATGATGATAAAATGCAGACCAGTTTAAGGGCAGACAACAGTACATCTTCATAACTATTTGTGTGCATTGCCTGAAGTGCAGTTGTGCAAATTCACCTGCTTTTCTTACTTTAACTGTGTGGATTCAAAGGGAGGAGAGATTGTTAAAGGCAGACACTGCAGTTTTCCCATCATAGCGTGCATGCGTGACTGTGAATTTTGAGGTCAAAAATTTGTGAGGATCAGTACGCAATTGTGATTCTGTGATAATAGCTGGCAGGTTTGCCAGTTTAAGCTGGTTCAATAAGGCTGATGTAGTGATTAGTTTATCTTGAGATTAGTGGTAGGAGCAGAAGACTGGGGAAGAGCACACCAGGTTTTGGGTCACTGGAAGAGGCAGGTGTGTTCTGCAGTCTTGGCAGATGAGTAAATCCTCAGTATATGTTGGCCACAGACTAGCTGCAGCAGAGCTGGCTAGTTTACCTCAGCGAGAAAGACGTGGGATAATTTGTTCTTCCTGGAGTTTCCTGTTGATCTGACTAGGAAGCAGAATTAGCTTGCTCAGGAGGCTGGGTACCTTTAGCTTGTTCAGGGAGCTGGGTACTTTTAGCTTTTGTGCACCACACAGACAACCTTGCAGTCTCTATCAGCACAGTAGGGAGAGTAAAGGGCAGTTTTGTTCATCTGAGGGGATTGTCTGAATGTACTGTAAATTTCAACTAAAGTTAAGGTATGAACAATGGAACCAGTGATTTTACTGAGTTCAGCTTCCTTTCTGTGCTCTGAGTAGGTTAATGTCAGCTGTGCAGAACCTGCATCATGGCTGGACTCTGTTGAGAAGTTGGAGAGGACAAAGTGGAGATGCTGATCCAAACTTTCTTTCATCTCCTCATATTGGGGAAGGCATTGATGCTGGCCTGGTTTTGCTCTTCTTGGTTTCCTCTATGTGTTTACCACCTTTGAATTTTTTTGATTTCTTTTAAAGTGAAATTTTCTGAAGTCATTCATAGGGCTTCTAATAAAAGTTGCAGCTCTTTTTCTGTCCTGACTTTATGGTGTTTTTTTGTGAATCTGAAATAAGGTGAATTTCATCTGATCTGAAGTGTTGTTACAGGACAGTGTTGGATAGCTTAACTGGTTGTGCAGTCAGTAGATGTTTATATGCACTCTTGTGGAAATACAATATTTCTGATTCTTCTCCTAGTTATGCTTCAGGAAACAGTAGCAGTGAGGCCAATGGTATATTTTGAAATAAATAAGAACTGGGCTGTTTTTTTTTTTCTTTTGCCATTTGGCTAGTGACAGCTTAGATCTCATCTGGTCTGAATTGGCACAGCTTCACTGATGTTGGAGAAGCTTTTATAGTAATTCACACCAGCTGAGCTTGTTATGCAGTCCAGTCTGTGCAATTGTGGGGTGGTGTTTTTTCTCCTTTTTACCTCTCCTTCTGCTTTCCATCTTGTGCTCTTGTGCTTGGGGATCTTTTGTTTTGCCCTTCATGCTTGTTCCAGTTCTGGCCAATTGCATATAAACTGTTTCTGAGTAAAGCTTCTTCACGTGAATCCATACACTTATTTGTTTTGATTCTAGGTTGCACAGATATGTAGAGGATTTAAATCCAAATTGAGGATTTATTCTTTTCTATAGCTTTTTTTACTTATGCAAAACAAATACTAGTTTTAATATCTGGATGTATTTCTGCATAGGCAAGCTCTATTTATTTAATTTGATTTTTGAGAAGTCAAAATGAATACGTACCAAAATCTGCTTCTAGTGGTGATTCTTTCTTGGAGTTTGGCAGAAGAACTTATGTTTCTATTGTGACAACAAAAAGTAGAAAGGATTTATACTCATCTAAGAATCACTATGTCTTAGAGCCTATCCCACCTTGGGGGAATTAGATATATTTTGTACATAGAAAGCTTATGCTAACTTATATGCAAACTTCATGTGATAATTACCTAAGGACACTTTGATTAATCTGTTTGTACTCTAAAGGCTGATGACATTTTAAATTGTTCAGGAAACCAGGCAGTCATGATGAAAACTGCTCAGAAGCTAAAAACCTCTTACAATTATGTGCAACTTGTATGCAATACATCTTAGACACTGACAAGTAAAATGAAATTGTAATCATTCTGTTGTGTTTATAATAATTTAATCTTAAGTCATACCTGTGCAACTATAAGAATTTAATGGGATTTTGTGGCTTGCATTCTTACAGGTATGCATATTTTAAAAGTATGTTAATGAAAAAGAGATGATGAAGGTTATGGAGTTCTGTGCTCCAGCTGAGGAGCGCTTGATCTCTCTGTTCTGTCTTGTGGCCAGTAGCATTTGTATCAGAGAAAAACAAGGGGAAAACCTACAGTAGAGAAATGTGGTAACCAAATATTCCATATCTTTCTTTCTAGCCAGGAATGCTTCACAGTTTTCCGATAAGGCAAAACCTGATGATGCTTATTGTCCCACACAGACAGTATACTGCATATTTCCAATCATAAATTTTATTAAGTGTATCTTTTCAATATATGTCTAATCTTGAGATTAGTAAGGAAGTTTATAGTCTCTTCTGATAAAATGGACTGTTTAATTTTAAATCCAAATCCTGGATTCTTGCTTGTTTTCAGTTTGTCATAGCAAATTCCTCAAAACCAGTATTAGTAGGTTATTGATTAGATGAAGTAATTTAAGACTGTATAATTAAGATTCTGTTAACGCAGCATCAGCCTGTGGAATTTAATACATTTGGAAGTTCAAAAGCTTCACAAAATTGGGGCGGAGTAGAGAAACCTCTGTTGAAGTGTATTTTTGTGATTCTGAGATTAGTTCTAGAAATTAATAATTCAGAACTGTGTTGTTCATTTAGTTATTTGGTGACTTGGTTTCTTTGAGCAAATGACTAGTGTACTTTAAATTTCATCATTTTTAAGACAAGGTTAGTCGTAGCCTCTTCCCTAAGGCTTGATGTTTGCTAAAAGACATAAAGAACTGTGTTACAAAAATGCTTCATAAACATTAGTCTCTCAGCTGTGCCTGGTTCTTGTCCCCCACTCTGCACTGCTCCATCACTGCTGGAAAATTATTATCTTTTATTGTTCAATTCCCTTTGGGTTTGAGATAAGCCAGATGGTGGGGTTGCCTTCCAGGGGAGTTTTCTGCTTTGCATTATCAATTTTCCAATCCCTTACTAGTAATGGAGGAGTTGCAGCATGTAACCCCCTTTGGTCTAGTAGTTTTATGTACCTGTGTGTTGATTTGGTAATTCCTATTATTTGGTATATTTAATTTCAATTAAATTTTTGTTTTCATCAAAATCTACTTGATTTGAGTGATTTATATGGGGATTACAGTAGGAAGTATTGTGTTCTTGGCACAGGTTTCCACTTTCCAAAATATTAAAATAAAATATGTGTGATTATTTCTAAAGATCAAAGGAAAGAAGGCAAAAAATACTGTTTAACATTGTTTTCAGGAACTGCATAGATTTTACAGGATGTGAAGCTCACCAGTTCACCATGTTAGATGATCCTTTGCAGAATTCAGTGTCTTGTGTACTTAGACATATGGTATCTTTAGTAACTTGTAGGAACCCCTAAAATCTTGCTGACCATAAAGGTCCCACTGCAATATTCTACAATTAAGGAGTGTATGAGTCCATGTGTGGAGTTTTGTTTCCATTTAAAGAAAAAAATCCTATTAAGTAGTGGGCTCTAACTCTAAGACTAAGAGTTCTTCGAATGTATCGTAAATTATTAGACAGTTTGCATAACCTGTATGGCAGGAATTTGTTAGGTCTCACAATCTCTAGAAGCCCAGGAATGGGCACCCAAAATCAGCTTTTCTTAAAGGAGATTTTGTAGCCCCCTCTCTCTCATCTGTGAAATGGTACCATAATCCCAAGAACTGTGTTAAATATTAACTTGTTTGTCCACTTTGCCTTGAAATGATGAAGTGCTCCATAAATAACAAGTGACATTTGTAGAAGTTCTTGTGATTGTGGTTACATGAGGAAGGTAAGCCAAATGTGCTGCTTGAAGGATGTTGCCATATAAAATCCCAAATGACGTGCTTAACCATTCACTGCAGAAAGAATTGACAGGAGGTTTGCATGTAAATTACCTCGGGGTGTGTTAGTTTAAAATGTAATCTATTGAGAAAGAAAATCACACTGTCATGTTTAGCCTCCTTTTTTTTTTCTTTTTTTTTTTTTTGGTGCAGTGTTATGATACAGTCTTACAGGCTCCTTTTATTTTGAAGCCCACTGGAATTGCGTGTAATTTCTATGTATGAAGTTTTCTGTTGAGATTAGTATTTTGGGCTTTCTCCTACCTGAAAATTCCTCCTAAGCAAAGATTGAACATAATTTTCCTATAAAGAATTATGAGCACACACACAGAGCCCTCCTCACAGAATTATGTGTGTCTGAGGGGACCTCCTGAGCTCTGTGGTCCAACCCCCTGCTCAGCACAAGTCCAGACAGAACAGTTTGCCCTGGGCTTTGTTCAGTCATGTTTCAAATTGCTCCCAGCAGAGCCTGTACCCATCCATCACTGCAGTGGAGTGAGCTGTCCCGTCATGTCTGTAATCCTGGTGAGGTCATGGCTCTGGAACTGCGCTCAGACTTTTAATTCCTCCTGTTTGCTTCCCGTGCTGCGTGCATGTGCATCCAGTTTTGTGTTCAGGAGAGATGCAGAGGATTCCTAGAGCTGGTCATGCCCCTTTAAAAGAGCTGTGTGTTTCCATTGCCTTTAATATTAGCAAGATCCCTTGCCCAGCAGAGGAAAGGGTTCAGAGGCTATGGTGGTAGAGTAGAGAGTAAGTAATAGGATTTGAGCTGATTCAGTCTTTATCCAGAGCTATGCTGATATAACTTATATTTAGAAATGCTGTTATTCAGTGGGTATATGTAGATAAACTGATTATGTGTTCAGGTATTTCTTTACAAAATGTACAAATGTGCATCAGCTGTTGAAAGGTGACCCCTCTGCGTTTTTGTTTTGTTGCTTTTTCTTTTTCCATTTCCTGAGCAAGGGAGAAAGTGAGGGGGGAAGCAAGATCTAAGGCTGCTCTGTGCTGGAAAACTTGATGTTATTTGCTGTAAATATGGTAGTTGTGATAAAAAAACTTAGAAAACCTCCATTAAAGTAAAATGCAAAATAAAAAAAAAAAAGGAACACAACTTCCTAGTATATTCTTTCTACCTTAATTTTTTTTTTAAAAAAGAGAAACTATGTATTTCTGTAAAGGGATTAAGAAACTCCAGATGGCTGTTAAAAAAATAAAATAAAATGGGGGTGGAGAAAGTCAAGAAGAAACATTTTCTATTGACTTGTTCTTTCTTTTTGGAAAGGTCACTGGAAATTTACACAGTGACAAAATAACAACCCAATTAGTATCTGTCCTGTAAAACTAAATGTTAATTTATTTCAGATTCTCCTCTATTGACAAGTGGGACTGATATTCAAGATGGACTTTTCTACATGAGTGCAGGGCAAAAATTACCAGACTGTTTATGAGTTTCTATAGCAATTGCTGTCAATTTCAAACCATAAAGAAAAAAAGATATAATTAAATACTATCTGTATGTTTGTTTTTTAAAAAGATTATTCTTTTAATTATATTTCTGAAAGCTATAAAAGACACAATTTGGTAATGTGAGTTAATCTTAAAAGTACAGCATCCCCTTATCTAGTGCTTAAAAAAAAATTCCAGTAGAAAATACTATTACATTAATTGTCATTATATAGGAATTATAGATTTATGGGGTCTAACATTTCCTTTATCATTCATTTCTTTAGGTGTCAGTGGTGCACTATCTTTACAAAATTAACTTCACTGCATAACAGGAGATTAATTACCAACTGTGAAAAAGGAATATTATCTAGAGAACTAGCGACTTTTTTAGAGAAAGGAATCTCTTTAATAAAGGGCCTTAAAATGCAGTTCTTCAAATGAGGAAGAGAAATCATTCTTCTTATATTCCAGAAAGAAAAGCAGATAAATAGCCTTTTCTGATAATTCATTTAAATATTTTAGCAGTGAATTGAAATACCATCTAATCAAAGCAGTGTCCTTTCATTTATGTTCTATGCTTATCAGAATATTTCCATTCATATAGTCCACAAGGAAGATACAAAACTCACTGCGTGAAGGTTGGATTTTTCCCATTGAGTTGCTGTGATAGTGACACAGACAGAAAATCCACTTGGGCACATCTCTCCATCCCTATAGAGACAGTGGTGTGTCCTCCATGTCCCTGCTCTGTGCATGGAATGAGGTGATGTTTGATGAGGAAGGAACTGTACTGAGGTCTGCATGTTTGGTTTTTTTCTATTGACTTCGGTGGGCTTCCGATTATATACTGCTTTGGTTTTGAGTCAACTTCTAGTCAAGTCTAATTATAGCTTTAGCCCACCTTATTTGCAGGTTTGTGTGCTCATTGATGGAGACTGTTGTTTTGGGGGGAGGCAAAAAGGCACACAAGAAGTGTGTGTCTGTGTTCAGTGAACAGTACTGTCTTTCTGGGAGGCTGGGCCTCTGGGTAAAGCAGAGCACTGCTGAGGTGGAGGGTGCAGACACGTTCATCCCCAGGAGTTTGTTTAGCTCTGGTTTCCTCTGCAGATTGGCAATGTAGCTCTCTGGTCCCTGCTTGCTGTCAGCTGAGCTCATCCAGTGTTCACCACGGGATGGATGTGGCTGAGTCAGGCTCTCTGCAGTTCATTCCAGGGCTGTTGGCATCCATTGGCACTTTCCCAGGACACAGGAGACTTGCTCCCTTGAAACTTTTGTGCTGTGTCCCAACAAGACAGAGCGAGAAACCTTCATCATCCTACAGCATCCCAGGCAAGGGGAGGTTAGGAGTGTTTAGAAAGTAAAGGACATTGCTGAGTTTTCTGCTTCTCCTATGAAGGACCATTATCTGATTCACTTTCCAGGATAATCATTCCTCTGTGGATGAATTTGAACTGCTGTGGTGGAGAATACTGCTTTTACAAGTGTCTGCCTCACTAAGGCAGTAGTTGGAAAGCATGAAATGGGTGCCTTTAATGACAGCAGGAAAGCAGTCTGTGCCCTTGAATGCTGCTCTGCCATCTCTTCCTTCCTGAGGAAAAAAGTTCCTAGTTGAGTGTACCAACATCTTTGAACTTAAATTTTTTGCATCTGGCCACTCACTGTGTCCTTTTTGTTGTCCCAATGCCTGAGTCGAGACCATGGAGTCTGATTTACAGAAGTGTCAAGTGCTCACAGCAGCACCTGTAGTAATAGGCAGCTGTATTTTAAACACATTAAACCTCAGGAAATCCTTGGTGCTTAGAAACATCAGGCCCCAGGTATGTCACACTGGGCGCAAAATTAATAGATGCTTTTGGTCTTAAAGTTCCAAAGTGCCCAAGTTCCAGCTTTAGTACAGGAGGCAGTAATACTTGCCCAACTTACAAAGACATGCAGAGGAAGAGAAAAAGGAAATGTATTATTTTGCAGACTTTTAAATATTGTGGAACCAAATGCTTCATTGGGAAGCTCATAAAAGAAAGAATGTGTCTTCAGAGCTCGGCTCGAGTATTGCTCAGTGCAGGAAGCACTTGGGGTACGTGTTCAGCAACGCAAGGAATGCAAGCTGGGACCATTAACTGTTGTCTTTTCTCTGTGCTGAACAGAGCAAACTCTCCTGGAAAGATTGATACTTGTTTGTCTTGCTGCAGACAGCATCGTAATGTATTGCTAAGATGAGAGCATTTTAGTGTTCCTCAGGCAACCTTAATTCTGCTTTTTCAGAATATCTGAATGTTTTATTGAAACACCAAGTGTTGTGTTAAGGCTCACTTTTGTGGGTCATTTTCAGGATGTTTTAAATTGAAAACTGAAAAATGGAAGTATTTTGTTGTATATCATCACATTCTTATGAGTCATCAGTGTAATATAATTACAAGTATTGTAGAGGAATTCTGCGTGTACATACCTCTATTACATATACAAAATATTAGACAAAATTGAGAATTTATATGAGCATAGTGGGAGAAACATAGTGGGGTTTCTTCAAATAGCTGTGAAAGAGTGAGTGCTTTATGTGGCAGTCTTTGTCTTCTTTGAATCTTTTCTAAGGAAGATCCTTCCTCGTTCACAGGTAAATAAAGGTGGTCTTGTTTGTGCTGTTGGCCCCTGGTATAATGGTGTAATCTGTTCTATAGAGTACCTATGCCTAGACAGGGGGTAGTTGCAGAGTAATCCTGCAACCCGTCCCTCACTTGCTTGTGTATCTGTTTCCATCATCTTTTACATGCCTTGTCAACTGCATGGCAAGAATAAGCAAGAAGCCTCTGTAAAAAACAGCTTCCACAAATTATTTCAAGGACTTCAAGCAAAACCTTTTCTTCTGTCTTTTCCTAAGATTTTCTTATATAGTTTAGGTGTGACTTTACAGTGCTACATTTCTTTCATCTCCAATAGCTGGTAATATTGTATTGTGTGAAGCTCCTTCAACCACTTTATGCCAAATTTTAATACAATTTATGTCACTTTTTAACAAAATCATTGCACTTCAGAGAAAAAAAAGTACTGCTGCTAGAACTCATGAATTTTGTACAAATCAGAAAGTAAATGAAAAAGAGTTACTTTGAGCTTTAAGGGAAAATTACTTCATCTTAAGCATTTTTTGTCACCTACTTCATATGGAGATGGTGGCTTAATTTTAAAGATAATCACTAACTTAAATGTTCTGCTCATAAGCAAGAAAAGCATGGAGGTCTGGCTATGGTCCTACTGATGAATAAGATGACTTGAAATAAATTATGTGTGTTAAAATTTTTTTAAGTGACTGTAGACACTTTGTGCAGTGCAGGAAGAGGGAAATAAGGATTGGGGAGTACTTGAAACGTAATTTCCATTGCATTTTTGTCATATGAGTACTGAAATAATGAATGAAGTTGCTAGAAATGAGGAAACTAATTAAAAGAAATCTGAGAGAGAAATCTAAAAGAGATATTAACATGAGGTGATTGCTCTGAGATGAAAGATTTTTGTTCTTTTCCTTGTAATTGTACAAGGATGCTTGTTTCATAGTAAAACTTGAAGCCGAAGTGGATACATAGGGTTAAATTCATCTAATCTGATTTAAGTGTTTATCTCTACATTTACTATGATAGAGTGAATAATAATTTGTGGTATTCTCTCCCTATTTACAGTAGAACTGAAGGATGTGGTTTAGATCAGATACTTTGCAATGTGTAATGGTTAAGTAGCCACCTGTCTTGCCCAGAATTATGTGTTTGCAATGTGTAATGGTTAAGTAGCCACCTGTCTTGCCCAGAATTATGCTGCTTCTCAGCATCTTCTTGCAGATATCTCTGCATCTGCTTGGAAGCCTCCCCAGATCCCAAGAGAATATATTAATAGCCATCAAATTGTAACTCTTTTGCCTTGAGTGAAACCCTTCAGTTTCTGCCCCTGAAGAGCTCTGGACATGGCAGTGCCATTCCACAGTGCCACTGAGCAGGTGTAGGGTTAGGCACAGCTCAAGTCCTTTACCTGGTGATGCAATTCAAAGGGTTGTTGCTTCACAGAAGTCAAGCAGTGCACTACAAGCTAAAGAAACTAATTTGGAAGTTCAGGTTTTGCTCCATCTGTTTTCCTGGGAACATGAAAATGAGAGAGGAAACAAGAAATTTTAGGCCCAGGAGGAAGCGCAGGTCATGCCTCACTGTCTTCTCCTGGGGCACAGAATTGAGTCTCCTGAGGCGTGTGTCTGTGCTACAGCTATATACTTTCCCTTTTATGCATGAAGACTAAGCATCCATAGCTGTGTTACAGGTGCAGATAAAGGTATTTGCAGGTGTTCAGGTTTGACAAATGCCAGCTGGAAACACTGGACTCAGGAACAATATAGAAAGAAATGCAAGAGGGTCTTTTGTGACATTGTCTTCAAATCCCATTTGTTAATGTCTATAATTATGTGTTTAAAGCACATCTATGTCTTTTATAGCATGAGACCTATTGACAGAAAATATTTCATCCAGGAACAAGCAATGGTCAGATTTTTTAAGATGGGGGAATCAGTGAGTAGGCATGGGTTGGGAAGCCACTCTTTGAAGAGCCCTATGTGAGCAAAAGTAAGAAATGTCCTTCAAGCTGGTACAGCACAGAGCTGATGGAGTAGCTCTCTAGTAAGAGGATAGGAAAACTGGGAGTAGTGCTTCTGAACACATTTTTTTGATCCTGTGCTATGTGACAATACATTTAAATACACCTTTTATGTTGTGCTTTCTTAAAAATAAATAAATTGTGTGTACCCAGAACCTTCTAGGAGCTGATACAAAACACATGTAATGGAGTTTATTGGAGTTCATTGAAGTTGGGCTATAGATGCTGTACTTCAGTATGAAATTTTCTTACAGCTTTACCATCAGAATACTGAAGAACTATTGACAGAAAGATCTTGAACTTCAATGTTTTACATTTATTATGTGTCTTACCTAAATCATTCTAGAAAGGAACAACTGTTACCCCAACTCCAGTTATAAGGCAAGTGATGCCTAAGTGATCATAAGTCTTTTCATTACTTTCTTCTCAAGAATGAGTTTGTGGCAGAGGAGCTAAGTCATAAACCTTATCTGTCTGTTATATTTATATATTGTAAAGCCATGGAACCCCAGTCATAAGCTCAAGGCTTGTTTATGGCACATGCTGTAGAAAAACAAAATGTGGTATCAGTCCCTGCCTGTGGAAGTTGAATTTATTGTGCAATGTCAAGCTTTCGGAGTAATCATGAGAGTGTGTTGCTGCCAGCTGAACATATTTTTTAACCTTTTTGTATAGATACAGGTGTTCTGGCTGTTCTGATTCTTGAACAGGAATATCAAACATGCTGAACAGTGTCCTGTGCTATGACAGATAAACTGCCACCTCTGTATCTTTTGAGGATGTCTTAATCTCGTGAAGATTGTCCCGCATTGTGATGATCTTTGTGTTCTTGTTCTTTGCTCTGTCTGTTGTTCTGTAAGAAAAGGCCATTTTGTAAGACACTAAGCAGTCAACTTTGGTGAAATTTTGCCAAGAAAGTTGCATCTGGGGGCAATGAATATACGTGATGGGAATTTGTCCAGCTGTGCTTACACCCTGAAAAAATGAGATTCATAATTGAATTTCTGAACTGTATTGTAGGCTTGGTCTTTCTCTCTAGTGGGAACCCCTCATGTATGTCTTTATAGCACTTATTTTCTCAAATCTCCACGGCCCCAGTGTCAAGGGAGCTCTACCAGTATTAGAAGATATTAAAAGGCCCAAACTCTCAAAATCCAGTTTTTCCTGAATGAACAAAGCATAAAGAAAGGAATTGGAGTTTGTTTTTAAATGCAAAGAACAAAAAGAGCAGTACTGTAGCCTGCAGACAGAGCCAGGGGAAAAAGACCGAATGAGTCAATTCATTTTTTGCTCTGTGACATAAATTAGGACAGCAAATTGCACTGTCATCCATGGAAAATGTTCAGCTTTGAGACAAGAATAAGGAAAAACCTCAAAAACTAAGCAAGCCATTTGTTCAGCTATGCAGGCTGAAATACAGAGAAAAAGAAAATCATATACCATTAAAATATTTATAGTTAATGGCTAATGTCTTGTATTGCTCTTAGGAGTTGAGTGGATACTTTGTCGTACATAATTTGAAAGATAGAATGCTGTTGCAGTGTATGGTTGTGAACTCTGAAAAAATATCCTAGGGTTTAAGTAAGATTCTGTTTAATGGTGGATTTGTCATTGATTTTGTTGGAAATGCTTAGAAGGGCTTGCAGCAATCAGAGAGATGGGCTAGGGGAAAAAGTAGGAAGATGGAAATGGGCAAGGAAGGTGGACTGAGAAATTAATAACTTCAGAAGCATAAAGATAAAACAATTTGAAGTTAAAATATCCATTGGAGGTGGAAAAAATTACGGAAAGCTCCTCCTTGTTGTTGGTTTGGTTCATTCTTTCCTTTTCTCGCTAATCTAGTTTTCCTATCCTCTTCTGCTCTGGTCATCCATTTTTCCCTATCAGAAATGTTTTCTTCCCACCTACCTGACCTGTTGAAATATTGGTAAAATGGTAGAATGAATGTTAATTACATATTAGAAGAATGTAGAATCTGGTTGCTGGCTTTCCTGGGTAGATTTTTTAAGCAGGCTGTTCTTTCAGTATATACATAGCTCTTCTGGTTATAGAACAAAAATAAACATACTTATTAAAACTTATTCAAAGCCTTTAAAGTTCTTTTGCTCTTCTCTCAAATGGAGAGAACAGAAAAGATCAGTCTGACCCAGGAGACATAGATGTGGTCTCAAAGTGACTATTATTGTTAGAAAATTATTCCACACATGAGATTTAGAAAGATAAATTCTCTTTCCGTAGAATTGGCATAATTGAATGTTTACTTCTTTTCTTGAAGTTCTTGAAAAGGGGCTCTCTTAGCATGCATAGTCTGAATGCCAAGTCCTCATTTTAGGATTTAAATTAAACTGAGTTGCACACAGGAGCCTGAATGCATCAATTTAACTGTGTTACAAGACAACACTGTGATGGTTTTGATTTTTGCTTTCACTGGAGAGGAGTTCAGAGAAGACTTTGGTAAGCTTTTTGGCCTCAGTTGCTTAACATCCCAGCCACATGACCTTGCAGTTTCAGAAGCTCTTCTCTATTAGACTGATGCCTTTGTATTACTTTTTTCCATGTAAGAAAGGACTCCCAACATATGGGTGTTTTATCTGAAATAATAAGGAAATAATATAAAATGGCTTATTTTTAGCACAAGTAAACATGTTTGCCTTGTTGCTGTGGCAGTTATGTGGACTATGCATTCCTAGTCTCTAGAAATAAATAAATATTTCTTTTGCAGAACCTGTTTTTCAAAGCCTGATTCGTAAACTGTCCATTAATCACAAAGAACTCAAATCTGGGCCTCGGCATTTGTTTCTAGAATTTGTGGTGTTTTGTGTCAAGTCACACGTTCATTATGTCTATAACTTAGTTTCTATACAGTTTAAAACAGATTTGTTTTGTAAAACATGATGTGTAATCCGTGTGCCCTTGAGAATTTCTTCACCCCTCTTCCCACCATTTTAGTTTTAGAACTGGCTCCATTAACAATCATAGTTTGGACTGAAAGAAGGAGATCAAATTCAGGCTTTGCTTCTGGAACTCATCCCAGATTTCAGCTACTCATACTTTTCGTGTATTAATTTTTGTGCATTTTGTGAAGAACACCTTGTCTGCAGGCTGTTGTTGTGTATTCATGATTTTGCCTCAATCCAAGATCAAAATTTAATTTCTTTCACTTCTCAGTAACTGCTGAGTATGACAGTTTGAAGACCCAATTTAGGGTCTATTGAAAAAGAAAGAATTCTTTATTGGCAGTTTTACAGAAGTAGCAAAAATTCTTAAATAAAAGCCGGTATCAATATAAAAATAAGTATGACTGGAATGTAAACCAAAAGAGCTGTCAACCTATTACTATGTTCCAAATTATGTCTTAAAATGGTTGTACAGAGCAGAACATCTTGCCTCACACTCCTTGAGAAGGGTGAGTGTTTCTGTCTGTGGTTTTTTTCTGAGGATTCAGGGCGATATGATCCATTAATTCTGGCAGGTCATTATTTATGCCTTAGTGAATAATTGGGAAGATTCCCATCCTGACTGAGAAAATTTAACTTTCGTTTAACATTGCTTTTTGGAGAATGACTTGGTTGGTCTACATTACATGCAAACTGATTCACCTGGGCTCAAAGCTGAAGTCCAGGACAAAGAGATATGACTTATCAAGGAAGAGAAGAACTCTTGAGTTTTTCTGTAAGACAGAGCTGCAATGATGCAACCTTCTGACATCAGATTTGGGCTGTCCTAGCCCTCAATGTGGGAAGCCACTCAAATTGTTTTATCCTTTCCTCCTCCATCTTTGGCTACCAGACAAGCAAAGCTTCCAGCAGTTTTCTTCTGGTGAGGAGTCAAATTTTTCATGTGAGGCAGCAGGAGCCTGGCAGTGTAAAAACCTTTGATGGCCAGTTGGGGAAAGCTCATATGTTAGGGAAGCTTTATCTGTTGGGCTATGTTATTTCAAGCAGTGATGCTATGATTGCCCCACCAGGTCCCTGGAATCTGCTGCTTTGGGCAGGTCTCCTCATCAGAACCTCAAATTGCTTTTTGTCACATCTAACATGGTGCTGTGTTCACTCTTCCTGTCTTGTTGACTCATATTCACTTCACTTCTTTGCATAATACTTGCCAAAATGGGGTGCATTTAAACATGTATTTGTGTTGGGTAAGCTATGGGTTGCTCCCTCACTCAACAGGAGATACTGGCTCATTTAATTTCTAAGTCACCTGATCATTTCCAGTCAGAAATATGTTTAGAAGCATGCATTAATCTTGTTGAGTCCCCCAAGGTAGTTGTTCAAATGACTTAAGTCAATGCTGCATTGACTTGGACCTTTACAAATAGAAAGTTGGAGAAGAGCTCAGAGACAACTGGATTCAGAGTGCAAAGATTTGCTAGTGCTGATTTGAGGAGGAATTTTAATAATCTGAATTTTCCTTTTTCTTTCAATTATTTTGTCTGAGTAGAGGTAATTCTTCACTGATACAGCTTTCACTGGGGACACTTGAGAAGTTTGTGGTTTGAAGGCTGATAATTGTACAAGGATCATCCAAAAGATAAGTTCAGTTTGGTGACTAGGTGTTTAATCATAGCTCAGATGACACTGCTCTGAGCTGCTAGGCAGATAGCAGAATTTCTTTGTCTGCTACAAAGTGAAAAAACCTGTGATGTGGCACAGTCCCAGTTTTTTTTACCCAGTTGGGGTAAAAAAAAACCCAACACACCAAGCAAGAAAACCAGTAGAGAAAAGAAGCTGATGATATAAAATCAAGACATTTGTTGCAGAGTTCAAGTCCCTAACAAGTCAATAAGGAAAGAAAGTGTTATAGTAAAAGTGTTAGTTACCATTCTCTTATCAAAATACTAAAAAGCCCAAGTTTTAAATGCAAAGCTCTGCTAATCAGAGTATACACCTGTTCTTATCTTGTCATATCTTTTTTTTTTCATGTCTGATCTACCAATAATCATCACTAATACGGGGAAGGAGGATCAGCGCCCCTATCATGTATACTTTATTGAGCATCTGTGAATTAATAATGCTAGTGCTTAATCTGGCATCTTTAGGTTTCAGGTTTAATGCCTCTGTTGAGATTAAGCAGTGACCATTCAGAACCCTCATGGATACTGGTCCTGGTGCTTTACCTCTGGAGGAGAGGCTTGGTCTACAGAAATGCCCATATGTATGTGAAAATCTGATACTTCTGAAATGCATAGGAGCTCTGTCACTGAGACAGGAGTTGTTGATCTAGGAAAGGCAAGCTGGAAGTTTGAAGATCCAACACCATTGCAATGAATTATCTTCCCTTCTTCACTACCATACAAATGTAATTACTTTAATATACTGGTGTATGGAAAGAAATAGTACCTTAAAGAAATAGTGCTTTCATCATGGAGCAGAAACAGTTTACGATTTACGTTTAAAGTCAAAGCTCAAAATCCCACCCAAATACAAATTTCAATTTGTATTCAGTTTCTTTGAAGTCACTCTGCTTTCTCTAAAAATCAACAGAAGCAAGTTGTGCCGTTCTTCATGTAACATAGCGTGGATTATAGGTTTCCAGAGTCAGATTGGTTCATAGTCTGCTGGTTGGTCTAAGCACTGTTTTGGCAGCTCTGCCATGAGGTACCTTTTGAGTTCACACCTGGTGGTCCTCTGTTTCCTAGGACTTCCACAGTTCAATTGATGAACTATCTGCTTTCAAATGTCAGAAAGTGCAAAATCTTGCCTTTGAGCATATGACAAGGGACAGGCAGAATATCCTGACTCCTCTATGAAGTATTCTTACGAGCTGATGTAACTCCTGTGGCAGTGTAATACTGCTGATGCAGCAGTGAGACACAGAGAGGTTCTGCTGAGGACCTATTATTCCAGAAAAATAGGCAGGTTCAAGTGAATTAATGGAACTGAAGTCATGAGTGTGTCTCTTTTCCCAAGCTTGTTATACCTCCCTCTATTTGAACAGAACTCAGGCCTGTTTAGTCTCAGCATTGAACACAACAGGATAACTCAGGATGTCTGTCATCAGTGTCCAAATAATGGGAGCTGTTTCCTTTCTGATAGCAGAGACAAGGCTCAGAAAGAAGACTTGAGCTTCCAGCCTCCTGCGTGAAGATGAGGAAGCTGCTGAGTTCAAAGTTTCCAAAAAATTAGTTTAAATTGATACTGGTGGGGCTGCTGAGATCCTGGTGCACACCTGTGAGATGTGCAGTGATGTTGTGTGACTCAGGAGCACACTGCAAGTGCTGATGATGTGGAGTCAAGTCTGTCACACATGCACATGTCCTTTCAGCATGTGTGTTTGTTTAGGCATTTGGTTAAGTTTTTAAAAGCTCTGAGCCATTGCCAGGGCTTCTGGGCTCTCAGCTTATTTCAAAATCAGTAGGATGATGGCTAAACATAGACTTAGTTTCTTGTGTTGAAAAGATCCCTGTTTTAATGAATCAGTGCTCCTGCCCTGTAAATGAAGGAAGGTATGAATATTTACTTTCCTGACAGAAATGTTGCATCATTAATATCTGTACAGCTTTTATTTATTAAATATTCTTGTCCTTTTATATTTAGTGCTGCATAAAAGAGACTTGTTTATGTGAAAGCAGTGGCTTTTCCCAGGAACAGCAGCTCAGGATTTCCCTGGTCGGAGGTGTGATGCTGATGTAACAGTGCCTCGCATCCTATTGCTCTGTTTCTTCCAGAAGCATCTAAAGAGGCAATTATGGTCTTTTGAAATGTTGGTAATGATGTTAATGCTCTATAGGCTTGACTTGGTCTGTCAGACCAAGGAAAATATTCTGAACAGGGGTTTCATGTTTGTGTGTCTTATAAAACACAGCAGAGCCAAGTGAGGAAAGGCTCAGCTCTAAGCATAGTAAAGGATAGTCATGTATAGCATTATGCAGCATTTCTCAAGCCTGTCTGAAACTTTGGACACAAATTGTCAAGGCTTTGTTTTATTGTCATTTTTGGTTCCTGGACTCAGTGATGTACTCAGTCTTGCTGAAGTTTTTGATTTAAGTAGGATCTGTCCTGTAGCCTTTAGATCATTAATTTGGCAATTATTTTTAAGATTTTCTGGTTTGCCATTTCACCTTTTTCTTTATTTCCTCTTAATAAATAGGTGAGCATTTTATCAGCAATTTTCCATGTTGTGAACTTAAGTTCTTGAATTTTTATCTTGTTTGTGTATTGCAGCTGGTGCTCAGGATAAAATTGGCTGGGCATTTGGCTTGGGTTTGGAGAGGCTGGCCATGATCCTGTACGATATCCCTGACATCCGACTGTTCTGGAGTGAAGATGAACGCTTCTTGAAACAATTTATTGGGCCTCACATTTGGCAGAAAATAAAATTCCAGGTAAAATAACATATATATGGTAATAATTTACTGTGATGTATGTACATCCTTAGTGAATATCACATAATTAAAATTCTATGTCATGTAAAGATTAGGTTTTAAAGCAACAGCTTTACAGCTATCCTGATTCTCTGATGTTCTGCAGTAAAATCCAGCTTTTGATAATAACATTTTTTTCAACCAGATAATGTTGGAAGTTCTGCTGATACCCAGTCAACATCCCTGTTCTGAGTAATGCTTAAGCACATATTTAACTTTTAAATGTATCCACAATAGGGTTTGATTTATGCCTGTGGTTTGGTTATGTTATGGTTTAGTTACGTCCTTGAGTTGCGTCCGTGATTCTCTTTCATTTTAAATATGTTTGATGCAAAGGATTCAAAGATCATAACACATTCTCAATTTTCCCCATTGTTTTCACTCTACAATCATTGATGTTAATGTGACTTTAGAAGTTAACCTTTGGCAAATGTTTGGTGGATGTGCCTTGCTGTCTTCAATGTCAGCTCTTTTCTCCTGGCTATTGCAGGGGAGAGTGCAGGCTCAGCTTGTATTTGTTTTGTAACTCCTCTGCTGAGGTGACTTTTGTAGTTAGCAACCTCGTCTTGCCTTTTTGTACTTGCAAAGCACTCAGGCATGACTGGATTGAGTGGAAATGCTACTTCCATCATACTCTTCAGCAGGAGCATGGGGAGGTTCAAGTCAGGTGGTGTCAGCTGGTCTTTGGGGGAGTTGAGCTGACACAGATGCTTGATGTCTGAAGTGCTAAAGCAGTAAAATACTTTTTGCAGCTGCCTTTTATAATTTTGTTTGGTTTCTTTGTATACAGCTTGATTTTTTTTTTTTTTTAAGAATTGTAATTATTACAGGGGAAATCAACAGTGATAGATGACATTTGAGTAGTCTCCACATCAGTAGCAACATCCATCCATTTGGTTTTAATTCATGGCAATTCTCACATATCTTTTTAGTACCATCAAAATATTGTTTGAGATAAATTTGGGGCATAGTTTTGGCTTTTTTGGTTTGGGTAGGGGTTTGGGGATTGTTTTTTTGGTTGGTTGGGTTTTTTTATTTGTTGGTGATAACTGAAATTAGTGCGTTCAGCTTGCAGGTAGTTACCTTACAGAAAGACAGGGTTTTGCCACTGTTCCTGAAGGTGTGTCTGCTTCTAGGTTTCCTTGGTCTCCTACAGAATGTTTGTTGTTCTTTTCAATAAGAAGTGCTCAAGTCTCCTTTTCAGCCCTTAAATTTCTTGATTGGCTTTGCTCCTGAGCTTGTGGCTTGGTTTATAGATTCCAGTCTGAGGGAGCTAAGATAAGATTTCTTGGTTGCTTTAAAATTGTGAATCCAAACTTCAGACTGATACTAGCAGTATTGGGCTTTTGGGGAAAGGCCCAAGTTGTTGGAATGCTATGGACTAATGTTGAAGACGAGTCAAAGAGAGGGCTGGGTGTCTGGCTTCTCTAAGTTGCATGTAGTTTTCATATTCAGTTTTAGGTAAGTGAGGTGTAGTGAAGCAATCTGAAGATGTCAAAGGCACACTTTACAGGGATAAGCTCAGAGGAAAGTACATGGTTTCTAGGAAGCTAAAAGTCTTTTTTGTGGTTTTTTTTTTTTTTTAATTGGTGCTGTTTGGTAGCCTTAGTTTTGTTTCTTTCTCTCTTCTAAATAAAGAGTATGGCCAATGTTTTAAAACCAGATTTTTTTCTCTGGTATCAAGAACTGCTTAGGACTTTTTAATTATTATTTCTTTTTTATTTTTTATTCTATTTTTCCCGGGTTCTTTTCCATTTTTTCCCCCTTTCCCTTCTAGTACATACACATGCCTACTCGACTTGGATGTTTCATCTTCAGTTTTGGTGATTCTCCCCAATTCTTAGTTTATGTTTTTCAATTCTGTATCTGAATATAAGAGAACAGAGGCAAGCTTAGGTTTTTGTTTGAAAGCAAGTCTATATCCAGCTTTCATCTGGTATCTTACATTGAGCGTTTTTGAGCTCTCTGCTGTACCTACTTCTAGTACATGCCGGCATTGCTTTTTAAAGAGTTAATGATCCTTCAGATGAAAATACTATGAAATACTCTTTGGTGCTACCATAAGATCTCCATTTTTTTTCTTCTGTTCTATGTTGTTTTTCAGGTATGCTTTAAAACTAAGTTAGCAGACCTTCTGTTCCTGTCTACTTGCTAAAGAGTCATAATTAATGAATCACATGGTTTATTCATATGATATTTGAAAGAAAACTTTTAGCCTCTCTTCCAGTGTTGCTGTTGTAAGAAATCTCAATGGATATTTTAAAAGTGTCAGATTTTCTGCATGCAAGACCATGCAGTACTTTTCAGCCTGACTGAACTGAACAAAGACAGACCAAGTGTTTTGAGAGCCTTTCACGACAGAAATTGAATCCTGGCTCAGAAGGTCCAGGTAAATATCCATCCTTTATGTGCTTAACTGAGAGAGACCTCTCAACCTTTGGGTACTCCCCCAAATCCTTTCTTATAATCTGAATATGATCCACCAACATAAATATTTTTCTTCATTAAAGTGTTCTTCAAATACTTAAAGTTCACACTACATAGCAGTAACCTTTAGCTGGGCTAAATATACTCTTGCTTAAAAACTGCATTTAGTTGGAGCATTTTCTTGGGACTTAGAGTATATGTCTTATGCCTTTTAACAGCCTGAAAGTGTCAGACTTTTCCCTGTGTCATCAGTTGCTCAGTACATGTGTGCAGGCTTCAGTAGGTCAAAAAGCTGCTGGGAAAAGCTGACAGTACTTGTACCGCTGTGGCCACTCAGCACAGCAGTGTTAGAGTGCTTCTCCCCACAGATCAGATTATTGCCTGGATTTGGATTAGCAAATCACTCCAGCTATAATTTGACACAAGTCACAGCAGTGTGGGGATCAGAGTCTGGTAACTTGCTGTCAGTTGTTTGTGTAGGGCTTCTGCTCAGGCTGTGAAATGAAAGGCTGAGGATGGACAGAGCAGGAAGGACCAAGAACCTGCAAGGCACAATGTAATAAAACAAATGGCTTGGTTCTGATCTGGTCTGTTGTGTTACATCTCTGTTTGTCAGGGCTCTGAGCACAATTCCATGTGATCTCTTTGTGGTTTATGCTGAGCCAGCATTCATACAAAAAAAAAAAAAGTCCATGGGCTGACAACTCTGAAGGAAAGGTACAAAAATGAAATGACATTTAGAGAAGGAAGGCACTCACAGTACAGATGTAGTGTGGTGTGCCCAGAGGTGTTGATTAAGAAGAAAGGTCCCTGGCAGCAGGATGGATCCTGGAGCCTCCATCATTTTGCTGCCAAGGCAAGCAAGTGGCACATCTTGTTGAGTGACTCCTGATGTGCTCTCCCTTCACAAAATCACTTTGATTTGATGCTGCTGTTGTTTTAAACAGTTATTTATTTCAATTGCTGAGGAGTCTTGTGGCCTGCACTGAGGTCAAGCAGAAGCATGATCATGGCTGTTCTGGCACTGGTACAGAGGGAATCTGGATCAGATTTCTAGCAAAACTGTAGACTCCCTCTGTGAGATTGTGGGTACTGCTGTCTTCTTGATTTCCTCATTTCTGCATTGTCTGTAATATTCTTCAATATCTGCAATAAGCCTACCAGCACCTATTTTTTTATCTCCAGGGGCTGCTCCTTCCTAGTGTCTGCTGGCACATGCAGTCCCTCAAAATTCAATTCCTTCATAATTACCTGGTAGCTTCAAAACTCAAAATAATGGACTTTCTAACCAGGATCATTTTAATGGCTCCAGAAGAGACAGAGCTCCTGCAGCAGCTCTACTGGGAGACCTGAGGGAACTGTAGCCTTTGGCAGTGGTGTGAGGAGACTTGACAAACAACTCAAATTGAAACTGTTCACCCTCCTGCACAGCTGTAGCCAGAATGGTGTATGTGGCCCTAATCCAGGACACTCTTTCTGCTTTGAAAAGTGAACAGTCAAAGATGGCAGAGATGAAGAAAAATGCATAATCCAAAAGATGTAGTTGTGTGGAAAGAAGCAATTCATTATACAGGAAGGGAAATCAAAGTAGGCTCCTCTTCCGCCTGTGTAACATAGCAAAGGCTGGGCCTGCTTGTTCCCATTTGCCTTTGCTCAGTGTGCTTTAGGAATTAAGCTCCTGTTCTAATGACAAAGGATTTATGCAGTAGCCCAGTTTGCACTATTTGCTGTGTATATGAGGCCTCTTGTTCACACCATTAGACAGTCCAACTTTTCTACCTTACTGTGCACTTTTCAGTTTTCAGGGACACTAATCATCCCTCTGCATCTTTCCTGTGCACAAGCCTGATTGTTGCTGGGAGACCCAGAGCTTTTCCTGAAGCTTTAGAAGATGCTGAAAATAAAATGCACTGTCAAGTGTAAGGGGAATCTTCAGCAAATTAAACCATCCTAGTCTATATCCTTTATTCCATGCTTGAGAAGGAGCCCATTTGGAATATATGCCATCCATTTCAACCAGTTTGACCTTATTGCATGCACTGCACAGGGTGGGTCTGTCTGATCCATCATTAGTATGCTACTCCATATAATTTATATTTATCTCCTTAGTCTGTGTTAGCGTTATTTTCAAATAAACATTAAATAGATTCCCTGGTTGCTGCATTTTCAGGTATTTTTCATCAAGATTAGGTAACTTCATGCTAAAATGGTTATTCATTTATTACATTTATTTTCTAATAGTGCATTTGTTAAAGCCAAATATGCAACCATTAGTATGTAAATTTAACTTGGATGTTTGAACAAATAAGGTATAGCCTCAACTATGACTTATTGTCTAATTAGTTTTAATGTAATTGAAGATATATAATGTGTGTGTCTGCATGTGGAGGTACAATAGAGAATAGGTTGATGATGTTGTCGCATAAACATTTTACTGGCATGACTTTGGGAAGGTTGAATATCTGAGTGACTTACATAGATCATCTTAAGGGAACGTCAATAAAACCTTACAGTGCTGTATATCATCTCAGGTTTGTCTGTATGCTCTGCAGAACATTGTGAAACTCCTTTTTTAGTGTTGGATACGCATGGAAAGTGAGCAAAAATGCCTTCTTCATTGCAGAGATGCTGCACTAAGTGCACTATTGGGTTAGAAATCACTTGATCATCAGGATGTTCTATCTTGTATCATTTGTAGGTAGTGCTGGTATTGAAGCTCTGGGAACCTGAGCCCTCTGGCCCCAGCCAGGCAAAGTACTGAAGCACATGCTGAGCTTTAAACTTGCGAGCAGTCCCATTTAAATCAATGGGATGGTTCCTATGCTCAGTCAAACATAACCCAAATGCCTAAATAGCTTCAGGTCAGAGATCTACACATTTCCTGGGATCCAGCTGAGAGTGATCAGCACCTTGCGGGGCTGAAGCAGTGGAAACTTTCAAAATGACTGTTAGAAGCAAGAAGAGTTTGATCTGACAAACCACCAACTCAATTTGCAAAATCTTTGCTCTAAGCCAGTTTTACTGATCAACGCTTGGGTAAAAGAAGTCAACAAGCAAAATTCTGGAGAGTAAACAGCACTTGAATTCCCATTCTGAACTAAAGAAAATTGGCTGAAAACACAGCAAGGAGAGAAGAAAGTAGGGGCTCAAAATGAGGAAATGGGATGGACAGTCACATGGGACTGAATACAATAAAACCCAAAGCACTGATACACTCATATAAGACAAAGTGAGAGAAACACAGAAGAGAGAAGTGCTGTACTTGACCATTAGGGGCGATGTGAAAAAGTCTGGTTTAAAGTTAAGTTTAAGCAGATGGGGGGGAACGGGATGAAAAGGGAAGACACGGGAAAGAAGAGTAGATCTCTGGCAAAAACTGTTGAGACTGACACAGAAGTATTTTTCTAGATAATCAGAAAGTTTTCCTGAGTTTTGTAACTGTACACATCTACTTTTGATCTCCTTTTGGAAGATCAACAAGTATGAGGGACCTCAAAAATTACAACCACTAGCCATCAAAGCAAGTCTTTAAAGTACTATCATCAGTTTTGAGATGAATGTGGGGCACTTGTGATTTTGCTTCTGGATTTGTGAAGCACTTGTTTCACAGGCCCATGACAAAGGCTGTACTGACATGATATTCACAGAATATCCTGAGCCAGAAGGGATCCACAAAGTTCATCAAAGTCCAGCTCCTGGCCCTGCATGGGGCCACCCAAGAATTACACCATGTGCCTGACAGCATATTACTGAAACTCTTGGTAGAAATAAGCACTGACAAGGGATTTGGTTCCCAACAATCTAGCTGCTGCCCCCTGAGCTAATACCAATGATGCAGATTTTCTTGCATACCCTGTTTCCATCCCTCCACCCACCCACTGCAATCTAGTCATACTGATAGCCTCCCATTGAACCTGAACAAATCAAGCTGTAGTTTAATTCCTTTCTGCTTGTACTTTTCTAAGTAAATAAAATGAATAAATAAAAAAATGTCAATAGCCCTTTCTGCCTAGATTAGTTAGTGACATTTATCTTATGTACTATGTTGTCTGCTGAAGTACCAAAGGGCAAAGTAAATCCATTTCATCCATTTAGCAGCCACCTTAATAACAGTTGGATGTACAGACAAGCCCATGGCATTCATTAGCAAAAATACCACTCTCTTCCTCTCTTTCACCTATGTTCCTTGAAAATACTTTAAGTATTTCTATGTTGTTTTCACAGTCTTAGAATAGTTGAAAACTCTCTTGTTCACCTCTATTAACTTGTCCCATCCCAATAGCACATTTAGTTTAGATTTAGCTGGTTACTCAAAGCAAAATAGCTGATTTGGGCTGTTCTTGTTTGGATGTTAAGGAGTTTTCTGCTTTGTGCACAACTGTCACAGCTGGAATTTGTTTAGAGTGGGTGGAGTATGTGTGTATATGTATATATATGTTTAGAGAGCAAAAATGTTTCATCCTTACTTTCAGTTGTCTGTACTAATGCACTCTTTAATCACCAGTAACATTTTTTTGTCACGGCAGGTAATTTTAAAACCTGGATGTAATTATGTGTTTCCTCTAGATTTTCATTTATGCGAGAGGTCCAGGGCTTTGCTAACAAACCTGGCAAGTGCCACAGGGGATTTTGGAAGCTAGCTATGTGGAATACCAGTGTATCCACCTGGCAGATGTCCTCTCTCTGGACTGCAGGTCCAGAGACAGCAGCTGAGACTTTTATTCATTTGAAGGGTTTTGGTGGGTTTGGGCTGTTCATTACCTCTCTCTCCCAGGGCCTTGTTTCTCACAGTGTTAGGATGAGAAGCATAGGGATTTTTTTTTTCCCATGTGCTGTTCTGCTTTGCTGTTCCACATGTACCACAGAAACTACTTTTGTGGGTACACTGTGAGATGAATCACAGAGCTTTTTCCTCTGCAGTTCCTTAAAGCTGTATCAGTTCCCTCAGCCACTTCTCAGGGTTGCTTTATGCCATCAGCACAACTGATGAGACAGCACTTTTGTTTTTGGAGGCAGTGTAGAAGGTGAAGGGTGAATATACCCAGCAGGTGTGTCCTCAGTACTAGGGAAAGGCATTCCCACCAACTGAAAACAGATTGCCAGAGACTTCCTTCCAATTTGTTTTTAAACAAAAAGAAGCTACTGTAATCTTGACTGCATTCGGACTGCTTCACTTCTATGTGATGTAGATAAAAAATGATTTTGCAGTTATGAATGCTGCTGCACTGTACAGTTACTTCATTAGAACCATTTTACTGCTGATGTCTTTTTTTTTTCCTGGGCAGAAGCCAATGCACCCTAGTCAAAGTACACCCGATACTATCTAAATTATTACTTAGCAAAAACTGCAATAAGCTTCAAAAACCATATGTTACAGTGGTTTGCTCTGATCTCTAAACCTCATATATTTGCAATTTGACTGGCTGAGGCTCTTTGAAACAAATAGCTCACAAATGAGTAATTTTGCTGCTGAATATGTCAACCGATCTTTATTGCATCCCAAATGATGAAGTATAATGGTTATACAAAGTGCTTCAATAAGCCATGGAGCAATTTCCAGTAGTGATATATATGCTGAAACCCACATTAAATTAATATTAGGTGAAGGAGTAAACCTGGAAATCTAAAATAACAATGGATTTTGAATAGGTTGTGTGAAGCTGTGAGAACCAGCTGGTAGTGACTTTGACAGGAGTCCACAGATGTTCAGAGCTTTCAGTTTATTGTCTGCAGAAGTACACAGCTAGTAAGGACAGTAACCCTTACATATTTCCAGTGGTTTTCCAAAATTGGTTTAATTACACTGTGAGTAATAGAATTCTGGTTAGGAGGATGGTACAGGAAGCATCTTGACTTTAGTCTTTGGCCCTGACTTGAGCAGTGACTCAATAATTCTGTTTTCCATACTGTTTATAATTGTAGTTGTCTTGTACTTCCTGCCATGGCAGCTCTTCTCCAAACTACCTTAGGGCAGAAAGTTCTTCAGGACAGGAATTAGCATTTTTTGCTCTGTGTATCTAATGGGATCCTGGTTTCTGGCTGGCAGTCCTAGGTAATTACCACAATCTGAATATGTGCATGCCTGTAGCAGGGTTAAATACATCTTTGTGAGTATACATTATGCATTTGATGTAAGAATAAACGTCTGCTTAAAATGTGTCAAAGCACACACTGTGTGAGTATGTGTCTTGAGAGATAAAGGCATGTGCTGGTGTGCACACATAACCACAGAAATATAAAGGGGAAAAAAGAAAATCTCAAAACTAGTAGGAAATAAGCTCTTATTCATTTGTTTCAGAGTTAACTAAAAAGATGAGGATTGTCATACATGAGTTTATTTGATAGTTCTTTTAACACTGGTGCCAATGCTTTACATGTAAAAGATACACCTTGCAAAGAGCTTTTGATAAAGTGATCTTTAAAATCATGCCTAAGCCTCTACAGCCATCATCTGTAGCATGATTAGACATTGGAGCTGAGCTGTGGAGTGTCCCTAGGAATTGAGGGCTGGGAAGAACAATCTCTGTATGTGTGTATGCATGAACAGAAGCACCTTTTGAAGTACATGGTGTTAATAAAAAAACCCTGATTTTCAGCTACCACTTCTCTGATCAGAATATGAATTAGGCTACAGAGAATAGCCAAACAACAGAAGGCACAGTTGGGAAGAACTGTATTCTTATCATACCAATCATCAATTTCCTTCATCTTGCATAGTGTGAGAGACACATGAACTACTGCAGTGACAACCTAAAGCAAAATGTGACAAGTAAATAATGCTTTGGGGTGCATGTGCTGCAGAGGATTTGGCTTTGCAGTTTTAGAAAAATTAATAATGGGAAGAAATCCCCTCTTTGGAGGATTAATTACATCCTCCTGCCTGTGCACAAGTTTTAAATCCAATTTGCATAATTATTCCCACATGTAACCTGTTCTCCTAAATCAGCAAGCGTGAACCCATTTTCTGATTCTTGTAAAATAAAGAAACACATTAAAGAAATATCTGTTCTGCACCAAGATTCTGCTTGTAGAGATTTAAATGTTCTTTATATTCTGCCATTGCATACTGAAGTGCTTGGTGTACATTTTATGCCTTTTTGTGCTTGGTCTGTTCTCAGCTTAGGACTTCTCTGTGGTTTTCTCTTTCTAAGTGTTGTTACTCTTTAACAAGAGTATAGCTTTAAGAACACTCAGGGTCTGTCTGACAGAAAAAAAATTAAAGGCTTTTGTCCCTCTTCTGAGTATCAGATGAGCCTTTTATTTCTGTTTCTATCTTACCTACTGTACTTTAAAGTTTTAGCTTGCTACGCTACCTTGATGTTTTATTATGAGTTTTGAACTTTAGAGGTTGTAATTTGTGTGAATTTAGTACTTAAGTGGGGAGGGATGAGGGGCAGGGGTGGCAGAAGTGAAGTTGGCTACTCTGGAAACTAAAAATACTGGATTTGGCCAAGAGTCATAGAATCATATAATCCTTAGGGTTGGAGAAGACCTCTTAAATCACCAAATCCACTGTTATGCTGTTACCACCATATTTACCACTAAGCCATGTCCCCAGGTGCCACATGCACTCACCTTTGAACACATCCAGGGACAGTGATTTCACTACTTCCCTGGGCAGCCTCTTCCACTGCCACTTTGGCAGTTTTCCGAAGACAAGAAGGAAACCCAGCTATATCAGTGGTACTGGAAGTCATAAGAATAATTTAAAACCACCAGTTACCTGCCTGGGTAAATTTCTGTGCATGGTGAAATGGTACAGATTAGCTCTGGGAAGGGTAGAAAATTAATTCCTTTGTAACATAGCAATGTCCAGGGTGTTACATGAAGTTATAGCCCAGAAATATGAAGTATCATTGCTGTTGTATTGGAAATCTCTATGTTTTTTAGGAAGGAGACAGAAAAAAGAAGTATAGGTTGTTAGGTGGGAAGAATGACTTTCAGGTGTTGCATGTGCCTGTAAAATTCACAATGCCAGCTTATTTTGGTGTAAGTCACATTCAAGTGTTCTGGAGATTCTGCAATGTAAAGAGTAACTCTCTGGAATGGTGCATTTAATGAGCAGAAGAGGAAAGACAATCAACAGTGTTTTATATGAGATTTTTCATCTAAGCCAAAATAAAATATTGGGTGCACTTTGTTTCCATTGTTATGTTATGTATTTGGAAGAAATACATCTTCATATTGCTGCAGACTCTTTTCAAATACTTGCATTGTTTATTGAGATTTAACTCTTTTATATGAATTGTTGATGGGTACAGTATTTTACTTCACTGAGCTATTTATCTCAGCATTATTATTAAGCATAATGAGAAAAAATATACAAACCAAACCATCAGAAAGGAGGAAACCTGACTTCTGAGTATGGCAAACACTAAATGCCAGCAGCAACCAAAGCCTTCCGCAGGAATTACAGGTACTCAGCACTGCCGAAGAGAAAATTCTTGGTATCTTCTGAGAAGTTGGGTTTCTGTTGACTTATACCAGCTTATTACCTGTTCCTTGCAGGCATGGCAGGTATTTTTAGAGAAGTTCAGAACATATGTTTTTTTTTATGCGTTGACAGTTTGTTTTCTGAGGTTTGTGTCTTTTTTTTACCTTTGCCTTTGATTTTGCCTGGCATGGGATATTTGGGTAGGGAGTTCAGACAGAATATGGACAGCCTGTGCAAAAGGCAGTCATAAGTGTTAATTACTAGGTTTGGTGTGAGAATCCACTTTACCATTTTGGTCATTTCAAATCACTGGATTCCTTTCCCAGGATAGAACCTTGCTTGTTTACTATCAAAGAAATATCACAACATAGTGAGGATTGTCCCATCAGTTCCACTTGGTGTCACATCAGTTCTGTGATAGCAACTGCTCAAATGAAAAAGCGACAACAGAAAAAGCATTTCTTGGTTTTTAGTTGTTTTTCAGTGATATGTCTGTGATTGAAATGGGGGAAGATGAGCACTCTGAAACCAACCAGCTCAGTAGGCCATCAGCTAGGAGGCTGGGAAAGAAGCATGAGGAAGACGCATTTTTTTCCACAGTGGACATAGAACTGCTGAAAGAAAACATCTGGCTAATCACTTCTTCACCCTGATACTTTCAAAAGGGATTTTTAAGGAGCTGTGGTGTGGGAGTGAGTAGTAGAGAGCCATCCCTTTTGGTGATTCTCCCTGTGAGTCCTACTTTGTTCTGTGGAAATTAGAAGTCATTTTTACCTCATTAAACACGGAGCATGGAGTACCTCACTGGTATTTAGGAATAATTTATATTTATCCTTTGGTGGTTTTTATAGTCAGATCACAAGAAGCAAGGCATATCCAAATGCCCAAGGGAAAAGGTGTCTGGGAATATCTCTGCTGTGTACACTGTAACATCCTTGCTTTCAAAAGCATTAGGTCAATACTTTTGTCTTTTTTATGTCTTTCCTGACTTTTTTTCAATTCCTTACTAATCATTTAGAATCATAACCCTTTCAGTGGCAATACAAGTGCTCTTTTGTGTCTGAAAATCTTCTCAAAAGCCATGCCTTATTTCTTGGCTTTCTGACCACAGGTCAGTTTAAAATGCATATTTGCACTCAAGGAAGTATATTGTGGCTTTAAACTTGATGCATTTTTCATTACAAATTTAAATAAGCTTGACTTTAAAATAAAGTTACTGCATTTTAATAAAATGTTGTAAGGACATAGCGTCCCTTTCCAGTGGGGCCACAGAGGTTTAGTTATCAGCATTACTTTTGGGTGAATATGTGTAAAGGCAAGCATTCTACTCACTCATTCTGCCACAGCACCAGCCCTCTTGTGCATTCTTCCTGCTGCTTGGAAAAGGTGGAGCTTATCAGCAAAGTTTAATCTCTTCACTGGCTTTTACACATCCTAATTTTTTCAATGTCATATTAGATATTGACTTTCCTTTGTCAGGCAGGTTCCTCTATATGATCTGTAACTTTCAGCATGCAAGAAAGGTTGCACTTATTCCTGTGTATGGGCACATGTGTGTGCATTCATTTTGTGTCTTAGGGGGGTTTACCTGATCAAAGGTGCTTGACAAGCATTGAGAAAGGTGCCTAAGTGGGATGGAGAACTACCTGGTGACTGCTTGGGCAGAATATAAGCAATTAAACTCTTTTTTGCTTTGCACCTTCAGGGAATCTGGAATGGGACTCAGGAAAGAAATTGTTATCTCCAACAAGACCCCGTAGGGCATGGTTTACATGGGAAGGGGACAGAGATCTCATGGTGACATGCACAGCAAAGAGGGACCTGGTCCACAGGTTTGTGTCATCTCACATTGAAGGCTGAGACTTAGCTAGGGAGGCAAGTCTGTGGCCCCAGGGCACCTCCCTGATCAACCTGGATGTGGAATGTCAGAACCACAGGATGGGTCAGGTTGGAAGGCACCACAGCAGGTCATCTGGTCCAACCTCCTTGCTCAAACAGTGTCATCCCAGAGCACATGGGACAGGATTGCATCCAGATCATTCTTGAATGTCTCCATGTACAAAGAAAACCTCCTTAACTCAGAATGGTCCATGTACCAGCAGAGTGCCTGAAATCCATGGAGCACTTGATGTTCCCATGAACATATGGTGTTCCCTGTACCTGTATGTGAGCTTTTCAAAGTTAAAAACTCTGTTGGGGTGAGCAGATTGGTGTCTAAAAAGGGCTGTTCATAGTTCTGTGTTCATTCACCAAAAAGCTCAGAGCATCAGTGGAGGCTAACATGCTTCAGCCTGCAGGAGGACAGAGCCGTGCATTGATCCCAGACTAGTCCATTTGCTTTGGTTTTAAGAGCTTAATCCCAGAACATATTTTATATCTGCTTATCAGACTTTATGGTAGTTGTCTGTTGAAATGTACATTTCCTCTTTTGAAGATGTGTGTGTGTTTAAACGTAAAAATGTATATATGTGTATGTGTGTATGCATGTGTGAATATATAGGATTTACTATATATAACTAAGGAAAAAATCAGTTTGGTAAGGAGGGTAGAAAACTTTTAATAATGGGGAATATTGTGCCTGAATTTTAGGCCATGGCAGGCAAGAAATTCAAAGTTATGTTCCATGCAGCAACTGTAATTTGTCTACACTGGTCATAAATACGGAAGTGTAAATCTAGAAGCATACACACTAATACAGGAAACTTCATTATGTGCATGGGGGTTAAGTTACTGCTATAAATTTGCAAATTTGAATTTCATGCCTGTTACGTGTTTAAATTTCCTATGATAACACTGAATTAATGTAGTTTCACCATGGAATATATTACGAAAGGCTCAGTTATTACAGGACTGTAGTTTTCATTTTGATGAGAATATGATGTTGCATTAAAACTGTATAGTTTATGTAGATATTTTTCCAAAACATGGGCAACGCAGGACTGTTAAAGCTTTGCAGCCACGATACTGCCAAGTCTCATATTTTTCTGACTTAGACTGGTGATGGCAGTAAAGCATGGCTGACTTTTTAATAGCCTGGCTGCTGTGGAATTGCTAACCCAGTTTCTGGTACGTGTCGTCGTTAACCTTGCATTTGTGTCACCACTGTCAAAATACAAGTACAGCTTTTTCCTCTGCTGTATTTGTCACTCGTTTGTTTTGTCCCATCTTCAGCTGGCAGCAGGGAAGGAATGGAGTGAGCAGCCACAGCACAAAACTTCTCCTGTCCCCTTGCCATGCTGCACCCATGGTTGCTGCATCTGGGGAAAAGTGGTTTCTTTTCCCAATGACAAATATTTGTGGAATGTCCTGGTGTCCATCCTGGTTTTTGGGACTCTGGGCTAAAGACACTTCATGGCCTTGACGCAAGCTGCTGCAATTCTTCATCCAGCACATATTAACATAAACCAGTGAGGGGGCAATTTTCAGCTGGCTACAGCAGGCTGTGAACTGCGGTGGGGAAGGAACAGGCACATGTTTGTTTTATCAGCTGCTGCAGGGGCAGTAATCTCAGACAGAAAGGCAGAGCAGAGAGGTGAAGATGAGGAATGCCCTAAACTATCACCAACCCATATGAAAGAGTAACAACCCCAGTTTTTAGTGGTGCACTCCTCAGGTACATCTAGGCATAGGCAAGGCAGGCTGGCAGAGCAGCAGGTTATAGCACTGGTGTCCCAACTACTCATTTCTATACTAAAATTAGCATCCTGAGAGGGGAAAGCTTGCAATTTTAGGAAGTACATGGCTTATTTATTAGCCAGAGAAAGAACTTTGACTAATGACTAGTAAACATATATCAGTGAGGGTGGATCACTATAAACTTCCACTTTATTGTTTTAAAAAAATATAGTAATTCAGCACTCCTGAATGCCTTCACCATGGGTGATTGAAAAATTTGATGTCATTATTTGCAATATATTCTACAAGATGGGTTCAGTGGAGTCCTAAAGATGGTGTGATTTCGGGGAAAGCATTCAGTTTCTGAGGCTGTTGAAAAATGTCAGTGATAGTACACTGAAGTGTTTGAAATGGAAAGTAAACAGAACATTTGAAGTAGCACTGTGGTGGCAAAGCTCTGATGGAACCAAAAGGATGCCTGTGCATCAGCAGTGCTTACTGACACCCTTGGCCAGTGCCCTGCAGCAGCACTCTGCAGGTAGGATTGGTTCTACCATTTCCTAAACCTCTTTTCAGTTCCTCAAAAATCTAAGGGTGTGATCAGGGAGTGGAAACAGGAACAGCAGGGCTTCCAGGCTTGGATAGTGTGCTAGGGTTCAGCCAACACACAGCCTGCAGAACCAGATGTGTCCTGGTAGCTTCTCCAAGCACTGTGCTGCAGGACTCCTAAGCCATGAAGAAAATGTAGCTGGAAGTGGTGGCTGGAGATGACAGCAGAGTAGAAAATTTAGTGGGAAGAACACATTTCTCTCAAGCGGAGCTTTGAAATGTCTGTAAATTCATAAGAAAATGGCCTCCAGGGTTGGCATTTGCCTTGAATTTGAAAAAGGATCAAAGTGAATGGACTTTAGACCTGTCTGCTGTTAAAGAGCAGGAGAGTTTAGGCAGATTTAAAGAATGACAAAGCAGTCTGTTGGACCACAGTACGTATTTGCTGGAGTTCCTGAATACAAATTTTGGGACTTCATTTTGGCTTGCCAATTGGAGACTCTTTAGTAGCCTATTCCCATTTTAGGTGTAGCTAATAAACTATTATGTGACTCATGTAGCTCTACAACAAACAGATCGATACATTTGAGAACTAGGAATTTTATCCTTATACTAACTTTAGTGTTGATATAAGACTTACTGCAATGATATTGACTGCAGCCAGGTGGTGAAGGGACAATATAATATGGGATTATTGCCTTGCTTTTTACCATAAAAGATTTTTCTGTATTACAAGCCTCTGAGAAAAGGTTAGTAGCTAATAATAAAAAGTTATGCTTATGTTATGTTTTAAGCGTTTGTCCTTCCAGTCTTTGTAGCACACACACAAAATTACAACAATTCTGTATGCACACTAGTGACACTGAAGAAAAAAAGCTGCACACACAAGAAATTAAGTCCCTGCTTCCGATGGGCAGGCCATCTCCAGGGGAGCAGGGGCCCATCACATGTAATGACTCCCTGGGAAAACAAACACCATCACTCCACATGTCCCCCTTCCCTCTTCTTCCCACTTTATATACTGAGCAGGATGTCATATGGTCTGGAATATCCCTTTGGTCACTTGAGGTCACCTGTCCCAGCTGTGTCTCCTCCCAAATTCCCCAGCTTTCTTGCCAGTGTGGCAGTATGGAAAGCAGAAAAGGCTTTGGCTCTGTGCAAATACTGCCCAGCAATAACAAAAGCATCTCTGTTATCAACCCTGTATTCAGCACAAATCCTAAACACAGCCCCACACTGGTCACTGTGAAGACAATTACTTCTTGCCCAAACCAGCACAGAACATTTCTGAGTTACCTGAACATGTAATTATTTTTCTTTATTGTCCTTGTACCTGTGTGAATGAAAGTAGGTGCCTCATCATGCTAAGGCTCATGAGCCACATCTTCTGGTTGAATGATTAAATGTCTTGAGCTATGAGTTCAGTGAGTTTTGTATTAGTCCCACCAGGCTTTGAAGGGTGTTCAATATATTCCTGAACTATAGCAATGGTAAATAAAGTGGTAGATAGGAATGAGGTGAGAGTAGAGGATTATAACTTTATTTACACTAATACGTGTCAGGTTGTTGTCTGAGGAGCATCTCCAGCATTTGCAGCTGCAACTTTTGTATAGCAGAGACATTTGCATTTCATTCATTAGTGTTTTATCAAAAGCTCTTTTGCAATGGATTTGGTGTGCAAGTTTCCTTTTTTTAATTTGATGCACAGGATATGAATTCATTTGACAAGTTTATTCCTTTAACAAGTTCAATAATCATTAGCGATTCAAAATTTTATTTGCTGAGGGGGTTATTAATTTAAAACTTGCACTGTATTCCTTATCAGATATTTATTGACTAGTTTACACTCTACAGAACAGTATTTGAGTAAATCAGAATGCTGTAAACTTGCCTTATTAAGGGGTTTATTGCTTTAGCAGGTTCTCACTTACATTTCCACTGCTCCATCATAAAACATTCTCAGCCATGGAATACGTTTTTTGAGTGTGATAGTATATTGTATAGACCAAGGTGTACACGTGGGATCTCTTGTACATATAAACAAAATAATAAAATAGATGTTTTCTCCTGCAGACTCCAACAATCTTGTGCAAAAGTACTTTTTTCAACTGCAGGGAATTAATGCAAGGCAGAAGTAAGATACTGTATGTATAACCTAGAGGTCATGAAAGGAGAATGTTACCATTTTCTGTTCTTCAAAGGGAGAAACATCTCACCAAAGGTGAGATCTGAAACCCACAGTGTCCTGGTAAATTTCATCAAAACTGAAAAGTTAATTGTCTGATTTCATTTCTCTTTCTCTTCCTGTTTTTACAAATAAGTTATGCTGTCTGCCCACTTTATGTGTGCAGCAAAGATGCCCCTTTGTGTTTAAAAGCCTGTTGTGGTACTTGTGGAAGGAATAATTATGTTAACAGCCTTACCTTTTTTGTTGTTGTAGATCTTTGGATGTCTATAAAAATCACTGTAAAGTGAACTGATCCCTCTTTTTAAGCCAAAGTGTGTTTCTTATTATAACATTTTAATAAGTAGTGCCTATTTATGAGACTTTGTTAAAAAATTGACAGTAAAAATAATGAATATGTTGTGTAATATACAAATCCTATAAAATACATATAAATTTTATACCTGAATGTGATAAGAAGTTTTGAATCTGCAAAAAGTCTGAAAAATGGTTTTAAAAAGTGCAATTCTACCCAGTGAAAAACCACCTTACATTATCTCTTCCTTCTAAACAGCTCTGTTGCAAAAGTGTGTTCAGGGTCATAAACACTGATTTTAGCAAACAAAACAAGTTTTTTCTTCTGAATGAATAAATCAAAGTTGTTATGAGGGCATCTTTAAAAGACATTTCCTAGTAAAAAATCTTCTGTCTCAGTTGTTTATGAGGTCAGTTTGCACTTCAAAGAGCATTTTGAAAAGCCTCTAAACTGTGTACTTTGTGTGTTATGTAAGTTCAAAACAGTTGTAGATATAGTTATCAAGTCCAACCAGGTATAAAGGTATGTTTTTAATTTCTTTTAGCCACTCAGCAGATATCCGCCTTTGATCAATGACATCTCCTTTTGGCTGCCTTCTGAGACATACTCTCAGAATGATTTCTATGATTTGGTTCGAACCGTTGGTGGAGACTTGATAGAAAAGGTTGTCCTACTGGATGAATTTGCCCATCCAAAGTAAGTAAAAATTTTAACATTTTTTTCCTGTGGTCACAGTATAAATATTTTGTGAATATTTTAGTTCTATATACTAAGAAGATCTTGATTCTTACAATATTTGGACATTGCATTTTTTAGCTCCAAAACCTTCCTGCAGCAAAAAAACCCCACAACTTTTTCCCTTAAAGAATTGCTACCTATTTTTCAGTTTTCCACTAGTGCTGAGCTCTTGTATTCAGACTGCCCCAATGTTTTGTGCTCAGGTTTTGACAGGAACTGTGAACAGCTGCCTTCTTCAATGCATCTGGCAGTGCTTGACACTCCTGTCCATAGCGTGTCTGACATTCTACTCCTGCTCTTTGCTAAGTGACTGATGTTTGTCTCCTTGCTCTCTTCCTTCCTTCTTCTAGTCCTGACACACTAGTAGACCTTTACTATAGCGTCAGTGCTAATAATGGTTTGTTGCAGAATGCTTTTGTTAGTGTTCAACTGGGAGGGGAAAAAAAAAAAAAACAAGACCTTGTTCATTTCTTTCTGACACTTATTTATATGCTGTTGAACAATCTCTCAGGTTTCAGAACACCATATGGGTATACCAGCACTGACATGACCAGGGAGTGCACAGGGTATTTGTCCAACTGGTAATAACAGTTGCCTCATAACCAGACAAGTGTCAGCTATTACATATGTACTGTTTTTCAATTTGCTGTTTCCAAATCAAGAGATAGAAAAGCTGCTGGCTATCTAGCTTTCTAAAGCAAAGGTCTGAAATAATTTGTCTTGAGACTTTTTCAAGTGCTGTGGGAAGGCAGATAATAAACCTTTTTTGAAGATGACAGGAAAATGCTTCATCTTGTTCTCCAACACCTACAGATTTTTTTTTCTTCTTTCTACATCCAAGTATTAAACCTATTGTTCTTTTGAATATGCAGGCCAGATGAATTGATTGTTCTATGGCCTAGTTTTCATGGCATTTCAGTGGAATTTTATTTTTTGAGGTTTTTTTTCCTTTTTACCCTGTTTGTGTAGTGCTATATGAGACTGTTTATGCTGTGTGAAGAAACAGAAATGGAAATGAAATTTGTGTGGACATCTTAAAGCTTTGAGTCATTAATTCTTGAGTCTTTCTCACATGCTAATCATGCAAAATTATCTTAACCCTTTATTCAAGATTGTTTGTGCAGAAGAGGTATACAGGTTAGGATAAGATAATGAGTACTTTTCATTGTAAAGAGCAGACTACATCTTTCAGGGAAATCGAGAACTTGTTACTTTATTGTAGGTATGGATAACTTCTTATTGTCACTTGGAGTGCACTGGAGTATCAGTTAGCACAAGTGCATAGACACTGAAGGCTCTGCACACAGATCCTGCTGTCTTCTATCATGATGGTTCTGATACAGTATAATCAACATTTTTTTGTAAAAACTGGGTTGTTGAACCCCTTTCTGGAACTGATCCTTCCATTCATTCATGCTGAAAGTTTATTGTATGTGTAACACCTCTGTGCTCATTGCCACTTTTTGTCTACATTCTCCTCAGTGATACCAAACCAGAAATTATATTCATTGTTACATCATCTCTTAGGGAAAAATCCTATGTGTAGTGCAAGCAACTCTTCCAGTTCTGAAAGTTTGGAGAAATCTTGTTCCTTGCTTCCTCAAACAGTGGCAGTATTATTCTGTGATTAATCTCAGCATCTTACTGGGGAAATCCACACAGGCTGTGACAGCCTGCCAGCAGCACTGCATTGGTCATGGCTCAACTCACAGGTCATGCTTCTCTTCTTTGCTGAGAATATTGTCTTCCATACTCATAGAGTGGTGAGGTAGGGACAGGATTCACCACTCTGGGTTTCCACTAAGTGTGTTTTCTCCTTTTGGTATGCTTTGACGCATCCAGAACATATTCTAGGGATGGCAGTTGTTCCTCCTCAAGGAATACACCTCTGGTTCCCTCTGTGACTTCTGCAAATAGATGGGAAGGTTGATTGCTCACAGAGAATTGTCACACAGTGTTTAGGACTTTTACTAGTTTTGTTCTCTGAAACCACTTAAACCTCACTCAGCAGACATCCAAAAATGTTTTGACACTCTTAAGGAGGAAAAATTTCTCACCTTCATATCTGAGGAATTTGCAAGGTCACACTAATGGATTGTTGGTAAGTGATGTTGTAGTCTTCTTGGTTTTTTCACCTGCAACAACAGTAAAAGAAATCTTTTCAAATGTCCCATTAAAAATCAATAATTCCAGTGAAATTATCTGCTGCATTAACAAGGAATCATAAATGAAGACTAAAACATAATAGTTACTGTGCCTTTTCTTCATAGAACAGGATGTATACAGAATATAGCTTTTGAGAACTGATGGTGTAAGCCACATAAGTAACTTTGTTTGATTTTTAAAGGCCTTGGAAGACTGACGTTTTGAAAAGAGTTTTCTATTTAGTCTTAATTCCTAGATAATCATCTTGTTATGGGAATGATACAGTGGCTTCTTTAATTCAGTGTTACAGCAAAGCCTCTGGGCACAGAAATTAACATAAGAGATCCTCAGCGTTGCTATGGATCTCTGTGTTACAGATCTAGGTACTTGTAATCATTAGCTTGAATTTTTAGTGAATCTGTTGTGGAGGATGGGAGAAAAGTGTCTAGGATTGGAAAAGCTGCAGTGCTGCTGTTTTGAATGTTAGTTACTTACAAGGAGCTTAATAAGTTTATGCTTGGAGTTAATCACTTCTAGAATTTAAAATTCAGATTTTTTTTAAAATAACACTAGTTTCATGAGGAATTAAGACATTTGGTAGTCTTACTTTCCTTCTGAAACGACTTTTCTTAGTTATAGGACTATAAAGATCTGAAAATAGAAAAAATACAAATAAAACTAATTTATAACACAAAAAAGAGCTCTTTAAATTAAGATCCTTTATAGAGGCTCTCTGTGTAATACAGCGTAGTTGCCTTTTCTGTGGTTCAGAAACCTTTCAAGATTTCCCTGGGCTTTGGACTGATACCCATTCTCCAGTACATTGCAGTTATGGTGTGAAATTATATTTCACTACAGGTAAAAGGAAAATGGGGGCAGGAAAAAGCATGGCACAAGTAATTGTTTAAGCAAGGAAGAGATGCCTGAAACCAAGTAAATCTTGAATATTTTGTAAGGTAATAATATTGAGACAACTTTTAGGGAAGCGCAGGCAATTTAAAGATACAGCAGAAAGGAGTCTCATTGCTGAAAAGCACAAATTTAGGAGAATGCCAAATTTCTGTGCCGGGGTAATTAAGAACTGTTCCAGCCTAAACGTGTCTTAGGTAAACTTAACTGAGCAAAATCAAAACACAACCTTGAGGTAAACTGAGTAATGTGTGATGTGTTACACAGTCAGAGTTTAACTTCATCCAAAATGAATAATGATGAACAGCAAAACATGGCTGTTACACACCTGTTGCTCAGGTATATAAAGAATCAGCCAGCATATGTGAGGGAAAAGTTGTGACTGTTCTAAGTGCCAAGGAAACTGAGTGAAGCTGTGGTGGTTTTGGCAAGAACAGGAGCAGGCCATCTGTAAGACAAGCAGAGAAGTGTGTCTTTGCAGTGAGCAAAACGTTTTCAACAGTCCATCCTGTATTGCAGCTATTTTTGCTTGATGCATTAGCTTCAAACAGTTAGACTTTCATACCTTTGGATGGTGAAATATATTTCTCCATGCATGATGTGTGAAGTGAGTTCACTGTGACTTGCCTGGAGTTGTCAGATCCTGCATGAGCCATGTAACCAGACACTGGAAGGCAGTGGCAGTTTTTGCTACCTGACTGAGTTATTTCTTTCAAATCCTTGGAGATCTTTAAGGACCTTTAAGTGTTGCTGTGCAAATACATGATGAGTGAGGATTTGTAGCTGACATTTTCCCCCCTGGAACATTTTAGTGAACAAACATTTGCCAGAAAAAAAAAAAAAAGAATATTTTGGACCATATTGATACTAAAGGAAGGAAAGAAAGGGGTGTTTCCCTTACTTTTTGCAATGGATGTTTTATCCTCCATATCTTTAAGTTTAGGCCTTTTAGTACTCAACTTGTCTAAGCTGTGTAATCAATGTGAATGACCTTCAGAAATTAAATCAGAAAGTAATCTCTTTTTCAGTGGTCAAAACTTCTCCAGTTTTGGATAGGAAACAGATGTCATGGGAAAAAAAGAAAGGGTGGCTGAATGGCAGTCAAAAGGTAGAAAGGTCTCTGCCCGCTATGAATAAGCAAATCCAAACTGCTGCCATGCAGAGAATCCCAGGAAGAGGAATTTACATTCCTTCATTCATACAATCTTCTCTTTTGGTAAACACGGATAAGTACTGCACATGCTTTTTCAGGGAAAGTAGCATTTCAAGGATGGTAATCAAAGCATGTCTGGACAAAGTAATAGAGAAAGTACTGGTTCATCACACATGGTAGAATAAGTGATAGAAGTGGCACAAGACATTTGTGACGTCCCCAATGAAGAGGACAGAGAGAGATAAGAGTCCAGGGGTGAGTGCCTGTCCCCTACAATGCAACACCAAAGACAGAATACAGAAATGCTGAGGTTGTTTATCTTTGCTTTGGGCAAGACCTGCAAATGTGTCTTTTACCTCAGTAAGCCATGGTTCTCTTGTGTAAGGTATCTTGTGTAATCCCGTCACATGTGACCGCCTCACATCTTCATTCTGAAAATGTATTTTCTGCAATTTGCTATGAGATTGTTTTCCTATTGGTCTTTCAAAGTTAGTTACTGATATTTCTGTTTTGTTAGAAAGATAAGGGAAGTAAGGAAACATGGCTCCACATCTTCCTTTGCAAGGAAGATACGTAGGTAGGCTGCAAAAGTTATACAAAATTGTTATCAAGACATGCACTGTGTCCTCAGTGGTACTTAAGAAGTAAATTTTTAATCAGAGCAACTAAAAATATTCTGAAAAGGCAGAGTGGAGAGAGTAAGGAGGAAAAATTGATTTGCTGCATTTTGACGGCTATGCTGGTAAAAATATAAGTGGGGAATAGGTAAGAAAGGATTTATTCTTGCCTTTGAGTCAATTACTTGCACACTTCTGGGGTGAAATCTGCACATTTGTCAAAGTCTGTTAAATGAAGTGAGAGGAAATGTATTGGCTGCTGTGAAGGAGGAAGGTAGGTGCACTGTGGCACCAGCTTTTGAGACTTTGGGAGTACTCAGACGACCTGTGTCTCTTATTTTCCAAAAAGTAAAAGGAACAGATCTGGCAGCAAAGAGTCAGATCCTATTGACTGCTGTGTTGTGTCAATGCATACCTCTAGCTCCTTGTTTGTATACAGAAAATACAATGTAAGAACATCACTTTCCAGATGCCAGATTTTGAACTTTTCCTTATCTACGTGGGGATAAAATCAAATACTTTTAGGTCTGGTTTATTCATTAAAGCTGGCTTGGATTTGTCTTGCTTCTGGAATAGGTGAATTAAGCAGAATAATTCTTAAGTGCTGCTTGCTGCTAGTATTACACAAATTAAAACAATTAAGTCAGTCCCCAAACACCTTGTTGTTCTTCAGCCCAAGCACTTTACAATTTGCTGAGGGATTCTTTGAGATTACCTTTAACTGCTGAACTGGCAAAGTCCCAGCAGCAGCTTCACTGAAGAAAAAAACATCCCAGACACTGCTTTTGACAGGATCTAGCAGGGGATTGGTTTTCAATTAATGAACAATGTTCTTCAGCTCTGAAATTTTTTTGCCCTTCATTTGGTCACATGAATGTAAAACTATAATATTTTTGGAATAGATTAACTGTTCATGGGAGGCTCTATCAGAGGATTCTCGTTCACTTCTGAGCCTCTCTTCAGCTGTCACAGTAGAGCATAGCCACACAGTGGCTAGTTAAAACACTACAGTAATACCCCCAGTCCATCTTCTTCTCTCTTTTCCCTCTCTGGTCCCAACCAGGATCAATGTCACTTGTTTTTTCTTGAGAATAAGAACCCTTTCTGTCCTTCCTGCTGCAGTCGTGCTGATGGCAAGGTTGTCTACATGTGTCGGAGCAATGCCAAGCACAAATACAGGCTGGGCAGAGAATGGCTTGGGAGCAGCCCTGCAGAGAAAGATTTTGGGTGTTGGTTGATGGGAAGCCCCACGTGACATGGCACTGTGCACTTGCAGCCCAGAAAGTCAATTGTATCCTGGGCTGCATCTAAAGCAGCATGCCCAGCAGGGAGAGAGGGTATTCTGCCCATCTATTCTGCCCATGTGAGACCCCACCTGGAATGCTGCATCCAGCCCAACATGAGAAAGATGTGGACCTGTTGAAGCAAGTCCAGAGCAGGACCACAAAGATACTCAGAGGGCTGGAGCACCTCTCCTACCAAGACAGGCTGAGAGAGCTGGGGTTGTTCAGCCTGAAGAAGTGAAGACCCCAGGGAGATCTTAGAGCACCTTTCAGTACCTAAAGGGGGCCTGCAGGAGAGCTGGAGAGAGACTTCCTGTAGTGAAAGGACAAGGGAGAATGGCTTTAAACTGAGAGAGGCTAGGTTTAGATTAGAAAAATTCTTTGCTATGAGAGTGGTGAGACACTGCAACAGGTTGCCCAGAGAAGTAGTGGATGCCCCGTTCTGAGAGACTGGACTGTTAATGGTTAGTGACTCAAACAATTACCATTTTTACCCAGGTGCCGAGGGGGTGTGTATACCCATCACTGGAGGCTACAGCTGGGTGTTGAACAAGATAAAGGAAGAGGCTGATAAGAGGCAAATCCTTGGAAGCAGGATAATGCTTTTTATCATGCCAAAGTTTTTATGCAAGTGGCTCAGCTGTGAAAAATCCCTTCTGGAGTAGTATCAGGACATTCACACACAGCTTGAAGGTATTCATCCCTGCCGATGTACCATCATTGCTGTAATGTCTTAGAAGGTGTCATAAACCATTAAATACTCCTGAAGTGTCCCCTGATCCAAAATTTTGCATCATTCAGTGTAAAACTCCCCACTCCAGGGGAGGTACCTGGGTGTTCCCACCTGAACCTGAGTGAATATAAAGCCACTGGACTGTTTTGTGGGCTTCCCCAACTCTGGTGGAGGTGACTATCCTTACTGAGAAGATCAGAAGGAGAGGACCAATGGGATGCCATCAGCATCCACAGTGGTGGTATTTTTTTTGATTGTTAATCTCTTTCTTCCCCCTCTACCCCCGTCTTTCCTATTTATTTGTCTCTCCCTCACATTTACAGTTAAATAAAAATATGTACTATTGGCTATAGCATGTGGTGTTGTTTGCTCCTTAATTCAGGCAGAAGCATCTCTCTAATCATTTTAATAACCATATCTTAACACCATTCCTGGAAATATTCAAGCCCAGATTGTACAGGACTTTGAGCAACCTGGTCTAGTGGAAGGTGCCCCTGTCCATGACAGGTGGTTGGGAATTAGATAATATTTAAGGTTCCTTCCCACCCAAACCATTTAATTATAATTTTATGATTATTTTTCTTGTGGGCTTCAGCTTAGGAGATGTGTGTAGTGGAGTTTGGGCACATTTCACTCCTGGTTTATGTGTGTATGAGGCATTCCCTGTACCCCAGACCGACCCAACAGGCAGTTCTGTTTGCTTGAATCACAGTCAGAGTGGCCTCAGCAACTCTTCAGGCTCTTCCTCTTGCTGCCTTTTTTCCCTTGGAAGAGCAGCTGTGTAGAAATAGCAGCTCCATTCTCACACCAGCCGCTGCTTGGAGGTGGTCGGGGACTTTCTGGCCAAGTTAATTTAGAGTAAACTCTGGGCTGCTCAGAAAGAGGTGCTTTATGAAGACATGTGGGTTCTGTTCATGTCCCAGCAGAGCTGAGATAAGCTCTCAGGTGATAAGGTTTTCATCCTGACTGCCTAAAGGAAATTTCAAGGAGCCAGGAGTTGCACTCCATGTCAGTAACTCCAAGGTAACCCTGCCGTGCTGATTGATACATGGCTTCAGCAGATCTTGCACTCCCTGCTTTATGGCAATCATGATGCCCTGCTGTTCCCTGCCAGGACTGAGACTGTTGGAGTTTAGCTTTCTCAGATATCCTGCACAGTGACAAGGACAGTCATAGAGCCCAGAGTAACCATCTGCTAGGGTTTGTTGTTTTGGGTATTCTCTTTTTTTGAGGAAACTGAACTGAAAATTTCTAATTCTTCCTTTTCCTCCCCAGCAAAAACATCCCTGATTGAAGTGAATATAGAGAATTAACTGAGTAAATATGGACATATATTTATTTAGAAAAGACTTGCAGATATTTTAGAAATTCCGAATTTCAAACACCCTTGTTCCAACGTTTTTGTAGTACAAAATAGGGTGAAGTCAGAGACAGCAAAAACGAGCATGCACTTCAATAGCACAAGCTAGAAAGTGGTGTTTGATATGGAAGCAGACCTTTTCAGTGCTATATTTGTTATCTGTTTATGTGTAGACTTGGAGTCTGTCTGCATACTTTCATTAAGCACCCTTTTCAAAGGTTTTTAACTGCTTGGCCTACAGCTTTTGAATTTCCTTGTGGATTCAGATGCTTAATTCCTTTGGGTTGCTTTAAGAATTTCCCAGCTAGCAGTTCCCTGTCCAAATCCAAGTGTCATGAAGAACTATGAGAGGAATGAGAAGAGGAGCAGGGAAGTCTTTCCTGTAGAAAAACCAAGTACTTGAACCGTTCTACCAAAAAAACAGGAAAAGAAAGAAACCCCAAAATTTCTTGTGTTATACAAAAATCAAGTGAGTTCTGTGACTTACATCTTTTTACACAGCTTGTGACTGCTAGTTCAGATCTCTGATGCCACTGTTTATTTGAAGACCATCTAATTGGGGAAGAAAAAAAAAGAATAATCAGCTGACCATGATAGACAGATTCTACTTTCTTTGCTGTCCTCAGTGTTCAGACAGGCACCATGCAAATAGCTGTTCTTAACGGGTTCCTACTGAAGTCTGAAGTTTCCTTTAAACCACTGTATTCAAGTCAATTGTGGGGCAGACAATTCTACTGTACCATCCGTGGCTCTCCAGAGCCTTCACCGAGAGAATTGTCTTTACTAACTGAAAATAATTTACTATTAATGAGCGTCAGTAGGAGTCCCATTATCCTTTGGTGGGAGGCTGGTGGCTAACGCACAGGTTTGTGGGAGGATTGGTATTCAAGAACAGAAAAGGATGAAGCAACCACAGGCTCCCATTAGAGGGTGGGGGGAAACACAGCCTTGAAGTGTGATGTATCACTGGTGATATTCCATAGGAAATGTAATCACCCTTCACAGGTAATGATAAGAGAGGAAAACTTAAGTACGTGAGCAACGCAGAAGACAAGCGTCAAGTCCCTTACGTGTTCAGGCAGATGCAGAGGACAGACTTGCTGTATAGAAAAGGGATAGCTGGAATCACAATGAATCATTTCTAAGAGGCTGCTCAGCTGAAGAGCTTAACCTTTCTTCATCATGTCAACCTGAAGTCAGCCATTCACCACCAGTTCTCCGATGCAGCCCAGAAATCTTTGCCACAATTCCCAGAGCACTTCACAGGATGTGTCACAGGAATTAGCACGGTGATTTATTGACAAGCAGTGGGACGGTGAAAAATGGCTAAAGGAGTCAGCTGCCACAGGATGCACAAGGGATAGCAATAGGCTCATGAGTGCTTCTGAGTTCAGAGAAATCCTAGTGAATTGCTGACCTTGTAGAACAGAAGTGGAGGCTACTTCTGTGCAGAGCTGTTTTTTTCTAGTCTGCAATTGTGAACATACTAACGTTTGAGAAGCATTGCAATGGATGTAAGTATGTCAGAGGGGGAAAGCTTTTGTAATCACATTTGTGAGATAGTGAGTATTGTCCCTCTCTACTCACTCAAATTGTTTTCTCTGCCTGTGCCGATGCTGACTGTTTGCTACGGCCTGGGATGCTGATGGCTCTGCTCTGCTGTCTGTCTGAGGGTGCCATTCCATACCCTTCCCCTCTTGTCTTGGTCTCTATCCCTGCCCTATTTGTTCTCCCACAGTAACAGTACAGTCTAGGAAGTCAAGGTGGAGCAGTCCTGTCAAGGCCACCAGTGATGGATGACAACACTGCAGGCTGAGAATCCTTGCAAAGGAATATGGATGAGGGACAGAAATGTGTTCTGGCTGGGTGTCAGGTCTGTACCTGAAAGGAGTTTTTCTTTAATGCAATAGATGTATCCTTCTCCTCCTAGATCAGCTTTTAAATGAATGTTAGTGTGCAAGTATTGTATGTTTGTATTCTGCAGTGTCTGAGCAGTGTGGAGAAACAGCACGTCTGTAGCACATCTCGAGCTCTCTCAGATTCTCTGGAATTCTTGACTAGAGATCTGCAAGGGAAGGTAGAGATGGCTCTGTTTGCTCATGGCTTACAACAATCTTTATAGTCAAAGAAAGTGGCCGCAGTACCAAGGCAGCCACAGCACACTTTCCTTGGGGTGATGAAGGACATCACTGTCCTCTGTGTGTTGGGAATTGCATGTGTGTGATGCCTGCACTTATTTGCACTCACCACAAGGCCTTTCTCAGAACTGTAGAGTGGGATAACAAGATGCCCTGGCCCCTAATTCTTAGACTAGATTCAGCTAGACATACATTCTATAAAGCTGCCAGCATAAGAGATGGGAGGAAAACATCCTTATATGCTTCCCAGTGCTGCATGGAAGAGTGATGGATACGGCACTAAATAATTAATCCTAGTTTTTATATTTTATGGATCCAGAACATATTTTTTGTAGGGATAAATAAAGCCCTATAGCTAGGAAGAATTTCTTAAGCTGAAACAAAGCATTATGTAGATCAAAAGTTGCTTATCTCCATATACTGGGAAATGTCAACATTTAGGCTGAGGAAACAAGGTTTTCTTTAATTTCAGAACAAAAAAAGGTCAGGATTTCTGAAGCAGATCACAGCATCTTCCCATTATTTTTGTGCTCAATGGATATTTTATTTTAACCTACCAGTTAATTTTAAATAATTCATTTTAAAAAAATTTCTGCCAGCATCCTTGTCTCTGGGTAAATTGAAGGGAAATTCATGGTCCAGCACACCCCATAAGGTCTGTATATTACAGAGATGGACCTGAGCTGAAAAAAATACATCTGGATGGTGACTGCTGCCATACCAAATTCTTCCAGAATTCAGGTTTCTGCCCCACTTCTCTCAAATGCTGTCTGATAACATTAATATTAAAACTAACACCATGCAACTGATCTATTATTTATCAGGCATCACACAGAAATGTAAGGGAACGATGCCTTTTAAAAATCATTCTGAGGATGAAGAAAAGATTTATGTTTAGTATTTTCATGCCTATTAGTACACATGTGGGACAGATGAATAGTAAGGAAATGAATTACTCTTCATTCTTTGTGAATGAACACCAGAAAGGAGATAGATGAAGACTAATTTAATGTAGTTTTTGTGGGGTTTTTTTACTACCTTGATATATGAAGGACTCATGGTTCTCAGCTGAGATATTGCCATCCTCATCTTCTGGGCCAGCGACACATAGACTGAAGTATTAAGTGACACATCTGACAAGCCACAATGGAATTTTAACAGTTTAGGTCAGAACATTGGTTTCAGTTGTGTTGGGGAGATGGGATGTGCATTGGGCAAGTGAAGCTCAACTAGGGTGGTACAGCAGATACTAGTTTTTTTAAGTCAGTGGCTAGGCTCAATTACACAAAGCCAAGTGTTTAATTGTGTTACATAGGCAGACATTTTTCTTAGCATCTGCTAATGCAGATATTCCTGGGTTTGGCTTTATAAAATGAGTCCTTATTTTCAGGGCTTCTAAGTGTTAGCAGCTCCCACTGAAATCACTGGGTACTGTGGGAACTCATTTTAATTGTAATTAGGAATAAAAAGAAGTATCCACAGGGAAATTATATATGTGCACACATTCTGTGATAACCAAGTAGCCAATGGTGCTGCAAGTTTTATGGGTAAGAGCTGAAATCTGTGACTTGTCAGTCTATCAAACAGAGGAAATGCTGTGCTCGGTCTTGAAGAGCACTTTTTTGTTGACCCCAGCTGTGTTTCCATAGTGTACAGCCAACAGAGAGCAGCAGCACCTTAGAGACTTGCTGCAATTATGGCTATTAGTTTTAATTGAAGAATTGTGTCCTTACCTCAAAGCTTACAAGTAATTTATTAAGGTCATTAAAGAAGGCGTACACTGAAGTAATGTCTTGCAGAGCACAAAAGTAGAAAGAAAAATACCAAACGGAGGGAAAATGTTATGTGTTTTAAGCTCTATGTTACAGATTGTAAATGAAGGAGCCCCATGCAACCTGTCATCCATGGTAAATTACTGTTCGGGTGTATTAGTTTGTTCCAACACATTCCACCAGTTCCACATGAATGGACCATTTTGGTGCTGGAAAACACAATTACTAAAAAAAGTAGACCTGAAAATAAAATGTGCTGTCAGCAAGTCACTTGTAAGCGATATTGGGAAAGATTATAATACATTTGGAGTGCTTAACTTTCTTCGCAATCAGGGTTGGCACAAGATAAGCCTCTTGAGTGTCATCCCAAAGAATTCTTTTTTTTTGAAAATGCAGTCTGAAATTCTCAACAATTTATTATTCTTTTTCCTGATTATAATGGGGAATTTTCCATATTGGGGAAAAGGATAATATTAGTTCTTGAATAACCTTCCTTCTTTGAGTGACACTGAAACTCCCTGTGGCTTTCAGTGAAGCTGACAGTGCAACAAATGCAAAATCAGGACCTCAGATCTCCATCCAAAGCCCACTGAAGTCAGTAGAAGCCATCCCATTGACTTGTGTGGGCTTAGGATCAGGCCCTTTGTGGTTTCCTTGCTCATTAAAACCCAGTCTGCCTACAGAGAGCACAGAGTAATTTTTCTTCTAGGAACCTGGACTTTATTGCCAGTGAATTTGGTTCTCCATTAAGAAATACGATGACTGTTGTTAGAAATGCTCTTTTTATTCAGGAGGGAGATGCTGATATTTTCTCAGTAAAGTGGTAGTTAATAATGAGATTTGCATTACAGTTGCATTCAGAAGTCCTTCCAGTTTTCTGGTATTTTGGAACTACAGGAGGCACCTAGATATTATAGGAATACACTTATACTGTGGTTAGCCACATTTTTATGCATTGTGAAAACTGCTCAACTCTGACCGAAACATCAATCATCCCCAACTTTACTAAGGACAAATGAAAATATAGATTTATTGTGAAATAGTCTCATAGTGCAACACCAAGCCAGTCAAGCACAGAACATGAAAGAGCAGCTGAAGCTGTACCTAAGAATGTGGGGTTTTTCCTTACATATGGCAGTCAACACTTGCAAGCGTGGAGCTAGGAAGGAAGGGATGGAGGAGGTAACCAGCCACTGCTGACCTTGCCTTTGCCAAGTTGGACTTTGACTTTGTCTTGCAAGCACACGTGGTTTGTCTGTCTATCATGTTTGGTTTGCTGCTCGTTGTGGACAGGCATTCGGGATGTTGGGAGGACTAACAGCTTTTCCATTACTGAGGGATAAAGAATGCCCCCTTCACAAAGAGTTGTGTTACATTGTGGGGAGCCTGTCTTAAAAAGAAACGTACTTGCTTTGGAAGAGGATCTCTGAGTTTCCTTGAGTAGTGTCAGAAAGATGCAATCAGGGTGTTCTTGGGTTTGCTCTTACCTGTAGTTTGTTCCCTTATCTCAAAAAAAAAAAGTCTAAGATTAATAACTTTTACATTAAACAAAAAGATATAGTGACAGAATGGAAAATAAACTCTCAGGTGACTAAAAAGACTAAAACGTGAAGGCCAGTTTGCCTAAGCATTACTAAGCACTGCAACTCAGATTACCAAAAATTTACCTTCACTGCAGAAGTTTGATTGCTCTAATCAAGGCTGCTTGATAACAGGCATGCCTTAAAGGATACATACATGCTTTCTGAGTGTAAGATCTCTCATGAAAATCACAGCTGTTGCCACCAGACAGTTCTGGTAGCAGAACATGGAATGCTGGAGTGATCTGGTGAGTGTCCCTCTAGGTGGATGTTATGTAGCCAGCAGTAGCATGGCTAGGATGCTACAGAGGTTGGTGTATGACATCCTTCCCTATACTGTTAGGAAATGATACCTGTGTTACAGAAGGTCTCCCTAATCCCTGTCTGTTAGTGATTACTTATAGTGGCATGGCAGAGACTGTTCATATACATATCCAATTGCAGTTTAATCCTCTTGGTTCTTGTCATCACTAGGATTTTGTGTCATTGAGTCCTAAAAGTTATTCACCCGTTCTTTTTAAAGTATCAGTTTGAAAAGTGATTTAGTTCTGTTTGACTTTGTAGTAGGAGAGCAAGGAAAAAAATACTTCTTAATTAACTTTCATCATACTGTGTATATTTATTTAATCCTGTTGTTCTTTCAGATAAACAGCCCTGATCTTGTCAGTCCTTCCTAATTCAGTCATCTTTCTTGACTAATAACTTTTGCTGTCTGAGTCAAGGACCTTTTATTTTCTCCATGTATTTTTTAGATATGGAGGTCAGAGTGAGCTGGTGTCCATGGCATTGACTTTTATGCTGACTTTTATGTTATAATAGTTAAAGTGTTTTGTTTTTCTTGTTCCTTTGGGAAGATTACAGATTTTGTTTACTGTGTTTGTGCTGAGCAAAATTCTTGATCTATTGGGAGATGGTGTGACAGGCTTTCCTGCAATGAACTGTCTTATTATGTTGCTGGATTTTATTTCTATCTATTTTTTGACAATAAGTTTTGTAATATGGTTATTTACACTTGTATTGGTTTTGCATGGCCTGTTTTTTGGTAGTGGGGGGGGGGGGGTGTGCACAGAGGTGGCTTCTGTGAGAAGCTGCCAGAAGCTTCCACCATGTCCTGCAGAGCCAATCCTGATGGCTCCAAAGATGAACGTACTGCTGGCCAAGGCTGGGCCAATTAGAGATGATGGTAACACCTCCATGATAACATATTTATGAAGAAAATAAAAACAAAGTTGGGGCACAGTTTTGATCATGGCTAGAGAAGAGGAGAGTGAGAACATGGGAGGAGAGCAACATCCTGGCACCAAGGTCAGTGCAGGAGGAAGGGCAGGAGGTGCTCCAGGCACCAGAGCTGAGACTCCTCTGCAGCCTGTGGTGCAGACCATGGTGAGGCAGCTGTGCCCCTGCAGCCCATAGGGATCCATGGGGGATACAGAGATCCACACGTAGCCCATGGAGGAATCCATGCTGGAGTGGGTAAATGCCTGGAGGAGGCTGTGATCCTGTGGGACATCCGGTGGAGAGAGAGGGCCCTGCTTCCATGCTGGAGCTGCCTGTCCCTGGAGGACTGCACCCTGTGGAAGGAGTGACCCGCACTGCAGCAGTTTTGGGAGGTCTGGTGCCTGTGGGAGGAATTCGCTCTAAAGCAGTTCGCAGGGAGCTGTTGCTCATGAAATTGGAACCACATTGGAGAAGTTCACAGAGAACTGTCTGCTGTGGGATGGGCCCCACAGTGCAGCAGAGGAAGGACTCCTCTCCTTGAGCAGTGGTAGAAGCCTTGGGTGATGAACTGACGATAACCCCCATTCCCTGTCTCTTTGTGCTGCTTGGGAAGGAGGGAAGGGTGGGGGAAAGGTGCTTTTTTAAGGGCCTATTTTACTTCTCATAATCCTGCTCTGATTTTGTTTGTAATAAATTCACTTTGTATCTCCAGTTGAGTTGATTTGCCCAAGGTGGTGTTTACTGAGCAATCTCTCCCAGGTCTTATCTCAACTCATGAACCCTTTGTTAAATTTCCTCTCCTCTGTCCTGCTGCAGAGGGGAGTGAGTGAGCAGCTCTTGTGGGTGCTTGGCATCAACCCAGCGTCAACACTTTTTTTTACCAGTATTTCTAGTCTAAGTTAAAAGGTGGGCTGGATGTTGGGATGAAGAGATAGGAGTAAAGAAAAAGCCACCATTCATCTTAGGTAGTATTGCCTCAACTATTTGGGACTTTTTCATTTATTGTCAACAAATGTTTGTGCTATACTTGGAATGCTCCGTTGTGAGGTTGTTTTTCTTTCAGACTTTATTTCTGTGTGTGTAGAAGTAAGCACGTGGGGTTTTTTTCTCTGATCATTTCAGTAGTGTGTTTGCAACAGGCTGAGAAGCACTATCTAAATCATAAATGGAACTGGTAGCAAATAATAAAATTTATTAACCTGACACTTTTTCAGAGAAATTCCTGCCACTTCCTTAAGACAACCTAAGATCTTTTATTCAAGTGCTTCCTGATCTCAGACTGGCTCCTCAGTTGCAGTAGTGTCTATTTGGGTGCCTTTTCCCCTGAAATTCCATTGAATTTCTGCTGAGGTCCAATGCCCCAAAATAGCAACTAATGATATGAGCTCAGTAAAAGCAGTGCTTAGCATACCAAAGCAGTTTTTCTTCTGGCCTGGATGCATTGAAGAGAATTCAGTTCTTTGTGACCACCTCAGATCATCCCTTCTTCCCAGTATGGAATCTGTGTCTCCATATTTTCCTACACAGTTTCCAGCAGCTGAAGCTCCAGCGCTGCTCATCAGGCTGTGGCTGCAGATCCCATTAAGGAGTAGTCTCTAGCAAACACTTTTTTGTTGGGTTTGACTACAGTATCAGTATAGCAGATGTTGTCAAATTAAATAATCTCAGTAAATTGTCTGCAAAGCCCAAGCTGTTCCACACGAGTTACATTACTCTTACTTTATCCATAATTCCAAAGTCTCTCTGAAATTACAGTTCTGTGGCTTTTCCCAGTGAGTGGCACAAACACCTGAGCAGCCAAAGTTGCAAAAGTGACTTAATAGTTCCTTTTGATTTTTAAGCAATTAGCTCTGTGAGTTTAATGCTGTTCTTTTAATAAGAGTTAGAAAATATGATACTAATTCTGCTCCTCCTTTCAGGGGGCTTCAGTTTAAGCCACACTGATGTTTGAGCTCCTATATTCTGAAAATGTGTGGCCACTTTCTGAGCATGTGAAAAAGCTCATGTGAGCTGAATCTAAAATCATATACTGGCTCTCACAATTCCTAGCAATGCTGAGATAAGCCCATTTTGGGATGCTTCTTTGCACTGTTTTTTAAAATGAGGGTGTACTCCCTCCTTACTGAGAATGTTTTTGTGGATTTTAGGAGGTTTTTTTTTTAGGAGTTTTTTCTCAGTGTTGGCATTTGCCTGTTTGTCTGTCTATTCCCCTCCCCTTCCTCCAGTTTTCATTTTCAATTATTTTTGTTTATGTTGAACTTCTGCCTGCTCAGCTGCAGCAGAGCTCAGTTTTGGCAGCCCGCCTTGTGGTGTACAATCCTACAACTTCTGCTGCTGAGCAGCATGTTGGAAATTGCTTTGAAATAAATCCGTGTTGGACCAAAAGCGGCATCTTTGTTGTTACCCCCTCAGAATAATTTGGTGCTATAATTGGAATTCTCATTTTAAGTAAATAAACATGATGTCAGATCTATAGACAGATCTGGATGCTCAGTCAATGAGAGAGGGATGTGTGCATACAAACCTCTCCCTGGAAGAGAGAGGCATTTGCATGGGACTTCTGATGCCTTGGGGGAAGTTAGTGCTGGAGGAGAGGGTGGGCTGGAGGGTAGCCCCAAATCCCCACTGGGCCACCTTGAGATCTGTCAAAGGACATGTTTGACATGGATGTGGCCATAAGCTTCGTGTTGTTTCCATTCTCATGTTTGGAAATCTAATACTCAGTGGCAAAAAGAGGAATTTGTGGCTCCACCATGCTGCTGATGCTTTACCAGTCCTTGGATGGCATGTGGGAAGGGAGATGAGGCTGTGGGCTTTCATGGTTCCCTCTTGTGTGTAGGCTGATCACTGTGCACACTCTAGGATTTCCATTTCAACAAGGATATGGAGGAAATTCAGAGAAAATTGACAGGAATAGTCAGAGCAAGGGAATGACTGAGAAAACCAGTTCTGGTAGAGACAGTCTGGTAAATGGAGAGAGATTTAGAAAATCGTGAGTTGTTTAGAGAGGATGGGTAGAGAAGGATGGTTTCATGGCTTCTAGTACAGAAGGCAGTGTGCTCCAAGTGAAACTGCTAGGAACCAGCTCCACAGCAAGGAGGAACCCTTTGCAGGAGGGTGACAGAGATGCCAAAGGCTTATGTGGGGAGACTGAGTTAATGCAGAGGAATATACTGACACATGAAAGACATGCGGAAACATCTCAGGAATGGTTTGTGTTGAAAATGGATTGGAGCCCAGAGAGGCTCGTGCTAATACACATGCACATTTATTCAGTTTTTAGCTTCAGCTATCCAGTCCTCAGAACTATTTAAAAGAGTGTGGTGTGATGGGGTGTCATGATTTGGCACTGGCCAGATGCCAGGCATCCACTAAAGCTGCTCACTCCTCCTCCCCTGCTACAGCTGGGCAGAGGAGAGAATATTTAACAAAGGGTTTATGAGTTGAGATAAGGACCAGGAGAAAAAACTCCAAGGGCTCAAACTAGAGACATAAAGTGAATTTATTACTTACAGAATCAGAACAGGATAATAAGAAGTAAAATACATCCTTGAAAAAAAACCACCTTTTTTCCCCTCAACCCCTCCCTCCTTCTTACCAACAGCACAGGGGGACAGGAACCATGGGGGTTTTGGTCAGAGTGGGACAGGAGCACAGGATTTTGGTCAGTTTATCACTCATGATTTCTCTCACTGCTCAGAGAGAGGAGTCCTTTCTCTGCTGTACCGTGGGGTCCCTCCCACGGGAGACAGTTCTCTGTGAACTTCTCCAGTGTGGCTCCATCTCATGAGCAACAGTCCTCCCAAAACTGCTGTGGTACAGGTCCCTCTTCCACGGGGTGCAGTCCTCCAAGGACAGGCTGCTGATATTTTTTGTGCAGACAGGACAGGGCTATGTAGACTTTGGTCTGGCCAAAAGAGCTATTCATATCCTCTTGTATGGTGTGATTCAGTAACTTGAAGTTGTTTTTTTCCAGGGCTTCGAAATCTGGGCATTTTTGCTGCTGGCTGCTGCCTATTTTTTCCCCTGTATCCTCATATTGGTTTCTGATTAAAAAAAAAAAAAATCTCCTGAAACCTGGTTGCATTAAAGTCCGGTGTTTAAAAGCAATGTTTAAATCCACTTTGTGCTTCTTTAATTGAGAAATGCCTAGGACACAGAGACTTGAAATTGCTTTTTTAAGCCAAGCATATGGTTGCTGTTTGTCTGTCACACCAGCAATGGTTCCAAGTGTTTTTGTGAATTCAATCAAATACAGTCTAGTGCAAGCCAGAAAAGCAAGGGATGAGAAGGTATTGGTGAGATAAATGTGAGGTAGGGAAGACCTGCAGCGCAGCTGATTTGCAATTAGTATCTTCCCACTTTCCTGTTTTCTGCCTGTCCTGCAATTCCAAAAGAGGCAGGAAGACTTTGGTTTGAAAGGATGCTAAAGATGGCTGTAGAAAGCTGTCAGGGCTACAAAGAGTGACATGTCTGTGGTGGTGGCAGAGGAGGAGCAGGTTGTGCCCTGCAAGCTTCTGAGGAAGGAGCCATTTAGCACAGCTTGATGGGAATGGGGTAATGGCAGTGTTTAAGATTAAATGGGGGAGTAAATGATGGATGAACTGTATCACCCAAAAAATACTGTATACAGCTGTCATGGCTGTGTCCTCAGGATAACAACTGTTGTAACAGTGTGTAGTTATCCCTACACTGTTCCCTTTTCTTCCCAGACATTTAACTGCCCATTGCACTCCTGTTGCTCAGTGATGCAGTAGAACCTATGAAAAAAGATGAAATGGCAGAGATTGCATTTAAAACATAACTGGAAATCCTTTTTTTGAGTTTTGCTGTGTTGTATTTGGTTGGTTTTTTTAAGAATCACTTTTCATTTCAGTTTCTCTCTAAACATCCAAATGGGCTTGTGCATTTCTTGAAAATAACATTACTGAATCAGTGAGGTTTTTTTCCTCCTGCTTTATCTGACAAAATTCCTTCTTCTCCTTTAAAGTATTAGTGATTCATACCCAAACATTCCCTCAGGAGCTGGGAATATCGGTACTGGCTTTGGAAAAAAATGAACTCTAGGAAGAGACTTACTGGCTTCTTCAAACATTGAATAAACCCACAGCTTTCAGTGTTGGGAAAGATGGGATTCAGAATTTGTAAGATGAGCTTTTTAGAATAGGGTCGCTTTCTGTATTGCCTCTTTTTGGTCTGAAAGAGGGTGACTTTGAGGACCTTGTTGTTTGTCCTAGAAAGGTGCCGCAGAATTTGAGCCAGACTTTTTCCCTGCAGCAGTCTGCAGAATTCAGTGTCTGCAAGTGCAGTAGGGGTGGATACAGATGTAGTTCCCTTGGTGTGATTTCTAGACCTCTGTCCTCCCTCTCTGGTGGGAGACATGTGTTTCCCTGACTGTTGTCCATGTGGTCACTCAGCTCCTTATTCATTATGTTTTCTCAAAAGCTGCTGGATTTCTGCTAACATTTCTTATACTGGATCCAAAGATCTGCAACCCCTCCATCCCACTAGAATCAACCCAAAGGAAGGCTCTTAGTCTATGGCTTGACTTCACTTTGTGCTTCACTTTGGGCAGTATCTTCTTACTGTTTTAAACACCGCTTCACAGATGAGTTTCCCACTGCTTGGTGCTCTCAGTCTGAAAGAAATCTGTTTCTGACATCACCTTAGCTGCGGTCCAGGTATGAGGATGACTTTTTATAATTTCCAGTGCAACACTATTGCATGGAAAACTACGGAGCCACTACTAGTACCTGGAAACTTAGGTGGGTGTGTTTTTGAAACAGAGACTTTGTATGAGTGAAAGTCATAGAACTGGGAGAAAACAAGGCTGAAGGAGGTTTTCTGTAACATTCCCATAAAACTGTCTAGACAAAATAATCTTTCCTGGTAGAACTTACACAGCAACCCCCCCCCGCCCCAGATTTATACACCATGAATTTAAATTTTACAGTAAACTTCTGTATTACATTTTTTATTAAATTGTGCACTCTTTAAAGTGATTATCTTTGAACATTGATACTTTTCTATAACTTGATTATTTTTGTACCTAATAAAATTCTGAAGAATTTGATGTTATTTCTTAGTGCTTAGAATTGTATTGCCTAGTGTTGCCATTAAAGTAAGTTGTTTTAAACTATTCAAACTGTTTATGCAATTTTCTTCTCCTCACAGGCCTTCAAACCTAGATAAAATCCCTCTTTCCAGAAAACATGTTGCTGCAGAAGGCATGTACTTCTGCCCCTGCTTGACTCATTTGTGAGCCGTTCCCCTGCCCAGAGGCTTCAGACCTGTTCCTCATTTTGGTTCTGTTGTCCAAATTTGTCCTAAAAGCAGAGTTGACACTGATTTCAGGCTTGGTCTCTCAGGGTTTTATCCAGTCTGCTCTTGGGAACCACTGAGGATCCAGATCATACAGCCTCTCTGGGCAAACTGCTCCACTGCTTGTGGGTCATGGTGAAAAAGTCTTTCCAGATATCTGATCTGAGCCTCAGTTAATTTAATCCATCCCCCATCTTCCTTGCATTCTCGATCACTACCTGGTTTGTTTCTATATTAATTTTTTTGCCTTTCATGCTGATCTCTATGTCCAGTTACCTGTGAAATTTTCTCTGCAGTCAATATTTTTAATCAATTGGATCAGTCCATTGTTACAGTGCAGCACCTTAAACCTAGAAAGAGCTGAATGGGAATTGAAATGCCTATTAGTTTAATGAGATGTAAATAAAATACTTGAGCAGTGTCCTTTCTTTGGAAGAGCTTGTTTTGTTTGAACATGGGATCGTCTGTGTCCTGGTTTCACTGTAGGTGGAGAAGGTAATGGTGATGAAAATGAAACAGGAGTCCAAAAACAAGGGATATGAGAGCCAAAGGCTCATGTGTTTAATTTCTCCTTAAGGCTGAAGTTTTATTCAAGGACTAGAAGGATGCAGGTGGATCAGGCAATCCATAATACAAATTCTCTACCATCCTGAACAGGGTGACAGTAAACAGGGTGACAATACCAATGTAGTCCTTTGGAGAGAATACCTTAGCATTTCAAGTAATTTAATTGTCTTTAATTGTGCAGTCAAAGTGTATCAATCAAGTATGAAAAAGGGCTCAGTAACTTTAATCACAAAACACTAAATTATGGAAGATGATAGGTTTAATTTTGTCTTCTCTTTCTTTTGACAACACAGAGAAATCTATTGATTATGATGCTCAGGTAGTTACCTATCAAAGTGATAGTTTTAATGGCACATGATTTATTGTGTTTTCTACTTGAAAAATATGGTACATGTGAGAGAAAAAACTAACTTTTGCTATTTTGTAGATTTTTAGTAGCAATCTACGTTTAAATGGAATCAAGAGACACTCTTGTGAAGCTGGCCTCTTGTATTATCCAGGGTCAGATTTCTTGGTCATTTTAAGCACAGTTGAGAATGTACCAGCAACAACATTGACTCTACTGTCATTTTATTTCAGGTTTTCTAAGTATATCTGCATAGAAATGTTTTAATGTTTTGCTTGTGATGTTTTGTCTTCAGATTTTTCTTCCTCAAGGGAAGCCTGTTAGTCTTTTAAAATGACATTACAAGTTGCTCAATAACCAACTTGGGAGTTGGAAGAAATCTGTGAGGAATGCTGGAAGGAGAAGAGACCTTTTGAGTAGCAATTTACTAGCTGTTTGTGGAATGCTGAGTTAATATAACACTGTATTACTATTCTACCAGTGCTAATAATGCATAAAATTATTCTTCTGTATTGCATTTTTAGAATAATGTATGTGAACATATCAGTCTTCACAACATCCTGTGAGAGAGATAACTATCAACATTACTCTAATCCTCATAGTGTATTAAATGAGAATAACAACTCTTTCAAATGGAGAGCTCAACAAGAGGAAAACCAGCATGTTTCCTACTAAAAGTCCTGCAGCAGGTTGTGTCAATCATCCCATACATTTTTCTCAAGCCAGTTGTTACACTTTACCTTTCCAAAAACAGCTCTTACCATTCTAATTTGAAAATTTCCTATTTTGCTGAAAATCACAGAACAGCTCATGTTGGATCCAAACTTTTGTGGAAAAGGGAGCCTAGATGAGGTTATCTAGCACACTGTCGAATCATGTCTTGGAAACCTACAGTGATGAGGCCTTTACCATACCTCTGGGGAAGTTATTCCAGTAAATGGTTGTTCTCAGAGTAAAAAAAAAAAAGTTCTTACTCATATCAAAATGAATGATCTTGATAGAAGATCAAAATGAAATTCAGAATGGCCCATAAACGTTTATACCATAGATTGCTACATAAGAGGAATGTATGTATATGAGTCCGTCTGTCTTTCCATGTGAGGAAGGGAGACAGAAATCGCTGTGCACTCACTGTAATGCAGAAGTCCACAGGTTTTCTGGGTTGCAGCTTGGATTTTGGTTGTTCTCTCCTTTCAGGCTTTTGACCATACCCAGCCCTATTCCTGAATTTGAATCTCAAACTTAGGAACAGCTATCATATTTTTGTCAAGTTCTTGATTTCATTTAGCACCTGTCCACATGATCAAATGGAGGTTTGGTTATGTAGGCAATGTAGTTTGGTTATGTAGGCAGTTTAGTTAAGCAGAAGATGAAAATATACTTACTGCTTTACTAAGAAGAATGACTATTGAGTTAGTACTGTTATAGATACACCTTTTTGACAAAGGTCTTGATCTTGCAAGACATTCAGCTGAACTACTGCAGAAACACTGTGCGAAATCCTTTTGTGGCATGGGGAAGGTAGAAACTTACAGTACCTTTAAAGTGATGAAATGTTAATTGATGACTCACAATGCTGTTTCTCTGGTGCTTTTTTGTATTCTGCATCTGTCTAGGTATGTTTGTTTCTGTGACCCATGTAAACTCTGTTATTCCATGCATAAAAGCTTTGATTGAAAGGGCTTAAATAATTAATGGCTATATTGCCCATGCAACAACCTATCAAGCTATTGAAATACTCTCTTTTCCATTATATATTACCTTATTTTAATCAATTTCTAGCAAGCACACCTAACTTATACAGGATGAATAAGATTCTCTTCAAAATTTTTTATGCATTTTTCTCTCTGTCTTGCTGACCCAGCATGCCCCTACTCCACTACCAACTTGCACTTTTCTTTCTCCTCTTGGCTCCCCCTTCCTCACTGCAACAGTGGGTTTGTTTACTCAGGCTCTTCAGCTATCAAAAATTCTCTCTTATGGCTTCTTCCCCCTCACAGCCTTTGAATTAAACTTCATCTCTAGACCTTACTTTAAAACTCTTGTTTTCTTTAGTTACAATTGTGCTTTTAATTGTAATGAGTGGTATTTAATAAAGATTGCTGCTAAATGAAAAAATTATGATTTTATTTATTAATTCAGGGGCAAATTAGACTCCCAGGTGTGATACTGTAATTACTGTTATTACTTTGAATGGGACTTCAGTTCTGTGTTTAATTTTTTTAAAAACTTTTTCTTCTCATTTAGGTTCCTTTAGTAGTTGAATAATGATACAATGAGTCATTTTAATGTTAATCCACTCTGTCCAAGTCATATCACAAATTTGGAAACTGTTTTACTGCAGGACATGCACTGCTGGGGATAGTCTGTACTGCAGACTCCCAGGGATGGGGTTGCTAGTCCTGTGCTCTACCTGCAAAGCCTCCCTTTTCTGGGGAGATGGCCAAGGCAGCAATAGATTTATTCCCCATGTTTCCTATGCAGTGAATCTCCCTGTTACAGGAGAAAAGAAAAAAGGGTTCATACACTTCATAGTCTTCTTCCATGGTTTGTGCCTCTAGTACTTTTCTCAATACTGTGAATGGCATCAATATCTGTTTCTTGAATCTTTTTTTGGATATATATTTTCCAATTCATGGTCTAAGACAGATCATAGTTACTCAGGCAGAAAGAGTCAGTCCTGACAAGCTATTTAAATCCATGGTTACTGTATGATTTTCAAAGCCATTTTGATCTGCCTCAGTTGCAAATTTCATCTATAGTTAATTTAAAAAAAAAATAGGCAAAGGCATAAGTCTTGGTTCTCCTTCACCTTTTACTTACCTTTCTGTTCTTTTCACTTGTACATATATGTCCTAAAATAAGATTCTGTTCCCTGCTGCTCATCCATGAGGCACTGGTTTCAGATTCTGACTTTGAAAGTTCACTTTCCTGTGTTCTGTAGACAGTGGTAGGCATTAGACTAAATCAAGGCATGTTCAAAGAAGGTTGTGTCTTTAGTCTGGAAGTTTAATCTCCATTTTCAGAGGAGCTTTCCTATGTGGCATGAGTTGCCAGCCGGTTTTATCAACAGATTTTTTTTTCCCAGAACTCTTTTACCACGGTCCTCCAAACTTAGCATGTGTTTTTTGAGAGTCTTGACAACTTTAAAATTTCAAGTGTGAAAGTACAGATTCAATTTTCTAGAATCTTGGCTTGCTGTTTGTCTGACTTGTGTTCCTTAAAAATAACTGAATATGAAGGTTCTTACTTCAGCTTTTTTTTTTTTTTTTCTTGAGGTGTTAGACTGCAAGTATTTTCCTCAGGACTCAGAGAGGATCTTTGATGATAAAGACATAACCAAATTTTGGTTAATACTGCCACATACTTACTAGTTCTGCAAAAAGAGAGTTTATTATGGCTACAGCTGCTTAACACTTCCTTCAGCAAGTGTTAAATGCACTCCTTTCTCTATTTCAAACTTAACCCATCTTTCATTATGGGAAATTTAAACTTCCAATTAGAAATGATACCAATTACTTTCGTGAGTTTCTTAATAAAAATTGCAGTAGACAATCTAGTAAGAATTATGTGTGCCTTCATTTGACAAACTGTATAATACGCTTTGCATTTTATGCCTGCTTCTAACTTGAAAATGCCTCATCGGATAATTTCAATCTGTTTTCTCTACCAAATCACCAATTAAGAATTTTAGATAGCATAGGATTTGAGGGAAAAAAAAACCACCCAGATCACGACATGTGACAGTATCATCGTCTGTTATTTTCCATCTTACCGGAACTTGTCTCTCCTACTCCGAGCTGAGATTTACACACACAGCCCTCACTTGGCAGTCAGTCTCTGAAGGACTCTGAGGGGAGCTCCAGTGAAGCCTTTGCCGGGGGCTGCAGAGCTTCCTTGCCAGCTGCCAGCCCTGAATCCCAGGGGGGTGAGGAGCAGTGCCTGAATGAAGCGGAGCTCTGCTTGTGTCAAACTTGCTACATTCAAAAGCTACAGTACAAATCCATGCTGTGGCTCCAATCCACAGACCTCTGCACGGGTTATCTTTCATGGCATGGGTTCTCCTTGGGGGTACTCACTTCTGTGAAGCTGGTGTAAATGGTGATACACAGTTACCACCTTTGTGTCCAGTCCTCTGAAAATTCTGTCTGCAGGCTGCATTCATGAGTAGTTTCACACAGTTCAATGTTCTTAAGTTTCTCTAATTTCAGAAATCTATAAATGAGGCAGCTCAAGGGTATGTAGCTGGTAATATCAGGCTGCCTGTGTAGGCCTGTGTGGCAGAATGACCTGTGTGTTGCAAGCCTTATTGCCATTAGATTATTTGCTGCCTAATTTTACAGGAAACATTTTAGGACATATAGACATATTCTAGCTGGAATTTCACTTCTGATTATGATCTTATTCTAAGATTTAATCTGATATAGTCTGCACATGTAGTCTTCAGTGACAACTGTTTGGGAAACTGTTATTAACCCAAAGATCCCTTTTAAAATTATGTATTCCAGCTGGCTTGCAGGGAACACACCAATCAGTTGGTGAACTTGCACAAAAACATGCATTTTGAGATAACCAGTTCAGATCCAGTGCCAGCCAAGGGCTCTGTGGGGATGAGGAGGTGCAGTTTTCTTTGTCCATTAGAAAGCAGTCGAATTTTGAAAGCATTTATCTGTTTTGAAGCTGTATCATTAAAAATTTGTGCTCAAAATGGAAATCCTTGTAACTTCATCGCATGGATCTTGTAATGCAAATATGTGGTGGCCAGTTGAAGTAATAGGGGCAACTGAAGGTCAGGCACTGATGCCTTAACTTTCTCCACTGAATGGATGCATTAGAGTACTGATGGATAAAGAAATATTCCACATGAGGAAGAGCATCAAAATGCATCTCTATAAGAGCTCAGTTTTGAGAAAGATGGTCCTGAAATATTAGCAAAAAGAATAACCTAGGAAAAGTTTGCAGAATCTGAAACGTAAGTTTCCAAGGAGAAGAGAGATACACAACCTTGATCAGAAAAATCACACGACATAAAGAGAATTGTAGTTGTCCAGTTAAAGTGAGTCAAGAAATGTCTGTAAAAATGACATGGTAAATTCTCTCTCAATGACTTGCATACCAAATTTCCTCAGTTTATACTTTACAGGAAGAGACAATTTCTAACACCCTGTGCTGCACCACCTGTGGTCTAAAATCAACATATGTGCTTTCTTCTCCTTTTTGACCATCACTATCAGCAAATATATTTAATTCAGAACTTTGCAAGCGGTTTTTTAACTGATGCAAAAGAGTGGATGAAAATACAACTATAATGCTGTATGGCTGATTACTGCTGCATTTGTAGCAGAAGTAACTTGGCTTTCTTGACCCACTAAATGGATTTAATCAGCAGTTTTATATTACACAGCAAGGTACTCTTTGTGTTGAGCAAAACCATACTTTGCTGGCTATAAAGAAATTATAAACTTAGAATTATAATTTATAATTAATAAATTATAAATTATAAACTCAAAGAGAGATTGAAAGCTTAAAGTGTTTAGTATTTTAAGTGTGCCACTGTGGGTATACAAGAATCAAATAACAGATGATATGGCATTGTCAGCTCCTAGGAAGTTGCTCCATTGAATTACCTGTATGCAACTTCCCTGGTAGCTGAGAGCCTCTGTCATCACGTCTGGGACACATTCCTCTTTCTGTGGCCTCTGTTAATAGGATGACTGAGGGAAGAGAGAGTACAACATGGGTTTTCCCAGTTCTGCTGATTCCTGCCTGCTGGTGCAAGTCAGAGCAGTATCCATGATACTCCAACATGTGTTGGGAGACTGCATCTAGGCACAGTCAGGCCATTACTGGATGGGTGCCCATGTGGCCAAGGGCCAGCATTGTCCCTCACCCTTGGACAGAGTGGCTCTGAGTTGCTTTGCAGTAATTACAGCAGAGGACCTATATCTGTGGTGCTGGAATCGAGGTGATTGTGGCAATACTTCTGTGAATCTGAGTGCAGAGACACCTCAGCTGGATACTGATGCAATTAATAAACATTATGGCTTTGCTCCAAGTAGCTAGATCCTGAAATACTTCACCTCTTTTAATTGCTGAAAGGGAAGGTAGAGCTGAAGATTGTGAAAATCTAGAAAAGAGAAGAAGATGGAGAGAGAAGTGGAGAGAGAAGATTCTGCATGCTTGTGTCTCTGTATGTTAATTGGCTGTTTGTACATACATGGATTCCAGTGAAGTGATGCATGCTTAAACACTGTCATGTCAGCCACAGTTTTATGGAAAGTAATGCCTTTGTTATGAGTGGGGTGGATTTTGAGGCTAGAAGTACAACATGGATATGAAGTCTAATGCATTACCCCAGAATAAAGAGAGAAGAGACCACTGTATGTACAATTCAGATGGTTAATGCGGTTGGAAGTAAACACAAAATGTGTGTCTTCATTTGGGGTATAGGCATGGAAAAATTCTACAGAAGTGGAAAGTGAGTGATCAGAAATTAATTGGATCAATTTTATAGGCAAAAGAGATTGCCCTTCTCGTTTTCCTGTGGGCAGAAAAAAATTAACATTGGAGGGGAATGTAGTTTGGTGTCATCCTAGAAATAAGCACCTGCCTGTCCACTGTGGGTTGTTTGTCTTTAAGAAACCTATTGTTTGCTGGAACTGATGCTTCTGTAAAGAAATTTCTCTTGGTGCTGGCCTCAAAGAGTCACAAAGATGTTTTATAATACTATTATTCTTTATCCTCTCTCTACTGCCCCCACCCTAGCAGTAGTCCCAGCACTTCCATAAAGATGTGCTACAGGACAGCTCTAATAAAAGAAGCTTTTTTATACTTTCATTTGCTGTTATATGAAAATGAAGTGAACACAATCTGATGACAGCACTTAAAATCTAGTGCAGAAGTCTTCTCTCGTATAAAACCATCATGTGAACAAATGTTGGATGTTACTTCCACCATAGAAGATATGGAAGTACCAGTGTAGTAATTGTAAACCTGGTTTCAAGATAACCTAAAGACATTATTTTCTTAGACCTACCCCTTTTTATTCTAATCTTGTAATAGCTGGATGATTTATGGAGAAAATATCGTTTGGCTTTTATGTTGTGAGCAACAGAAGAATGATTGCTTCTAAAGTGTTGCTGTTTAGTGAGATATTAATGGAGAGATAATCCATTTACATTTTTACAGCGGAAGTTTTGTAATGCTTTTGGGATTCATTTAATCTTTGCATTTGTGAAATAGCCTCTGCTGAAATACAGCTGAAGTAATTTGCTGTGGAAGAATAAAGTAGTTTGTCAAAAAGAAAAAAAATTGAGGTTCCATACAAAATCCTACTATTGAAATAATCAATAATTTATTAATTTACCAATAATAGGTGTTTTTAAAATACTTTAAAAATATTTTTTGCAAGCTTCTTGTAAAGTGGACCAAAATTGTAAGTTCCACATGCTATATTTTCAGTAAGTGAATGCCTTTATGGGTTTTGTTGATCTGCAGCAGATATTGAGATGCATAAATATGGGTGACATGTTAGCTTGTATTAATCTTCTCAACAGCAGTTTACTTGTTCTGCCCTATCCCATTGAAATTCTCTTCTAGGTGATCAGTGTTTTGACCTGCTTATGTCACACAGTCCAGCTGGGAAAAGCACCATGACTGCCATTATTCTGTGCTATAAGGGCTGTATAATTGAGTATGGAGCAATTTTCATTTACTAATGAGTATTATGTTACTCTACTGTCTTAGCATTACAGGAACTAGACAGTGATTATTTTAAACTGCAGACAGTGCCCTGCTTATGTTTTCTGCTGCTTAGGTAACCTTTGCAGAAGAACTGGAGCAGGGAACAAGGGAATAAAAATGGACTGACAATGCACATCTGGTCAGGCGGCTTCTTTGTAGTTGGTGATGCTGTACTTTGGGAAAAAAACCCATATGCAACCAAAAAATATAATACAGCTGACCAAATGCTTGGGTGCTTCAGCACTAATAAGGAAAGAATCTGGGACAGGAAAAAAAGCTGCTTGTGTGAGGGAACTTACCTGGCTAGTAAAGCCTTGCTACATTCTGTTTCATTCAGATCCTTTTGAGGATGGAAGCATTTTAAATTACAATCACTGGACTCACATGGCCAGTGCTGCAGTTGGCGTTGGTATATGTTGTATTTACTTATTTGCTGTTGGTTTGTATATCCTGTTTGTGTGTACATAGATATCTGTGTAAATTGAGAACAAAAGCAGGTGATTCCTTGACTTCCTTTTTAGTATTCTGCTCCAGTACTTGTAAGAATTGGACAAATGACATGATGTTCTCTGGCATTATACATGATGTAGCTGAATGTGAACACTCAGCCCCACAGCTCAGGGAGCTCTCCTGGTCTCTTGTTATGTGATCAGTTAGTGAACAGAGGACACATGCTAGAATTATCCTTTGCACATGTGGCTGTACAATAAGGGATTCTGGATGGCTCCTTGAACAGCACATACTTCTGAAAATGTAGCAGAGGTGGAAAAAAACCACTACTCAAGTTTGCTTCTTTTTCTTTAACAGAATCCATGAAGAACTGGGGTAGCATGTCTGTAAGAAAAGAGTACTCAAGGCCAAAGGAGGCCTACAGGTTTTCTTCTTTTTTTAATGAAAACAGATCTTGTATAGCCCATTTTTCTTAAAAGCTGTTACAGGCAGTAATCACTGAAGTTCCTGTATCATATATCAAGCCACTGAGCAAGGAAAAAGGAAAGGAGCAACTATGATTTTTTCAAAAAACTTAGTGGAGGAAAAATATCTCTTACTCAAATTTAAATATTATCTGGAAGATGTTTTGGTACAACCTGTTAAGTGGTTGTCAGTGGTTTCAAGACAAGTCCCCACTGGGTGACATTTTGTTGTCTGGGCTGTGGATGTAATCAGATGAGGATCACAGGATGGTGGGTTTGGATGTAAGGCATGAAACACACCCCTCTGAGCAACTGCATGCAAGATGGACAGTGCTCTTTAGCCTCCTGACCCAATCAAGAAAATTTTTCTAACGATGAACCATAGCAGGCAACACGTGACTGAATTCCGTGTTTTGCTCTGCTTGTGCATGTGGCTCTTGCTTTACCTACTAAACTGTCTTTATCTCAACCCATGAGTTTTCTTGCTTTTACCCTTCTGATTCCTTCCCCCATTCCATCAGGGAGGTGAGAGAGTGGCTGTGTGGAGCTTAGTTGCTGGCTGGGGTTAAATCACAACAACTTGCAACCTTCAAATATTAAAGCCCCTGGCTAATTTCAGGGTGACTTCCAGAGGGGAGATGATATGTCCCTGAAATACATCATTCATTTTCACATTTAATACTTGGTCAGAAATGGAGCTAAAACTGTTATCCTCATTGCTTAAACAAATCTTGTGAATTACAAAAAAGATTCCTACACAAATGGGTTATGGAAAAACTATACTGAGTTAGAGATTAGTCTTAGTAACTTCAGTAGTTACCTAGTTTTCTGTGGGGAAATTTACTGGCTATTTACACTTTTATGAGTGAGTTTTTTAAATAGAAGTTTTCTTAATTTGAAGATCAGATTTCAAGTCGAGATCATTTTAGTAAAAAGTTACCTTTAGGTGGAGAAATAGTATATTATAGAAAAAAATAGAGAGTGATTCATAAAATGAATGAGGCTTAGTTGAGGTTGCTCTTGCAATTAACCATAGATTTCACAATTCAGGATTGTGCTTTTTCAAAAGAGCAATTACCCTGTCATTAAGACAACCTATTCAGAATCCAAAACTTTGCTCTTTTCATCCTGAATTTCTCTGTCAAGCCCCTGTTCAAAGAGAACCTTCAAATGTGAGCTGTATTTAAGCAAGCGTAACCAGTAAAGTGAGTTAACCTGAAATGACTCCAGGGGGAATGGTAAAAGCAATTGTAGCAGTCTCTATATAAAATAAACCAGAAAGAAGAAAAAGAAATAACTTTCTACAGGGAGATCAATAATGAGCTGGACTCGTGTTTTCTAAAGACCTTGGGAACCAGCCCGTAACTTAACTTGTTAAATGCTCCTGACACTGAAAAGACTGATTTCTTTTTTTCCCCAGAAGGCTGAAGGGCAGCAGACCTCTGACAATTAAGACCTTTAAAAAAAATGTCAGTTTTAACATCCAAACATCCAAACCAAATACATGCGGGGAAACTGTTAATTAGTCTTGAAAGTCTTGTTGTGAAATCCTTCACTTCTGGGCCTTGATATTAGAGACATTTCAGTCTATGCCATTGGTCAACTGAAGAAGATACATTTCTCCTTCTCTGGGTCTGGTATCTTATACTCCCTTTGAGCACATGTGATTTTTTTTTCTGCGCTTTGAGTGCCCTGTGCAATATTGTTCCATGGAAAAAAACCTGTGAAGAAGAAAAGACTGTGAAGATGTGGTGTGCTGAAAATTGGAACTGTGATGAATTCCTGATCTTTAACAGACATTTGCTGTACAGCAGCAAAATAAAATGTTTGGTAGAGTGTTTTCATTGGAGACAATACTTTCAGTTTGCTGGATCAGTCTGTGATAGCAAACTGCTGAAACTGCTGACTTAAAAGAGACTAACATCATCTATCCAGGTCTTTTTGGTCCTTTACAGATTTGGTACAGATAAGAACTTTTCTCATCTCATTGGTGCTGCACATCAGATCTGGAGGGTATAAGTGCTTTTTGGTCTATTTGGTCCCTTTTTTTCCTCAAAATGTTTACTGGTAGCTGGAGCACAACATAACCTAAAACTGATACGCTTGTTTTCTGTTTTAAGCTGTGCATTTCTCCCATTCTCCTTTGGGCTTGGTGAAGATTCTCTTCTCTCCTCTCTTCTGTCTTCTGTCTTCCCTCTCTCCTCTTTCCTCTCTCCTCTCTGCTCTCTCCTCTCCAGGCTGGCATAGCAGGAGCTAGTGAGTGGAGGAAAACTGTAGTGTTACAGCCGGACTTTTCTTGCATCTGTACTCTATATACCCCTGGAAGATTAGGAAACAGTTTGACTATATTTGATGTCAACACCTTTTTTTGAAGGAAACGATTTAACAAACCATTGAAGAAAACTTGGGTTTGCTGATGATCATTAGAAATGTTTACTAGCCTTAAAACTGCACGAGCTTGTAGGGAATTGCAACGCGTTCTGATGAGTGTATTTTATTAACAAGATGCTTCATATTTTAATGGGCTGTTTCTCTCAGGCATTTGAGGTGCTATTATGCTAGTTACTCAATTTTATGAAGTTAAACAATAAACATTAAAAGTAAAACCTCAGGAAAATTGCCAGAGTATAAAATAGATCTGTCCCTCGGCAGTTTTAATTTACTTTCATTTTCAAAATGTTTTCCTTTTAGTTTACTAGCATGTATTCTAGTATTTTGAGCAAGAAAAGACAGGCTTTAATCTAGGCCTCTAGGTCTGAAGACAGAGAAAAGAGTGATAAATTTTCTCCAGAGGATGGCAAACTTTGTTTGCAGTTAACCAAAGCATTCCCAGTATGAGGCCTGTCAATGCTTCTGCACTTGAACTCTTTGTGATTAAACCATAGTGAAGTTGAACTTGGAAGTCAGGTCAGTAAGAAACCCTGAATGGTTAAATTAGATAAATAATTAAATAAAGTTAAATTAAATAGATAATTGGTGTATGTCTTTAATGTTATCTACATTACCATAATGGCATCTTTTTGTGTTTATGAAAAGTAAAGTTGCTTAGCTTTCACATGCATGAATCTGAAAGATTTAGTGTTTTGTTTGGGCAGAGAGGTGAAAGCAAATGCACAGCCCAAGGGGCAAATAATGCCCATTAATTCCTTTTATTTTCACCTGGTGTGTGAACATGTAATGAAGTTTCACATGTTACCATCAGAAAACCCTGTGCTGCCTGATTAATGTGAGTCTTTCAAAGGTCTAGGATGGTGCAGTTGTTTCTCAGGTAGATACAAGACCTCACTTTTCCAAGGAACATTGTAAATCATGTGGGCAATGAGAGAGGGAAGGTTCCATATTATGATAAGCCCAAAATTTCTAGTTGGGAATCTCTCCTGCTTTTCAGAACTGACTACTCAAGTTATTAGCCCTGTGCACAAAAGGCTCAATTTCATGGCACAGATGGCTTTTAATCTGCCCAGACAGCTGGGCTGATTTCACTCTTGGACCTGTTCTACAGGAGGCCTTCAAAAAGCATTAAGAGCAGTAGGGTTTGGGCTCTACTGTTTAATAAGTGCACTCCTCCCAGTTGCTAGTTTGCTGAAGACACAGTGCAAATATGTTTATCAGTCTGGTGCTTCCAAAGCAAGGAGTGAGTGTGCTTGTCATCATGTCTTGACTCTTTGTAAAAGCTATGTTGCTCCATATACTTTTTAATTTTAAAATGGTGTTTTTAAAATATTGAAAGAATCTTGAGGAAAGGGTTATTAGAGGAACAGTAACCTTCCCTGTGGTCAGCAGCATTTCTGTTCCCCAGTCAAGCTGTTTAGGAGTGGGAGCAATGCAATGAACTGAGTATACAACCACTGTATACTCAGTGATTGTATACTCTCTGTGACTTGTGGCTCTGGAGACAGAAGCACCCCAAACAGTGGACAGTTTCTGATCACCTTGGGGCTAATGCCAGCACTTGCCAGGGACTGCTGTGCAAAGCAGAGACAGCTCAGGTCTCCAAGGGCTTGTTAACACCCAGCACCACCTGGGACAGACGAGTTGGCCCTGGAAGCAGGGAAGTTGCATTCAGCAGTATTGTTTCTGAGTGAATAAATCCATCTGGGCCTGAAAAGCTGACATGGGCCAGCTCTGATGTCTCTCCATCTGTGGCACAGTTTCTTACAGCCCCACTTCTTCTTGGGATCCCTTGATTTCAGCTGTACCATCTGCCTCCTCAGTTTTGGGACTGAGCAAATTGATAATGGCTGTGTCTACTTCTTTAGCCCAGTTTGGATGTCTCTGCAGCCCAGATTAGTTGATCTCATGGGTCATGGCTTTATTTAATGCAAAAATGTCCTGTATTTGTTTGTTCCTTGTGGTTCTGACTTATTTGACAAATTTAGTAGAGGTGGTTTTTATTTTCTACGGGCGAACAGCAGCATCCCACTATCTCTAGACCCTCAACCCTCAAGCTGGAACTTGTTAAGTAGGGTAACGATGAGGAGAAAGATCCTGACTGAGTGGAAGGGGAAAACCCAGCATCAGAAACTGGAAATTCCTCTTATCTGTAGTTGGGATGATCATCAGGGAAAACTACAAGCCAGTGTTTCATGACAGTTTGAAGCAGTAATGGGAGAAGCTGCATTAGAGTTAAATCCTTCAGTACATTTGCTGCAGAGTTTTTCATCACTGGGTGAAAAAAGATGTCGTTTGATGGGTTCTGAGTAAAGCCATCTTAGATGTGACCAAAAAAACCCTCAAACAAATACAATCATGCCTAAAATAGAAAAGCGGAGCTTTTGAACACTTCCCAATTCTTTGGACTTGTTCTTGGGTTGGTGGTTTTTTTCCTTCTTTTGTTTTCCTTACTCCCCTGCATCAGGCTGTACTTGGGATCATCACCTTGTTGTCACATTTGCTTGGGGAAACAAATCTATCACAGCAGTTTCCTGTCAATACCCTGTCTTGAGTTAGCAGCATGTGTCTAGCTCCAGCACTGTAGGATGATGTGGCTTTTGCTGATAGAAACCCACTATTTTCATTATCTATTGAAGAATGAACCACACACTGGCATTACCCAGATTTGGAAACCAAGTGTGCTGTCAGAAACAGAATATGTAGCAATTCTTTGAAGTCACAGTTTCAGTCTATGTATAGAGTTTATGACTTCAGATTTCTGTGGAGCATAAAATTATTCACATTCAGAATTAATTCTCGGATGTTCTGTAGTTTTTCAATCCCGCTTTTTATTTTTTAGCATTTATATGTAAAACAACTTATATGGTGTTAATATTTCCAATGTAGTGCTGTACCTATATGTACAAGGAGCTGTCAGTATCTTTTCTTTCACCTGCTTCTTCATTCTCATTAGGAGTTTACATTGCCTGGTGTATTACTGATGGTGTCAGAGAGGCCAGTGGTTTGAGGAGACTGATTATGTAAGAACTGTTGAGTAGCAATCAGTACCAGTTCACAGAAATGTATTCCTGTAACAGGACTTCAAAATAGAATTGAATCAATCTACAAGGTGAGATGGTAGCATTGTTTGTAAGGTTATGTGTCCTAAGAGCAGATACTTAAATGGCAATGACAAGCACTAAGGAAATGAACATGTTTAATCAGTTAATAAAAATCACTGCACAGCTATATTGTGAAAATGGTGAATGTTGCCTTGGAAATAGCTTCACTAAGAGTTGTATCAGAGGTTAAAATTACAGCTCTGCTGTCACCAAGGTATGGAAAGCAGAGATTCAGTAAATCCCAGAGTAAATAGGGCTTGTGAGAGGACAGAAGCCAAAGAGGATGATGTGCATTTGTCTACATATGTGGATCCACATAAATCTTGCTGGTTATTTTTATGACACCAAGTTGGGCAGGAGTATTGATCTTCTGGAGGGTAAGAGGGCTCTGCAGAGGGACTTGGACAGGCTGGATTGACGGGCCAAGGCCACCATTATAAAGTTCAACAAGGCCAAATGCAGTGTCCTGCACTTGTGTCGCAAGGCCAGAGGCTTGGGACAGAGTGGCTGGAAGATTGCCCAGTGGGAAAGGACCTGGGGGAATTCATCAACAGCCAGATGAATAGGAGCCAGCGTGTGCCCAGGTGGCCAAGAAGGCCAAGGGCATCCTGGCCTGTATCAGCAGTAGTGTGGCCAGCAGGAGCAGGGCAGTGATTGTCCTCCTGTACTCGGCACTGGTGAGGCCACACCTTGAATCCTGTGTTCAGTTTTGGGCCCCTCACTACAAGAAGGACATTGAGGTGCCAGAGTGTGTTCAGAGAAGGGCAGTGGAGCTGGTGAAGGGTCTGCACAAGTTCTGGGAGGAGCAGCTGAGGGAGCTGGGGGTGGGAGAAAGGGAGCCCAAGGGGAGACCTTGCTTGCTACAATTACCTGAAAGGAAGTTACAGTGAGTTGTGTGTCAGGCTCTTCTCCCAGGTAATAAGTGACAGGACAACAGGAAATTGCCTTGAATTGCACCAGGGTTTAGATTGGATATTAGGAAAAATTCTTCATAGACAGGTTTCTAAAGCATTGGAACAGACTGCCCAGAAAAATGATGGAGTCACCATCCCTGGAAGTGTTCAAAAGACATGTAGATATGGCACTTAGGGATATGGTTTAGTGCTGGACTTGACAGAGCTAGCTTAGGGTTTGGACTAAATGATCTTAGAGATCTTTTCCAACCTAAACAATTCTGTTATTTTCTATGATTCTATATAGGAATTAATGTGGTTTCTATTTTTTAATAATCGTTGTCTACATTGAACCATTCAGCTCAGTTTTGTATCATGTGAAAATTTCCTCCTGAAATAAAATGACCACCTGCAGTTTAGCTGGAAATTTAGGCTGTTTAATGCAAAAGATCAATAAGAACATTCTAATTTGTATTACTTTTTTAAAAAGGTGTCTTTTTAGGCCAACAAATGGGATGAACAGAGAATATGTAAACTGAGCACATCAGCAGGTCTGAATCAATAGGCTCAAAAATTTGATGGACCACATCAAAACAGACAGGTAGCAATAGCTATGAAAGAGGCTCTATAACACACTGAAGATCATCAGTGGGCCAGTATAGTGGAATGTGAAGGATTCCTTGGGAATCAGCCTCTCTCAGGCAAGACAATTCAGGAGGCAGTCAAAATGCCATATTAAGCACAGCCAGCACAAATTTCCCCCTTCCTCAGAAGTGCCAATTGCCCTTTCCTCACAAACTGCATCCAGAACTCAGTTTGGAAGCAGTTCTGCTGGCCTGGGGAACCATGAGTAACCGATCTGGTTCAGCACTCTTGCTGAAGACTGGGTTGGTACATGGACAAACCAAAAAAAGTCATAGTCCCACTGTCAAGTTCTTGACTGACATATCTTTTCCTATTTCTGTAGTGTGATCAATGTTTTAAAAAAGTGAATTTGGGGTGTTTGGCATAACCCTTTCCCTCACTCTGCAGCAGAGTGAGGAGTTGCCTGGAACACCAGCTAACAATCATTAACTTAAAGCAACAAATAGGATGCTGTCCTCCGTGATCAGCAGGCCTACCGAAATGGTGGGGCAGTTCTTCCCAGCAGACAGGCAGACAGTGACTGAACACTGATTTTCCAAGGAGACTCATTCCAGGATGCTCCTGTTTATTTCAGGAAATGCATGGTTGCACAAGCAATACAAGAGCAGGTGCAATCCAGGGACATCTTGGCCAATGCCCTAGCTGACATAAGACCATCTTTTGTTCAGCATCCTTTAGTTTATACCTTTTTTTTCTGTTCTTAACACGTACAAATCCATTTGGAAGGATTATGTTGCCAGTATCCCTGTTGAGGAGTGACTGACTACGCATAAAACAATGATGCCTGAAGAGCAACTGAGAGCAGGGCCCCTTTTGTGATAGTAGTTGCTGAAAAAAGAAAGTGTGCTTGAAAAAGTAGTCTAAAGACCAAGCAACTGAGAAGTAGACAAATACTAAAATGATTTAAAACACTCTGAGGCAAAATGAAGCTGAGGTGAAGTGAGCAGAGTGAGGAGCCAGGAGCAAGCAAGTTCAAGGAAAGATGGTCCAGGCAGAACTGTAGGAAATTTTCTGAATTCCCCAAGGGCCCTGGTTTAGCATCTTCTGCAGCAGTTTCTCTTGGATCTAGTCCTTGGCTCCATTCTCCTTTCCCTGCAGCGAATCTGGATATATCATACCAGTCTCAGCTTTCTGCAGAATTTACTGCTATAGGATTTTATACTATCTCTTACAGTGCCGTGTGCACTCACTCAGCTACTTTTGCAGCTCTTTCCCCTGGCCCAGCTTGATACTGAGCTGTCTGAAAACAGCAGCACTTTCCTCACCAGTGGATTGGCCCAGAATTAGAATCATAATAAAACAGAATGTTCTGACTTTAAAGGGACCCATCAGGATTGAGTCCAGCTCCCAGGATACCCCAAGAGCCACACAGTGTGCCCAAGGGTATTGTCCAAACACTTCTTGAACTCTGTCAGGCTTGGTGCTGTCACCACTTCCCTGAGAAGTCCATTCCAGTGATCATCCACTCTCTGGATGAAAAATGTTTTCCTGATAGCCAGCCTAAAACTTGCCTGAGAAAACTTCAGGCCATTCCCTCGGGTCCTGTCAGTGGTCACCGCAGAGAAGAGATCACTGTCTGCCCCTCCTCTTTCCCTCACAAGGAAGTTGCAGGCTGCAATGAGGTCTCCCCTCTGTCTCCTCTTCTCCAAGCTGAACAGATAAAGTATCCTCAGCTCCTCATATGGCTTCCCCTCAAGGCCCTTCACCATCCTTGTAGCCCCCTTTTGGACAGTCTCTTTTTTATATTGTGGCACCCAAAACTGTCCCCAGCACATAAGGTGAGGCTGCCCCAGCTCAGAGCAGAGCAGGACAATCCCCTCCCTTGCCCTCTCCCTGATGCCCCCCAGGACAGAGTTGGACCTCCTGGCTGCCAGTTGCAGTGAATTTAGTTTGGATGTGGTGAGTGCTGTAGAGGTGGCACAGCTGTGGGAAGGTGAGCTGTAGTCTTTGTTGTGCAGTCTTCTAGTAGCAGGATTGGTGGGAGAGATACCTGAAAAGATAACACAAATGTTGAAGAGGCTCCAGGAGGAGACTGGTATTTAGCAAAATGTCTTTCTTTGAAGACTGACAAATTAATAAATGATGGACTCAAAACTGGAACCCTGCAGTGTAACTTTAGAGTTGGTGGCAGGAGCAGAGCAGCACTTTAACACTTAGCCTAAAGCGAGTGAAAAATCCCGTCGTGAGTTAAAATGAGAAATGCTCAGGCCATAATTGCCTGGTGCAAATTTCTTATTTCCAGTAAACGTAAACAGCCTTCAGACATAAGTGGCCCAGTGTTCAAGACTGCTAAGTATCAGAAATTGTGTGGATCAAGTTGTATTGAGAACATAATATGAAACAAAGTAGCAGGACAGATGTCGTGAGAATGAATGTACAAAAAGACCAGTCCTCTCTCTTTGAAAGCCCACTCAGAAATATTTAGAGCTGCTTTTGAAGCAAAATATCAAATAATTTTATTACATGTAAAATGAGAGCATTTGGTTTTGAAGCCTTCAAGATACAGCCAGAAGGGCCCAGGATGCCATTTGTGGCACTGAAGTTGTCCTGAGTTTTAATGTCAGCCTGTCTGTCTCAGTATGATATTACTGACCTGCCCTGTCTTGTGAGGATTAATTACTTAGTTTGCACTGCCAGTTTGAAGACATGAAGCACATCTCATGTCACGTAAGGTCTGCATTAAATGATTCAAGAAACTTCTAAGCACTTATTTGAGTTTGTTTTCTTTTTAGTTGTCTGGCAGCACCTTTAAAATCCAGCAATATCTAACAAGATAAGTTTGTTTCAGGCTGAAAGGAAGAGCAGGCTGTTTTGAGATGTTTTCAGTTCACTCAAGCTATTTTACTTTCCTGTATCTTTAAGTCATAAATTGATTTAGAATATGTTAGAATTGGTGAAGTTTGTGAATAGACATTTGAAATGCTCTTTGAGTGAGTATGTCCTTAATGCCATAAGCTCCTCAAGTAAAGCTTATCTTAACATGCAAACTTCAAACCTTGATACTTTATATATACTTTATTTGCATTTCATCATTTGGTAGAAAAAACAAACTATTCCTCCCAGCATTTTGAGGGGCTGCCATGCCTCTCAGTTGATTATCTGGGAACTGCTGTTGGCTTCCAGGGACAGAGAAGAACCAAAGCAAATTGCTAAACAAGGCCCCTGAATGTTGTGGGGGCTATAGGATCTGTCCTAAAGATTAACATGAACTAAAATCTGGGGGAGGGAGGGAGGGAGGGAGGGAGGAAGGAAGGAAGGAAGGAAGGAAGGAAGGAAGGAAGGAAGGAAGGAAGGAAGGAAGGAAGGAAAGGAAGGAAGGAAGGAAAGGAAGGAAAGGAAGGAAAGGAAGGAAGGAAGGAAGTGCAGATTCCAAAGTTTGCAGAAGGGTAAAAGAATTACTGGACTGGCCTGACAATGATCAGCTCCTGCTCCTGTGAATTGGCCCAATCTCTTCATGAGACTACAAAAACCCACATTGAACAAGCAAAGTGTCTTCCTAAACCTTGCTGACAGTAACTCATGTAGCTGAATACCAGCACTACACTGATAGACTGTCTTTGTTTCTTCATTGAGACGATTGACCTAAGGGCAGTGGATAAGTTCTTTCCAGCAGTCAGTCATGTGAGTGGTGGTCTGGTGTCCTAGGTTTGAGTGGAGCATTTTTTTTCTAAATCAGAATGCTTCCAGTAAATGACATATTTTGAGGTAAGCTCTTTCCCATGGGAATAGTTGATCCAATTTGTTCTTTTTTCCATCTCTTGGCTAGTCCCAGCCGTTTGTACTTGTTCACTTTGGGCTCTGGTGAAGTAAATTCTCTCTGCAGTGACCTTTGCTTCAAGTGTGCAGGAAATGGCCCAGTCTGATCATCTCCCCCTCTATGCATGAGACAACTTTTCCATTTTGTCTTTTTCGTATTGAAGATACTTAACATGTATAGTAAACAAAGATTTCAGACTACACCTAAGCTCCTACTTTAGATTTTAAGATGCTCAGTAAGTAAGTAAGTGGTGTTTGCTCTAGGCTAATGTATGTATGTATGTCTGGGTGTATGTATGAAGTTTATCAACAGTTAAAATATTCCATTGGCATATTTGTAATGTTTTTATCCATTTAGAATCCTTCCAGTGAGAGTCTGTGACCAAATATGTTGTCCTTGTCAAATAGATACTGTTCTGTATCAATGTCAGTAGCCCAATCTAAAGAGAGGAGAGATAAGGAAGAAGTAAGCTTAAGTTTTATTTACAGGGGTATTTTATCCCTGTTGCTTGTGCAAAAACTCCATTCTTCTCTCCACAAGTTCTTTCAACTCTCCCATAAATCACCTTCTCTACCTAAAGCAGAGGTATTTCAAATGAAAGAAGATTTTGGATCTACTTTTTACCTTTTTTTCCCTTGGGGCATAGGTAAAGCCCCAGTCTGATGTTACTACCATTAAAATGTCACAATACCAGGTGGCCTGGGTTATGAGCAGAGGAAAATCTAGGCAAAACAAGATTTTTAGTGTTCTTGTGCTCTTAGAAGTCACCTTTGATGCTCTAGTGTATGACATACCCTTTCCCTGTATCAAATACAACAGTTGTTAACATATTGTTATTTCTTCTTTGCTCTTCTGAATGATGGTACTGAGTATAGTTCTGTGCTTGCTTGATTACCCACCTATGGTACAGCCAGCAGGCAAGACCATTTTGTGAAGTGCAAATATTTAGGTTGTATTTCACAATTTTTGCTTGTTCACAAGCCCTATTCTTTGCAGGCTTTTTTACTTCTGCTTTCTGAGCGACACTTCTGTCACATTTTTGGACTAGTATAATAGCGGTTGACATTTTTATATCCTGAAGGCCTGCAGTGAATTTTAGTACCTGTAGGAAAAGTTGCAAATCTGGAAATGAATATTGAGGTGGGAGTAAGTCATTCTATGTCACCCCTGATTTAAGTGTTTTGAATGCCTGTTGGAAAGACCCCCTTTTCCCCTTTGAATGTACCTTCCCCTCAGCAGCTGTTTTGTCATAATAGAAAATATAATTGCTGAGAGGAATCCTCTTTTCTCCTTTCCACTGAACTGATGTGACATGATATTCAGTCAAAATAAATGCCAGTGGCAAAATAAATCTTTCAGGAAAAACTGAAGCACCTTCATGAATCCAGGAAGCGGTGGCTCCACGGTGGTTGGGTGGAAGACTGGCAGAGCAGCCTGTCATTATTTCAAACAAGGTGTTCAGTGGAAGAGCCAAGCAGTGAGAGAGGAACGTGTCTAAGTGGCTCCAGTGAAGCTGGGCATGGCCCACAGTAATCTCTGATGAGAGGAAGATGTGAAGGAGATGGGTTGCTTCTTCCCTGGGAATAATTCCTTTTTACTTGTCTTTGTGACTGCCCAGATTTCTGCTGGCTGGAGGACATCAGGAGCCCTTTTCCTCTGTCTGGGTTAATTTTGCAGACTGAGCTAGAGGGCTACAGAGTCTGGCATGGGTTTGTGCAGCAGAAATAGGTCCCTCAGTCGGACTCTGTGTGTGTTTATTAATAATGATTTGAGGGAACATGGAAATGCTAACAGACAGATGCACAGATCTCTAAATTTTTTTGCTGCAGTAGCAGTGAGGGAGTCCTGCATGATAATGGAATGGCGGAATCTCTGTAGCCCCAAACTGGGTGCTAATTGCTACTCTTTCCCCTCAACTCTCTGTTCTACTTTGGGTGACATCACTTCTGCTAAGCTTCAGTTAACTCATCTGTAAAATCAGAATAATCAGATTTGCCTACCTTATGGAGATTAATTTATTAAGTTTATATTGCAAAGTGGTGTGAAGGCATAAAATGTTATGGAAATGTTGAGTGGTAGCCATGTTATATTAATTTTGTTTATTGAGTCCCATCACACATAATGTCAATGCGCTTCTGCAAATTATGGCAACACAAGCTAATCAAAATGTAGGCTGTTCTAATGGTGTTTTTATTTTGCAATACTCTTGCTAGTTTTCCAAATCAATATGAGTTGGGTAAATAAATAAATGGCCTGTCTTTTGTTTAGCAGCGCAGGCCATTTCAAAGTGTGCTCTGGAATATGGCTGGGAGCTCTCCTCTTTTCTGTTTTCTTTATTCTGATTATCTCACAATTTTAGCTCCTCTGTCTTATTTTTCCTGTGCTTTTTTAGAAGTGATTCTGCTGCACTTACATCTATCTCTTTGACCCTTGATTTTGAATTGCTGGGTCTAATGCTACCACTATCATTGATTTTGATTTGAATTTCACTGCATCTTACCATCCTGGTAGATATGAGCTCAGTACTAAAGGCTGACATGTGTAAACCCTATGGGGAAAAGAAAAAGCCCTTCTAGTTCATCTACCAGGGGATAGAGTGATTGAGTGTACAGTACTGATAGTTTTGCTCTGCCTTTTGCTATTGGGAACAAATGTGTTTTCTCAAAACCACAGCTAGGAAAGGAGGCAATACTTGGCAAAGAAGCTTCCATTAAAAGCACTTGCTGGAAATGTCTGCACAGTGTTCCTGAAAAATGCATTGCAGGACTCTGCAGTCTTCAATTTGCATTCTTTAAAATGTACAAAGAACTTTGTCAGGGGACCTATGTGTCTTGTTCTGGAAGCTGTTGTAAGACAAAGTCCATCATAGCCTGAGCCACTCCAAAGGCAAAGCAAACCCCCAGGTGATCCTTGAGTCCTAGAGGCAGGTTGTTCAAGTGAGAAAGGCATTAGCAGTGACACAGAGGGCATGAAGTCTGCTACTCTGAGAGCTCATCTTGTTCTTCACTATAGTGGGAGAATGAAATTAGGTGTTCCTGTAATCAGACTATTCTCAAGCAGAACTGTCTCGAGGTGAATGAAAAAGTTGAGATTGAAGAAGTAAGTAGAGTGCCTAGATGTAAATGACACAATCTCCCTGAGAACAGTAGCTGGAGAAGTGCACCATGTAAGTGTAGGTGTTTTCATTATATTCCTACAGAAAAGCTGTCTTTGAAGGCATGGGCCTGACTTCTGTGTACATCTGCCATTGCCTACATACCAAGCAGCGTGCCAGGGACCAGACAGTACACGATGCACTTGGCATCATCAACTTTTTCAGCCCCAAAATGTTTGGTGTCTCCCAGGGGTGACAAGGCAGCAGTAATCACAGGCAGATTGGCCTGGCCAAGCAGGAAGTTATTCCCAAATTAGAGAAGTTGATCTGGCTCCTGAGCTGCTTAACTTCTTTAAGGACCAGATTTTGATGTTAGTAAGCTCAGTTTAAATCTAGAACTTTTCTGAGGTATTCAGAAAGGGGTATTGCTCCAAGTCTGGTATTTTCCCCTAGAGGCAGAGTAGATTCTTTCAGTAGTGGTGTTTCAGACTTCCTGTAATAGAAACTTCCCTGTGGCCCATAAACACGTTCTCCTAATCCAGGGAGGTCCTGCAGTATTGGCACTTAGTGTGTTTTCCATATAAAGAAGCAATTTCAAATTCATTTTATTAGGCTTCAATGGTTTTCTCTTGGGACTTGTGTAGTTAAATTCTTAATAACTCATTTGTTGAGCTATTCATTCTCAGGGATTTGAATGTTCTCCCTGTGTTCCTGTGGGAAAACGCCAGACTCAGTCTCTGTGTATCAACCCCACGTGGACTAAGACTTGATATCTCACCATCCGCTGTCACATATTGATTCTGCACAGCTTTGACTGAGCGTTTGCTCTTCTGTGAGGAAGGCTTTGATCACTCTTAGGATGGCAGCTCAGCTGAAGGGCGATCCCTTCCTCCATCAAGAACTCCACAGAGGGAGATTTTGTTCCTCTTGTCCGGTTGGTGTAGATCAACAGTGTTGTGTAACTCCCACAGATGGTGTTGGAGAGCGAGTCTTCATTGGGAGATAAATTGTGCAAATAAACGGACAGAGGTCACATGGACGAAAAGGGGTAGAGAAGATGAAAGACGAGGAAATTCTGGTTTTAGGTAATAATATACAGAGGGTGAACAGACTGGACTTAATGCAGTCACAGAACCACAAAATCACAGAATTGTTAAGGTTGGAAGAGACCCAGTTTGTACCAGCAGTGAACCTGCTGAGGAGGCACTCCATTTCTTCGTCCAAGTCATTGGGCCCAGTATTGATCCTTGAAGGGACACTACTAGTTACAGACCTCCAGCTAGCTCTGTGCCACTGATCACAACCCTCTGGGAGCTGCCATTCAGCCAGTTCTCAGAGCCATCTCACTGTCCACTCATCCAGCCTGCACTCCCTGGGTTTGCCTATGAGGACACTGTGGGAGACAATGTCAAAAGCCTTGCTGAAATACAGGTAGACAACATCCTTTGCTTTTTCCTCATCTGTCCAGCAAGCTGTCCCATTGTAGAAGGCAATCAGGTTGGTTAAGTGTGATTTCCCTTTCGCAAATCGATGCTGACAACTCTTGCTCACCCTCTTGTCTTTCACATACCTTGAGATGGCCTCCAGAACGAGCTGTACCATCAGCAATCCTATCAGTGAGGGAAAAATAGGAGGCTGGATAATTGTGGACCCATGGAGTATTAAGGGCCTGGTTACCAGGGGCTCAGCATAATTAATGATCTTTGTTTCTTTCGCATTTGCAACATATGGTATCAGAAGCCTTGGAAATGCCAGATTTCCCAGCCTGGAAACTGCAGTTAGTATTTCCAATGCACACAGCTTTGGTCTTGCTCATTTTTTTTCTCACATGTTAATTAAAATGCTCCTGTCAATGAGCAAATGAGCAAAAGTTGAGCCAAAGAGGTGCACTTGAAGTAACTGAGGGTAAGATTTTATTTGGCAAGCCAGCGTTACCACCTGTGTAAGTGTCTGCCATGGCAGCCTCCTGATGCAGAAATTGGCTGTGCAGCCGGTTCAGATTAAAACTGAGGTGTAAAGTCTACAGTATGGGAAATAGGAACCTAATAACAAGGAGGTCATGAGTGTACTCACAAGGACAAAGCCAGACTAGCTTGGTGCATCCCTGAGAAAAGGAACAGACAGCAGATGTTAAAATTAATAAACAAAATTAACCATGTACAAGGCAGGAGTGGTTTGGTTTTCTACAACATACAGAGGTACTGCTTTATCTTACTACAGGAGCTCCTGTGTCAGAATATTGGTCTCTCTACTTTCAACATAATCTTTCAAAATGTCCTTCTCAAAGGTGCTGGCTGAATTGTGGTCCTTCAGGTCATGCAGAGGAAAAGCCACTGTGTTTGGCTGTGTTTCCCTCCTGAATGCCTATAGCTTTCCACTGAATGCTTTCTTTCACATGTTTGTATGGTAAACTACCTTCAACCAATAACTCTTTACACATACCTGTAAAATTAAAATGAAGCATGTTGGTATAGAGTAGCTAGTGGAAATTAAATTCACAGGTGGAACTGGCAACAGTGAAGAGGAAAACTCATTGTCTATGAAGGAAACTCAAAGAATATAAAGCAATGCATTTTTGAGACAGAATGTAAAGTGTCATCAGTTAGGGAAAAGTGATATGATTTCACAAAATCCTTGTAGTATTGTAAATATGTCTGCTAGGCAAAACATTAATATTACCAGTATTTATTACACTGAATAAAATATGCTGGTTTTGGATCATAGAGAGTCAGGTAAAGCTTATTCCCATTTGCATGGGTCCACATCTCCTGGGTCTTGTGCAAAGAGAAGGAAACCCAAAAAAGCTTAGAGCAAATTTCAACTGAAACTTCAGCATTAGGGTTTTATTTATTTATCTATTTATTTATGATCCCTAAATATTATTTGTTGATTTAAGTGTAATTTATTTATAAGTCAAAGCTTTATTTATCTTTTGGTATTTATGATTCCCATATGATTATAACACCACATTTCCTCATAAAGTTATTTAAATTTATGAAAAAGTTGCAAAAACTTTTTTTTTTTCCACTGCAGAATACATAAAGCTGTTGCATTAGTAATAGCATCTAAGCAAAGGGATTTTTCTGTTTGATGTGTTGGTTTTGAACAATTTCAGTGTGGGTAGCTGAATTGTGTATTTTGTTCACTTGGAAGCAAGTGATGTTGTGAAGGAATAATTATGTTTGAGATAGTGAGTAAAAGTTTCTGAAGTGACTTTACCATCAGCTTAGGTCACCAACGGTATTCCTGCTTCTAAAGTCATCTGGATGTATACATTTGTGTATTCTTGTGCATCTGGGCCTCAGACTCTTTGGAAGCAGAACTGATGTTCGTATGCTCTCAAAGGACCTTCTGAAAATGTATACATTTTCAGTAAATCCAGTGTCAAGCCCTATCACATATATTTCCCATCAAACTTGTCATGTTCCATGTTGTACATAATGAAACTTGGATGCCTTCCAGAACAGGTAATGCCAAAAGGATCAGAGAGGTTGCGGCTCTCTGTGCTCTCTGATCTCTCCCCTGCACTGTTAGTTTTGAAGTGTGGGCACTCAAGCTAAAATGCCTGACTGTGGAAGAAGGACTGACTTGTTGAAATCTATTGTTGCTGTTGGCAAAAGAATTTGAGGCTGTTCCATAAAGAAAATACAAAGTGTGAGTGAATCTCTCATTGTGGTAAGTGGCATGAAGCAGGTCAGTGTGTGTGCAGCAGACTGTAACAGCTGCTAACTTTCTCTGGAACTGTGAAGAAAGCCCCATCACAAATGTAGTGTGTTTTTACAGACAATACCTTTTCTGGAAGAAACCAAACTTTAGTGCTTAGACAAGATGAGAAAAAATCACAGTTCCACCTATTTATATTTCAATAACATTAGAGAGCAATGGAGGGGAAAGAAATCTACTTCTGTGCTGTGAGAGTAGCTTTAACTGATGACTAAGTGCCAGCCTGGGGAATTACAGTAGCTGTGTGAGGCATGTTTTTCTGGATTTTGAAGGAACTGCAGAGTTTGACCTCTAGGTGCCAGCTTGGTCTATATTTAGAATTTACCTGAAAAGGACACTTAAGAAGAGGCAGCATGTGCTCTCTTCAAAAGCACCATCTGTCTTGCTCGTACAGAATAGGCTGAGCTAAGCTGGCTACCACAAATAGCAATAAAAAATTCCTGGATGAAATTCCTGTGGGGCCAACGGAAACCAGGGCCTCTGCCTTAATGAGCATCAACCCCATGACTCTCTCTTGCATGTTATGGACTCTGAGCATGCTGGGCAAGGGTCTGTAGAGCTTGCTTGTTCTTCCAAGGCAACCCAGCTGCAGCCATGCTGCTGAGGGCACGAGGCTGCAGAAGCATCACTGTTTGTTTCCAGTTTCATCTCTGGTATCAGCCTGTCACAAGGAATTGGAGATCTCTTGGATGCCTTAATTTACAAACCTTCTTCAACCTTGTACCTTCGTTTCCCTATTTAGTCTCTGGGAAGAGAGCTGGTACAATCATGAGTCTGAATATGATTCAGACATGAACATTTCCTGACCTTATGGGATGAAATGTGGGCCCCAGAGAAGTCAGGAGGATTTCACTCTTGACTTTGCCAAGATTGACGTTTCACCTGTGATGTCTGCTGACAGCAGAGAGAGCGTGGGCCTTCGGAGGGGGAACATCTGAATATGTACATGCAGTGTTAGTGAGACTGATGAAAATGCAAAATGCCACTGAAATTCTGTAAGCCATCAAAGCAGAGAGACATTAAGGGTGCCTGGGATATTTCAGAACACCTAACTGATTTACTCATGGGAGTTCTGTTTCAATTGGCTTCTGAGTCCCTAGAGCACCTCAGCCAGGTTTGTCACCCTGGCCACAGAAGACTGTGCATGTGTAGGTTCATCTACCTGTGTAGAAGCAGTGTGAATTGCCCTGTGCCAGGCACTGTCCTGTTGCAGCTGGATTACTTCTGCTCCAAACCTAGGTCTGATCTTGCAATCTTAGGCACCTCTGCAGTGTTCTGCTCTCTGTACTGCCAATGTGCCATCTATCAGAAAGATACCTGCAAACAGCAGCTCTGGGAGGGGTAATAAAGCTTAAACGTATTGGAGAAGGAAGAAGGTTGGAGCAATACAAACCTGTAAATTGCAGCAAGATGCCAGGATTTTTGAAGGAATCTCAGACTGAATAAAGTGACTGTGCTGATAATGAAAATATATAATCCCTTGTGAAATTCAGCTCCTGTGCAACCTACAAGCCCTTAAACCTTATTTTAGAACAAGCTAAACTCATTGCGGGAAAGAAGAGCAATGACAGCAATAAAATCTATTGGGGAACACGGCTTAAGAGGGATAAATGCCTAGCAGAAAAGGAATATTTTGTAGATGTCAATGAATTTTAAATATAGTTTAGGAACAAATTGTTGTTGATGGTCTGGAAGGTAGGATTGCTGTAATTTATGACTTTGACATGAAGAAGGATGCTACATAACACAGTAAGTGCTTGTATGTGTAGGTAGTTCTGCTGGTGTAGGAGTTGTCTTTTCGACTCACTGTCAGTCCTTAAGGACTATTTCTCTGCTGAAGATGAAATCACATGTCCTGCACTTTGATTTAATTTCCAATCTGTTTGGTTGTTCCTTCAGTGTTACATGTGCCTGTAACTATTATGGTTCTATTTTATAAATTGTGGTCATGTCTCCCTTATGAGAAGCTGTGTTCAGAGCTGGTCCTTGCATCTTAGTGAACATTAGCAAAAAACATCCAGGCAGCAGCAGTTGTCAGAGATTTGAAAATGCATGAGACATGAGGATGAATGAAATGTTTCAGAACTGCTCAGGTAGGGGAGGAAACAGACAACAGGTGACATGATAACGGAATGTAAAAATAATGAATAGTGCAGAGAAGCCTTGTTGCATTCTTGTACTTACTGATTTGCATGTATAACGCATCCAATGCAATTAGAAGGCACCACATTCAAAATATTTAACAGGAAATCTTTTATGACAGAAGTGCATAAATAATCACTGACACAAGAATCTCTTGAGCAAAAGAGTTCCAGTGGGTTTGTAAGCAGTTTAGACTAATGTATGAATGAAATCTTTCTTTGGTGCATAAGCCCAGTCATTAATGGATAGGAAAAATCTTCCACCATTGGCTTGCTATTAGGGGAATATTCTTTATTGGGCTTGGAACAACTTTCTCAATGAACCAATATTGGATGCTTGAAAGGACCAGAGGGCTCTTGGTCAATTTTACAGCACTAAGCCATCTGTTGCTATAAGTTGTTTAAAGCTCAGTCCCCGTATTTCACCTCCTGCTATTTGAGGGTTGTTTTCTGTGTCCTAGCACAACACTAATTTTTAAACTCACCTGCAGATGACTACTTCACCATTAAAGAAATATGCAGGCTTTTTTTGAAATTCAGCTCAGAGAGCTGGATTAATCTTAGGGTAACTTTTCAGTAATCAATAACATTACTAGAGTCACTAGCTAGATTGAGGATGTTCAGGAAGAAGCTATTTTTGTAATAAATTAAAATCTGTTGGTTGAATGGCAGTTGCTGAAGTAGCAAATCAAAGTGTTGGCATTTTGTTGCATAGTTAAGGTGATATGGAACCAAAGATTAATGTGATGTGAAAATACTGGACGCAAACTGAAGGAAACATGGTTGCAGCTTCCACATTCTGAATTTAGAGCCAGAGCCTAAAGGCGTCTCACTGCAGCAGGAGAGAATGGAATCCCTCAGAAAGGGCAAATAGGCGTTTCAAATACTGGAGCATCTGCTATATGGAAACAAACAGCATTTGGGGTTTCTTTCCAGCTCAAAAATACCTTTTCACAGAAAGGTCGACTCAATCAAATGCTTTGATTTTTAACAGTACAAGGAAGACATTAACAAAGCAAGTCCTGCAAAAGGCTGCTGAGATGGTCAGGGGTCTTGTGCAAACCTCTCCTCAGCAGCTGGCGTGATTCAGGCGGAGGAGGAGAGCTGACACAAACCAGAATGACCTCGAGAGTGTTTTAAAGGGGGAGTTCTCAGCATCACTGCTGCAGCTGTCTCTTCTCCAACATTATCTCCTGTCCTCTGGCATTGCTGTGGGGTTAGAGAGGCTGACAGATTCCTCAGTGCAGCCACTGAGGAATGCTGTTTGCTCCAGCCATCACTGGGTTCTGTGAAGGCATTAATACAGCAGAGATTGCCTGTGCCTTTTAACCCCTGGCATGTTCTGTCCCAGAGTTCTAAAAAATAGCTTGACTGCAGGGTGCTTCTCAGTGAAAGGTTTCTCCACAATTAGGTCCATTTATGAAAGCGTGTGTCCAGGTATTATGTCTAAAGGAGAAAATCTGGATCTGTATTTTTAGACTTTAGCACAGAAAATCCTGTGCTGTCCCTTCCCTCAGAGAACAGTATGCCATCAGGGACATGATAGGATGAGCTTTCCTTTTTTCCCTGAACAGACTGTCAGTGAAGCTGGAGCACGTGAAGCCCAGTGCAACAGTGAAAGAGAAGTTTTGAAACATCTTCTACAACTTTTTATCCTCACTTCAGGAGCACGGAGACATTAAGAGATCACAGAATAGTTTTCCTCATCTGATTGCAAAGATAAAGTTTCTAGGTGACTTTTTTCTCTCTTTTTGTTCTTCTTTAAAGATGAAAAGTGAGTCTCCTGTTGAGGAGTTCCCTTGGCCTAACAGAGAAAGGGATTGGCCATTTTTTCTGATTTTGGTGACAAAGAGAGACTTATGAAAAAATAGCTGTGACATTTTGAAAGCTCTTTCTTTCATTTCTTTCTTTTCTCCCATTTATTTATTTATTTTAATCTCTCTTTCTTTTCCTTTTTTCATTAACATGGGGGGTTTTTTTGGTTTTTTTTATACTGTCATGGAAGTGTTGAAAACTCTTACCCCAGAGAGTAGGTGTTACCAATGCAGTTTGGCTTTGACTAGCATGTAAATGTGACTACAGAGTTTTCATAAATGCCGACCTCATTAAAAGAACATTCTTAATATCAGTAACTGCAACAGCCGAGCATTTAAAATGCAACTTGAATCCCGATCTATTTTCCTTCCTTAGCCCTTTGCTCCTTGTTGGATTCACAGAAAAGCAGACTGGCTTATCAGAGGTGATTTGTAATTGCGTTCAACAAATCCACTTGAATTGGTACCACTGCAAAAAAATTTCTCCTCTGGGCAACTGGTACTTTTGTTTTCCAAAGAAAATATTGATAATTAATTAACAGTTTTTCATGGCTAGCTCTGGGTCTGATCCTGTGAGCTGATACATGCTTTCAGTTCTTAGTGAACCTAGAGGTGGGGAGAGGAAGGTGATGGCAAGTTGCAGATCAGATTCTTATGCAGAGTGTGCACAGTGAAAGTAAATTCCACATTCACACAAAGTAAATTCTTCCTGAATATGAATAGGAATACAATTATATTTCTTCACCTAAGTATTTAACAAGGATAATTTTTAACAGCATAGAATGTGTTAGATAAACTTTATCTAAGTGCTAATAAAGGAATGCCTCCATTGTGCAGATGGTAAGTCCAACATACAATGTAGTAAGTGTCCTGAAAAATGGATATTCTTTATTGGATAGTTTTTTATTTTTATTTGTAACTCAACAAAATACATTTCAAAACCAGTAATGAATCATTTTCCAACTTCATTTGTAACATGCTTAATATACTACTTTTTCTGCTTTCCCATTGAATTAGTACATTGGGTGATTTAGTGATTTCTGTTTGGACCTAGCCAATGTCTGTTACAATTTACATCAAGACAGTCATAAAATTAAAACAATAAATAAGTGGCCTGACAGATTCTTTCAATATTAGCTTAATTCTTGCTCTGGCTTATCAAGGGTGATATTTATTGTAAGCCTAAAGGGCATGGAATTAAACCCCATATGAATTAGCAGGAGAATCCAAACTAGCAGTGGAAGTCGATTTCATAGCCCATGTGCTTCCTTGCATGGCTAAGTAAGGGAGGTTATGTCATTAGAGCCAATAAAACAGCTTTGGGATAGATGGCAGGCAGCGAGAAAAGTGTGTTGAACGTCCATGTAAAATATATTCTTACATCTAGGGGCTGAAATGCAGGAAGCAGCCTCCACAAGTTTGTGTTTAGACTTTTTATCTCGATGCACACACACTAAACTCATCCAAACAGCAGATGATATTCCCACATTAACTGTCCATTTCCCCTCTGTCTCCACAGTAAACTGTGAAAAGTCTTTCTGGTCGTCTTCTAAAAGAAAAAATTGCTATCCCGACAAAGAGAGCATTTCTAGTCAGGAGCCTGTTAGAGAGCTACTTGCAGGAGGGAAGCAAACACTTGTGAAAGGGCTCTTACTGCCAGCACTGTAATGGGGGTGGCTACTGCCTGAGTGAATTTCATGTGCAGAGGGAATGACTGGAGGTTGGTTTTTCTCACATTTTGAGATTAGGATTCTCTAGATACCATGTGGGTGCAAGACTCTGGGCTTGGCCTTCCCCAAAGGCCAGATTTTAAACCCTGGACTGGGATTTTGAGAATTTCACAGATGAAAGGAAGATGGTTTATGCCTCTCTTTGGAGTTGGAAAGCTGACTAAGTCACCATGCTTTTCTCCCTGTCTTTTCTCAACAGGTCTATTTGCTTTGATTTTGTGCTTTCACGCCTCATTCTACCCAGAGTAGAGAGAAAATTCACATTGCAGGAATTTAAATTCAATTCCTTTTGTCTGGTTTTTGCACAGGCTCTGAAATGTCTCTCTCTCTGCCTTTCTTGCTGCCATAGTCTTAACTGTGTCCTGTGTGACATTAAAATGTGCATTCAGTGCTCATGTTTTTCTAGTAGAGGTAGAACCCATTGCAGAACAGTTCTTTGTACAACCTCCTCCTCTGGAAAACCAGTACAGAAAATCTCCAGGGCAGTTCATCAAAACAAATGTATGAAATCTTTTCCCAAAAATAGGCCCTTCCTCTATGTGCACACAGACATGTTCCTGTAAGGAAATTTTCCAGAGACATATCTGACAAGCATTTCCTTCTGTGCTCCATGTAATGAAAATCTTCTGCTTCATTGATTTGGGATCAACAGTTCTTGCTTTAAACATGAGCTTGGACTTGTATTCCACTAACAGAATATTTTCATTCTGGGTTTCAGGAAACGTCTTATGCAGGCAGGAATTTTTAACAACACCCACATTTGACAGGTGTGCCTGGAGTCATTCAGATGTTCAGAAGTGAAGTTTGCTACTTTTGCACCTGGCTATAGGATCATAGCTTCACAAGGCTCCCACTAAAAGAAAGTACTGAAGTTAAAGATTTATTAGCTGTCTTTAGGCTGCTGATCCTCTAGTAGTTTTGTGCCTTTTGAAGGAGAACATGTGTAATTCCCCCTCACAAAGAATACTTGCTGCAGCACTGTCCCTGCAAAGGAGCAGGAGGAAAGCCATACGGCTGCCCACTCTCTTAGTGTACCAGAAAGAAAAAGAGGCTCACAGGAGGACCAAACCCTGGTGGTGAGCTGATCTCAATATCACCTGATTTTCCTCTGTTGAACAGAGGGGGAGCCCAGTCCGGTCCTCCAGTCATATCCCTCTTGGATTTGCTCCCATTTTAAGACTAAGGTGAATACTGGTTATGGTTACCAGCTTCAGGGAGTGCTTCAAGTGGTCCTCAATACATCACACATCTTCCTTTTCAGTTTACCTACTTCCACCTGCAAGATTTGTGGTGTTACTCCTTTTCCTCTCGAGTGCAGCCAGTGGGTGTGGCCTCCTATTTACCCCTTGACTGATTTTCCTGTGACCTTACAATGGTTTATGTCATAGAATAGACGAATGCGACACTTAGGTCTGCTGCTCCTTCCATAATTCTGCGTGTTTAGCATTAGGGTTGGGTTCTGCTTGTCATGGTGGTACTGGGCATCTAATTGACTTCAACCAAACCATGCTAGTAGTGAGGTGATGCTTGTGTTGTGTCAGAGGTCAGAATTTGGCACCTAGTAACGTCCCCTCTAGGGAATAAACATATATATATATATATATATATATATATACACACATATATATATGTATATGTAGGGCTTTTTTTGCTTCCCACCTACCTTTCCTTTGCACACTCCCTTCCTCAGGGAATTTCATAAATAAATTACCGATGATCTAGGCATAGAGGAGCAGACTGAGGAGTAGGATTTAAAAATAGTTTGATGCCTGTAAAATGGATCATTTTCACAGTTAAACTATTTTTGCTCTTGTCTCAGAGGAACGTTGAAAGTGGAAGGAAAATGTTTTTGCAACAAAAATTATTGGCAATTTTCAACAAACACATAAGTATTGGAAGTACTTGGGTTTTTGTCTTTCTGAGTTCTACCAATGTGAAAGTTAAACCAAGATACATAATTGTTTCCACCAAATTAAATTTCAATATTTGTATGTGTTCTTTGGGCTCTGTTACTTATTTGGAAAAATCACAATTGTCTCTTTAAAAATGTAAATGCAAATGGAAGATCTAAATAAAGCACTTGCCTTGCTTTTAGAAAGCCTGTGCATGAGCTAGTTTGAGAACAGGGAGCAGTCTAACACAGCAGTACAGAACCTGGCACAGGCTGCAAACTTACTCAGGAAACAGCAGGGCAGATTTATTGTGTGTGGGCATCCCCACGCTCGCCTGTGATCGGTTGTTTAACCATGACACTCTTTTGTGATTGCTTGATGGCTGTTGCATTTTGGAAAGAAAACACAAATGAATTAGATTCTCTTCTGCTTCCAGCCAGACAAACATCCCAAATACCACGAAGTTCTACCTGGTCTCCCATGAGTCTCTGTAACTATGAGGAACAGAAAAAGGATTGCTTGCAAAAATAAATGTATTGCAAGGTCCATCCAGCTCAGCGTTCTCTTGGTTCTCTTGCAGGTTACAGGCTAGCAGTATCATTCACATTGCAGTAATTCACACAGAAGTTTTCAGTCAAACTTAAGAAAGGTCAGGTTAAGATAGTCAAGCATCAGTCCCAGGTGGTACCCACCAAAGACATCACATCTTGTGTTAGCAGTTGCTTTAGAGAGCCCAAGGCATGTAGGAGCTGAGCTGGCAGATTCTCTGGGATTGGCCCTGGAACCGTGATCTCGGACCATGCCAAAAACTTGTGGGTTTGTGTTTTGATTAACTATCCCCAGTCTTCATTCCTTCATTCATGCCATCCTCTGTGTTATGGCATCCAAATCAGGGGACAGATTTAGCTGAGAACCTGTCCTCCAAAAAAAACAGTAGGGTGGGAGGATTGTACTTCAGCTGAGTGGGTATTGTTGGCCTGCACAACCAGCTGTGTGGCCATGCAGCAGGCATGATGCTGCCACAGGAGTGACAGGGCAGGGGCTGCTGCTCTTGCAGAGCTTGCTGCCTGTTATTACCAGATGAAAAGGATGTGATATTTGTTGTGGGTAGAAGAATAGTCCATGGCTTTGGAGGATATCTGGCAGGAAAGTCACACAGGTACCCTTTATCTTCTCTTGGAGATTGTCGTTTTTGTGCAAAAACAGTTGGCTGCTGCCTTTCAGTTATGCAGGTCACCTTTGCAGACATTTCTATATCAAAGATCACAGTTTAGATTAATCATATCTGTGTTTAGACCTATCACTCTTTACACTACAATGGATGAGGGGAGACAGACTTTTTTTTTGCCTGTTAAGCTTGAAGGTGACAGATCAGCTGCTAGTCACTGCTCTCAAGTCTGATAAACCACCCATCCAGTCTGCCCTGTTGTTTCACAGGAGACTGTTTTTTTGTCTATTGAAATATCTGATGAAGAGGAAACTTAAATACACAATATATTACTTCAATAAATATATTGAAAAACATTTATGCACAAAGTTTTACTCTTTATTTTCTGAGATTCATAGTTGGAGTTTTGTCTCAGCCTGTGTTGCCACACTGCCAGATTACCCTTCAGAAGGCATGTTGTCTAACATGTAAGAGTTGAGCAGTCCTGCAGCAGGACTACAGGTACTGACAGAGATGGTCCTGTACATGGAATCCAGGTATGTCAAATACTTGTATTTCATTCTTCAGGGATTTCAGAGCCCTTTATTTGGATGGGTATTTCTATTGAATTGAGCTTCTTAGAGAGGCTGAGTGAGGAGTCTGCATTTCTCTTCACTTGCAAAGAGGTTAAATGATTCATTGAATGACATTCAGCAAGTCCTTGTCACTCACTGTCCTACTAGGCTCTGCTTCCCCTTCTGATATCCAGCCATGGTCAGAGATGTCTGATGTTTATCAGAGATTAATATGTTAGTTTAGGCAGGCGATGCTGCTATAAATAAAGTATGAACTTGTAATTGGAATTGATCCCATTTTTGTAGCTGAATGAATTGCCACCTCTCTGCTCATCTGTATAGCCTGGAAGTTTTCACATTCTTAAATATTTTTTACAGGAGCCACTTAATGCTAATGGAATTTATTGTATTGGGGGAATGGTAGAAACGTGAATATAGTTGCTTTCAGCAGTTCAGCTGATGAATGATAACTCAATAATTCTCTGTAGCTCAAGCATCACAATATGTGAATACACTTACATTTCATTTTTTGGCTTTGTCTGCAATTCTTGAGAACCACTTCATGGTTCCTAGCAAAAGACCAGCTGGTTCTTTCTGTTGGTCCTTTGCTTCCTTGAGCCTGCTCTCAGTGCTATTTGCTATCTCTTGAAACCATGCGTGCCCGGTTTCTGCTCACTTGAGAAGGCAGAGAGAAGGCAAGTGTGCTTGTCCTGAACAGAATGGCAAACCCAGTGAGCATCATGGTTACTGTGTGTGCATTGGTATGTTTGTAACACAAGAGAGGGTAAATTTTCAGCAAAGTATGGGTTTGGTTCATTTCCTCATGGAAAGAAGTCTCTACAGTTTCATCCCAGTCCATTCACTCTTACAGTCGTAACCTTTGCAGCCCAGTGAGTGGAAGGCATTGGGGGCTTTATGCCATAAGCCAAATTTAGCTGCTGTGGTCATTTACTATCAGAATTTCAGTATGGATGGATCAAATTTATCTAGATCAACTTGATCTTTTGTGGTATTCTGTTTGGAATATGTAATGTTGGAGGGTCCTCCATATATCAAAGGTCTTTAAATGGGTTGAAAAGTTAAAAAAAAAAAAAGGGATGTCAAAAGTCCTAGTAACATGAAGCTGAAGGAGAGGTGCCAAATACAAGCTCTCCAAAAGAGATGGAGTTGTAAATCCTCTCCAAGTTCCTGTGCTTCTTGGTTTGTGTGATGTTTCCAGGGGGTTACAAGTGAGGGTGACCATGAAGTTACACTTCTGTGCTGAAAGTACTTCTTGGTTAGTTTTACATCTCATTTCCTTTGAATTTCCCGCAGAACTTTAGTTGGCTCCACGTACATGCTTCACAGCTAAATGTCAGCAAATGCCAAGCCAAAATGAAAGTAGAAGGGAAAAAAAAGGTGAAAAGCCAGAAAAAGAAGACTGAGAGTAGTTGCCATTTAAAGGAAAAAAATCCAAAAACCAAACTAAACCCAACCACAAAACCCATAAGGGCTGTAGAGTGTCCATGTGTAATCATCACGAGTGTTGCACTGCTCAAGACAGCACTGCAGTTGGGAGTAACACTGTGGATCTTTTGGTGGTGAGTGTGCATGGACATCTTCAGAAGAAACTCAAATTGTATGTAATACTGTCAATGTGACCTTTGAGGAAAATCTCTGAAGACGTGTGTTTGTTAGTAAATGTTCCTCCTCCTCTCAGTTCGATCACATTTGTCCCCTTCCCACCGCAGAGCAGCTGCAGAGACCCACTCTCCCCTTTCACAGCAGAGGGAGTGAAGAAAGTGCAGTTCCCCCTTGCTCCATGTCCTGCTGTTCTGTGCTGCACCACAGTCTGGCGCGCCGTGGGGCAGGCTCTGTGCGGGGAGCCTTCATCTCGGAGAGCCCTGGCACTGCATCCCTGGGGTTCAATAGAGAGCAGTTCTGCCCTGCTGCTTGGGAAATGCCAACTGCTGAGACACTGAATATTCAAGCTGAGCCTGTGGCTTAATACAAGGGTGAGAAGTCATAAAAAGGAGTGCTCTTTGCTATATCTACCTCTTTCTCTTGCAGTTTTTTTTAAATGGCTGAGTTGTGCTAAAAGATACAAGTTGCCTTTGAAACAATTTTTAAGTGTAAATGTGACATTTCCTCCACTAATCACACTTTCTTCAGATGAAAGATAATAAGAGTTGTCTGACTAGCTCAGCCCTGGGTCTTTGCTGGAGTAGTTACTCCAGAATGAATTAGATCTATAGTGGTGGTTTTAAAAATTCTTTTCTTTTTCTTTTCTTTCTGTTAAGTTCTAAGCTGGTTTAGCATCTCAGTTTGAGTGTGAAGATGTTCTAAAAGGTGGAAGATTGGTGATTTATATGTAGTACCCAGCATCCTTCTGCCCAGTCCTCATTTTATTTCGAGTTGATGTCATAAGAGATACTTAAGTGCTGAGAATGTGATGTATTTTTTTTCAGAACATTAAAAATCCATGCTAATTTAATTCCTGCTAATTCTCAGTCTCAGAACAGCTTTAATTAAAATAAAAATGACACAATACTCTTAGTGTGGCTAGTGTGTAATTGTGGCTAATGTTTTTTATTATTGATTTTTTATTCTTGAAAATTCATGTGCAAGTGTGCTCATTTCCATCTTCTCTAACCAAAAGCAAGCCACTCAATGCCTTTAGCCAGATGGATTTCAGAGCAGCCTGGTCTTATATGGTAATGACTCAACAACTTACTAAACCCAGTTAGCAGCTTTATAGATCATGACTCAAAGTATTTCATAGTTAAATTTCGTAACAGTCCTACTTAGATTATCTCACATCCTCCATGTAACTGTTCATTAAAGGCAGTCATGCCTTCTCTCAGCAAAGCAGTGATTCACCGTTAATATTTCTAAGTCTTGATCCCCACACCCTGCTTTTTTCCAACCTTGCTTTTCAGTGTCCAAAAGCCACCAGTCAGCTTGGGCTGATGTCCCACCATACAGGGGAATAGTTAAAGGCAATGATTTTGAACAGATTGGTCCTTAATGGCGGTAACTTCTTAAGCATTTTTGCTATATTTTATGAAATACTGAGAATGAGCTTACAAACACAGTCCTCCTTTCTGAGGATGTACATTATGTTTGTCAGAAGGGACAATTTCACTTGCACAGAATGAAATCTGTGCTAGAACAGAGGCCCTCGCACAGGTGCTGTGAAGGGACCCTACACACCTAATACTGGCTCAGACCACTGACCTCAGGCTCATCTGATGGCAAAAGACTTTAAAGTGTTGCAAAGTTTAGCTGTCATAGCAGTTTTTGCTTACCTATTCTCATGCTGTCCTGAACACATTCATTCATTTCCTAACTAAACTGGTGTATCATCATTTTTAAGAATCTGACTGGCTGCTTCTGCTCATCAGTTTTAAAAACATTGCTACCGAGGGACCTGTCCCTCTTGTTTTGTGAAAAGTCAGCTGAATCCTCAGTTGGCAGAAAGAGGTGTCATCCTGTTGCCTTCAGTGGGAATAGGTCAGGAGCTTTGACTCAGCAGCTTTTGGGGACAGCCAGACAGGGTTTTTTCCTCTCCCTTATATCTGAGTCTCATTTTGAGGTATAGCATGGTTTTATATGAACTTTGGGAAAAAAAGGAGGATGTGCATTTACTATTTATGTGGATTCAGTGAATTACCAGCTTGTGATTTTAACTCCTGATTCCACATGTTTTTCCTGGCAGCCTAAATCTTGCTTTGTGCTGTTCTCACCCCTGCACTGTGCTGACAGAGGGGCTGGGGAGGCCATTCAGTGACTCAGTTTGGGAATTTGGTCATTTTTCAACCCCATCAGCTTGCTATTGTGGTTCATCATATGTGCAGCCACTCAGGCAGATGTGCTGGTTTAGGTGCAGTAGGGCAAATCTGAGAAGCACATGGAGATGGGATTGGAGAAGGATTTGTGCAAACAGCACTGCTGTTCAGTTTTATTGCCTCACCCCGGTGCTACTGAAATGTTTACCCAGTTTGTGGAAAATAAAGTAGATACAGACTCAACCTTTAAAAAACAAAAACAGCAGCAACAAAACTGAAAGATTGATCCAACACAGTATGGATCTAACCATGGGCTTTGTAGGTGGATGCTGAGCCTCGTCCAGATTCTTTCCATGCTTCCCTGTGGAGTTTCTGCAATGTGTTGTGAGATATACAGAATCAGAACTGAGATCTGTTGAGATACAGGAGACTGAGTTTGTCCCTGCCGGTGCAGATGTGCCAGTAATATAAGAAAGCTTTCATCCAGCTTAGACGTGCTTATAAATGTTTTGAGTATCCAAGCCCATGCAACCTGTGCTTTGGACTGGTGTTTCAACTTCTGTGATGGGTTTATTGCAGTCAGGGGTGAGATCCTTTTAACCTTTTCCCAAGTGGATGCTAAAGAAAAATCACAATAGCATCAAGTATCATGATATACTGTGGATGAAAAGTGTGTGGGTTTCAGGAACAAGTTCTGCAGATGTCTCTCTCTACTTCATCCTGCTCAGCAATCTGATTTTACTGAGTTGTCCAAACTGTCTCTGTGTCTTCACCTTTTGGTAGAGACTACAGTGCAAAATGTTACAGGATTATTCTAGTCTCCATCTTCTTCTCAGTAAAGGGTACAGCATAACTTCTGACGTCTCTTCCATTTTAGGGAAGTATATTCTCTCACTGAATGAACACATGTGGCACCTGTGTTGGTTCAGCTGTCTCTGCAGAGAGGAGGTGTCACTGGCTGGGGAGTTTGTCCATGTGAGTGCAGTGGAGAGACACAGTGGATGCATAAGGGAGCATGAATAGCCCTGCAACCTTCTCAGCACCAAATGTCCAATAATTTTCATATTCTTTGGTATTGAGTGGGTTTTCAAACATAATGTCAGAACACCAGCCATCCTAGCTAGGTGTGTCAAATTAGGCAAAGTAGAGAACAAACTCTGCTGATCTTAATGGAGTGAACCTCCTGAGGACAGTTGACAGGGCAACTGATCAGGTGTAACTCCCTGTAATCTCAGAAGGAATGTCTGCTTTCTTTTATGTTACTGTAATTCAAATGAAGGAGGTCTGCAAGCAGAGATGATGGTGTTTAAGGTCATGCCATCAAATTGTTGCATCTAATGTACAATACCAGTCATGTCTTCTATAGCTTTAAAGTCAGTAATGTAATAACTTGAGTTCATTTCAGTTAGCAATCTGAGTTAATGGTTGCTCTGTGTGACCTAAACTGAATTACCTACAAGTAAGGCAACTTTGTGGGACTGGGGTGCAGGAACCTGTGGCATGTGAGTCTTTCTTCTGTGATTCAGAGAATCATGTCAAGAATGTGGTTTCTTTTTGAGGGGAAAGGAGAATATACATCTTAAACTTGGTTAAGAGACTCTCCAGTTCAGGGAAGAACAGACTGCAGTACGTTCAAAAGTAGCATGTGCCCCCATTAAGCCATTCTTTGTTACTGTACAGGATAAGTCATAAATACTTTATTTGTTCCTTGGCAACTTCATATTTCATGTAAGAACAGAAGAACACGTATGCAATCGCACTTTTATGAGGTCAACATTTAATCCCTGAAAATGATTTAGTAATCATCAAGGATTCCCAAAAACTAGCGGTCTTATCAGTCCAAGTGAACTTGTGAAGGTTAATAAAAAGCCTAGCCTTTCCAGCAATGGCTAGGAATGTATCACAGAATCACAAAATATTCTGAGTCGGATATACACACTTACATACACGTATTCTTATTCAAGTAGATGGGGTCGTTATGGTGGCTTCTCATTCTGTGCTGTGGAAGGCAGCTTAGGTAGGTAAAATGAGAAGCAGCTCCTTCCTCACAGCTATTGTCTACATAAGGAACAGGCTCAGTAAGTGAATACAGAACAATGAGTGAGTGAGAATGGGAAGGCCAGGATAACACGTAGGAATATGAGGGAAACATGGCTGCTTATTCAGAGTATTGTATTGGGGCTCCACAAGTTGAGATTTCTGTGTTTCTATTACGAGATTAGCTGATCTGCAGTATATCCTAGGATATACCATTTCCTCTGTATTTTTTCAGTCTCACCACCTGCAACAGGGCATAAAGTTGATCAGCTTCTGTGTCAGAAGGCCACAGTCTGCAGAGTGGGGCCAACCAGACAATCTTGATTTAAGGATTGGTGTCTCAGATGTCTTCTAGTCGCTGGACTTCCCAAAATTGCTTTGGGGTGAAGAATGTCAACAGGTTGTTTGCAACATTGTTTTGTTAGAAGAAAGACTGTGCCCTTGTTTTAAGATTGTCTATGGTTTAATATGAACTTGGAAAGCTGAAAGTAAAGGATTAACCTCTTGATATAAACTCAGAAATGTTTAAAAGAAAGAATGCAGTTCAGCCTATCAAAGATATGAAACATCTTCTGTGGCTGCTCCTTAGAGCTTTCCTAAGGCATCTCTCATGCCTGAAGCAAATGGGACAAGCAGTTGAGTGACATTCTCCCTTTGGGATGCTGTCATATAGAGTGGACTTTTCTGGGTCGTTTGCTTGTTTGTTTTGTTTGTTTGCTTTGTTGACTTAGCGAAAGGTAACTGAGCAGCACTTGGCTTTCCTATGTGCTCTATTTCAGCATTGGCCTATAAGGCTAATGATAAGGGGTGCTGGTCTAAAGAGGTTACATCACTTTCAGGGTGTTAAACAAATAAGGGATGTGTGTTAAGTTGGAGCCATAGGGAGCTATCTTTGCTACTCAAGTAACTTTCTGCATTTTAAAGACTGTTACATTATGTTATGCTAAAGAGTTGAAGAGTACTGCCACCTAGTTCATCCTCCTACTCCAAAACAGGATCAGCTCTACTTATAGCATTCCTGACAGACACTTGTATAACCAGTCCTTTAAGACTTCCAGCCAAGGGGACTCCAACCGCCTTTCCAAGTGAATTTTCAAGCTGAACATATCTGCAATATGAGCTCATTACTTTTGTCTCCAGCTGCTTGTGAATGTTGATGAAAGATTAGTACCTAACTCTGTGCAGCAGCAGTTTAGGTATTTAAAGCATGTCTTCCTGCTTCCTGTTCTTTAGGCTGAACCACCTATATTCTCTCAGTCTTGCCTTGTAACTTGTGTTGTCCAGCAACATCACAGGTTCACCTTCAGCTCATGGTTCTGTGTGGTCCTGAGATGCTTTGTGCAGTGCTGCTTTTTGCCCAGCTTTCACTTAGTCTGGTTGCAGTGTATCCTCCAGCTTTTTCAGTTTGTCAGGATTATTCTAACCTTGTCTTCAGTTATACTCAGTATTTTATCCAACTTAATGTAATATGCCAGTTAACAAACTCTTCTGCTGTGTCACCTCTTCCATTAGTGAAAGTACTCCATCATCCAGGATCCAGGTTGAAGAACCCTACAAGAATGATCCTTCAGATTTGGCTGAACTGGGGATTACTGCTCCCAGAAACAACAGATTATTGACAAGTTCTACAGCTACTTGCAAGATCACCTTTTTGTAGTAATCATCAATACTGATCACCAGTTTTCACATCTATATGCAGTTCCCTCTATGTTGAAACGTTTCAGAAGACAGATTTTTAATACTTAATTTTATGAATTTAGTATTAAATTTGATTTAGTACTAAATTGGATTTAATTGGATTAAATTAAGTTTAGTATTTAACTGGATTTAGTATTTTTCTTGTTTTTTTCACTTTTCATTATAATGCTTAAATTTTTTTTCCTAAAATTTTGCAGCTTTGTTTGAAACTACTTGCAGCTGCCAGTTTTGTGACATGTTGATCTTAGACCATTTTTTCTTACCTGGTTTAGCTCCCTGTGAAGATGCACATACCTACACAGGCACCTACTCTCCATACTACTTCCTGCAATTTATAGTTTCATTTACTGATTCTTGATTTATTAGCCTGTTATCCCGTTATAGAATATATATGGAAATTGGGTTGTTGCAACTAGATTTAATCAATGCATCCATGTTTTCTATTTTTTTACTTTTTTCTTTTAATTTCCACTGTGTGCTTACAAATCATTTCACAGATTCACAGAATAATCTGACTTGGAAGGGACCCACAAGGAGCATCAAGCTCAACTCTTAAGTGAATGGACTGTACATGGATCAAGCCCACAATCTTCGCATTATTAACACCATGCTCCCACTAACTGAGCTAATTAGCTACATCAGAGTCTTTCTGAGAACTTAAAGTAAAAGCAAATGGTTCATAGTTTCTATGGCTTCCTAGCTTTGGGTTTTTTCTCCATTTCCAAAAATAAGCACTCCAACCTTTTTGAAACATTTGATACCTTACTTGTCCTCTGTGAACTCTCAAAGACAACTGATAACAGCCTTGAGATTTCTTCCACTCATTCCTGAAGTGCTTTATGGCAAAGTTCATGTCTTGGACAATATGAGAACATTTGGTTTACTCTATTGCTCCCTGTGAATTCCCTGTTCTGGGCTGGGATCTTATTCCTTCTTTGTTGATGCTAATTCCTGCTAGTGGGAGGATTGCTTGGCCTTTTTTAGTAAAGTCATAGCAAAAACGGTATTTTGATCTTTTTAGTGTAATGCCTCGATGGCTTGCTTTCCTTTCTTGAGTGGCAGACCAATAATCTTGTTTTACTCACAGAATGATGCATTTCATTTTGTGCCCTGACCTTTTAATCTTCATGCTCACAGGGTGTTTTATTGCATGATGCTCATATTATCTCACTGTAGGAGGTGTGCACTATGCATACTTCCTATCACATACACATTTTTTATTTTCATAAAGAGCAACCATAATATTAAGGGGGCAACATGCCAAACATGGCAGCTAGAGTTTTCCAAATGAATGCTCATTTTGACAGCTGTGAAAGTTCTGACCTCAGTGCACCTCATTGGCATATGTTGTCATCTTTTGGTTAATTTCAATAGTGCTGCAATATTTTCCCCAGTGTTCCATTCAAAATAACCAGGAAAACCTCACTTACAAGATCCAGACTCTTTGTCTCTCATCATGGTCCAAATGTATTACCTCTATAAATAGGATCTGACAGGAGAAAAACCTGACAGTTTTCCAGTGTGTTAACAGTAGTTTAATCTGCTGGCCAGTAGTTCTCCTTACTCTGAGGACTTTCTCTGAGTTGTCTTTCCAAGGCAGCAGCTGTCAGAAAAAGGATGAGAACAGGTTTCTTGTGGCTGTCGGTGTGGAACCACTCTGCCCTCAGGGACGGAAAGTGGTGGATTCTGCATCTCCAAAACAAATCCAGTTAGCCAGATTAAGGCACATAAAACCTGACAATTCTGAGAGGAAAAATAACTTATGAACTGGAAGGACATAGCAAGCAACACTTAATTGTGCAAGTGGCTGCAGGGTTTTCACCAGCTTTGACAGATATTGTAAGCAGTCCCATTGAGAAACTCCCTCTGTTAGCACACACACAGCTATAAATGTTTTTAAGTTGCCTTCTGGTGCTGCAGGCCGACAGTGGGGCAGGTGCTTTGAATGTATTGCTTTTCCTCAAAAAAAAGGGCGGAAGTGATTTCTTTAACCTCTGTTTTCTGTTTTAAAGTCCCTCTTGTCTTCTAGTCTCAGGTTAACTCAGCTGTTCCTGCTGACTTCTTGTCCCCATCCTGTTTTCTCCTGGTTTCGGCTTAGTTTATCAGTTAAGAAACAGCCTATTTGATTATCCTGATGTTGTCTCTCCACTCTTCCCTGCCCTGTCCACTCTGTATTGGATTTTATTGGATATATTTTATTATTTGAGTTGCTTTTTCCCGCCATAGCCTGTTTTGGTTTCTAGGACTGCTGTACAATTTGCAGTAAAGAAGGGTGACTGAAAGTGTGGGTGAATGGAGAAGATAACTTGAAAGAAGGGTAATTCAAAGGGTCTGTGACTGCACTTGTCCAAGCCCATCTCTCTCATCAATTTTCAGTGGGAGCTTGGACAAGTCATTTAGGTTCTTATCTGAGTCCAGAGCCATGTCCATCTTTACTTTAACTCACAACAAGTGTTAAAGGACTTTAAACACCTACCTCCTGGTGAGGACAAAACCACTAATCTCAGTGATGAAATCTATACAAGAGTATAAAACAGCATTCAGGCCTTCCTATGCACTTGTCTGTTATCTAGACCCTGATTTCTACTAGTGCTCAGTGGAGTTACATCCAAATCATCTGTCACTGCCATCCATCTTCATTTCTTAGGAGAATGAATTGTTTTAAATTCTCATATAAATTCCCTTTCTACTTGATTATGAAATATGTTTTAATTTGACAGCAACGTTATTTTTAGTAATACTTTTTGTAGCCTTTAGTATTAACATCTAGTTGGCAGAAAAAACTGCTAAATATTTATACTTCTTGTCTTTGATCTTTCACTCAGAAGAACTGAAAAGGTATCACACTTAACATTTTTATTATAAATATTTTAGAAAGCATTTTAAAGAGTCCAACTTCACCTCTCATATTGGATTTGTTGGGAGTGTTGAGATAGGTTGTGACTCTTAAGTACAGGTAGTTGCCAATGGTTGGAAAGTTTAGAGTGATCCTGCTGTGGCTAAGGACCAGGAATGGAACTATTAACATCATTGTTTGACAGGAGGAGGACCAAAACTTCTTGCATCCACTTACTTACACACTGTGGCTCAGAGGGAGATTAACACAATGTCTTTGCAGAAGAAGCACAACTCTACAAAGTCTGTCTTCCAGAGCTGCTCTTCACAAACAGGTTGTGTCCCTCATCCTCTCCAGTACAGCCAGTTGTCCTGGAAGGGCACAACAGGGTTGTGAATGAGATACCCAAGTCACAAAGTTCTGCCAGAACCACAGAGCCTGTTGCTGTCAGAGATACCTTCTTCCACTGCTAAATTACCAGCGATTTAGGAGGTCAAGAAAAATTTGGAGAAAGCAGGAGAGCCAGCAGTGGCAGAATATGTTGATTTATTATGGGTTTACTCACTGAAAATGTGATTTTTTTTCTAAGAATTTCCTGGTTGGTAGCCAAAATACTTCAGCTGCCAGCACTGCCAGGACTTCCAGGTGATGTGTGCTTCTGTTCTCCTCAGTGTGTCAGTATCAGCTATGCCAGCTAAGTTTCTTTTCCAGAGAGAGGGGGTGATCCATCTTAGGACCTTTTTCCTTGGCCTCTCATGGGAAATGCAGTTCTGCCATGGTTTCTGAAGTCAAGAAACTTAGATGGTGATTCCCCTGAGACATGATATCCAAATCGAGTTATTTTGTTTTATTTGCTTGGCTAGAGAGTGTTTAAGTCTCCAGTGGTCAATTTTTAAACAAATAATGAAAAGTATTACTCCTTGCATTTTATTTTGGTGAAAACAAGATTAGACTTTGAAAAGCCTTTGACATGAACCTTTTTCAGTCAAACTTAGGGAAAGTAAAGCAAAATAAAACCCTGTGCTGTTCACAGAACAGGTATTCTGTCCTGTCTCATGCTGAGATTATCGTTTTTTCTCTCTTACTTTCAGCATCCAATTATTATTCTATGTTTACTACATAAAAATAAGTGAAGTATTTTACCAATCAACCTTCTCTTATTTTCCACCACAGTGGGTAGAAATTATTTCACTTTTTGTATGTATGTATCAGAAAGTTTTATTTCTCCCATCTTTATTTCCCCTGTGCAGTACTTGTATCCTGTCATGGTGATAGCCCTGAATTAAAAATAGGGGTTTGTACCTTATTCTGAGTCTCACAGGTTTGCACGTTCTGATCTTTGTGTGCATGGCTTTCTTTCATTGCTCAAAGGCTCAGCCTTGGGAAGTTGAGAGACTCATTCCATGTGTAGTGTTGAATTTATGTGGCATGGTGTGTGCTCTGCGGTTACACTGCTCAAAGTTTGGCAAGTCCTGAAGATATCCAGCCTCTAGCCTACTCTTGAACCTGGATCTAGAGCAGGATTTTGAACTGAATCCCTCAATAGACTGGTGACCCCCTAAAAGCAGAAGAGGCCCAGTGTGAAGTGAATGCACGAAGTCCAGCTTGCAAGAGGGACAAGTCACATCTCAGTCACATCCAGCTTTAAATCCACATGAAATGGATTCGTCGGTATTGGCATTGATCAAATATGGTGGGAATTATGTCCCCTGAGTTTGATAGATGATTTTCCCAAAGAGACAGAGATTGGAGGACAAGCAGCCATCATGGATGCTGGAATCCATCCCCTTGGGAAATGGTTTCATACCTGCTTTACAACCATTGATCATTGTCTTCTTCAAGGAATTAATGAGTCACTGTTTTTAGAATGAAAAGAAAAAACAGAATCCCAAATCCCAAGGCTTTGTAGGTTTTTTCTGCCCTTTGGTGGCAGCAGAAGTCTATGTCGCAGTTAGCTTATGATCCTGTGGGTACTCTAGATTTTTTTTAGTATAATGGGGAATGGTACTTTTCTTCTTCACCCTAGTGATATTTCATTGCTGCCTGCATGTAATGGATTCCATTACTTCTGATGCTGTGAGACTTAAGAGCTTTTTAATAGGAAGTACTTGGATCTGAGATGGGTTATCTGTATCCTTGGCTGGTTACTGAGAGGACTCTAACAGTGCACAAGGGAAATACTCTCTCTGTACCTTGCATAACTCAGTCTGTTTGCAAGAGTTTGCTTGGGAGCTGGCAGAAGAGAGCCCTGCACTACTCATGGTAGTTCTTTTTTGTTGGCCTCTGTCAACCAACCAAGGTGATCTGTTGAAATAAGAAAAGGTCTTTATGGGCCAAAGTGCTCAGCTAAAGCACAACTAATTGCTTGAACTGTTCCATTAAACATTTACTGAGTACCTTAACAGCCAGGAAACTTTCAAGTGGAGCCTGTGAAAGATTTTTTTTTCAGTATTAATATATTTGTATCTGTTCCTGCATGCAGTAAATTAGTTGGTAGATTTAGGCAGAAAAGGAAAACAATGATCAAAGCTTTTGAATTAATCCAACGTTTTTGAATACTGGACAATGACTTAGATTGTACTTGTGGCTATCTGACAGTGTCCAGTGACTGAGAAGCTGAAAGTGCTTTCATTTTTTATCCACTTTTCACTATCCTAACTAGAAGGTGTTATTTATATCTTTTGCCATTGTATCCCATACTGTGCTCTTTATCTCTCAATAATCTGGCTATTAACAGAATTTCGACTTTTTTTTCTACATGAAGAGAGAAGCTTAAAATGGAATTAATACTAAAGAAAGAATGAAAAGGTCACGCAAGTTTCAGGTTTGGTATTCAGATACAGGTTTCACCAAGCCCAATTAAAAAAGAGCAAAAAGTCCATTACTGTCTCAGTTTTGTGAAATAGAAGAACAATATTTCAGTCCAGTCATCAGTCAGTGAATGTGCATCTTTTTTGAAGTGACTACTAAAAAAATCCAATAAAGTGGACACTCTCAACATGAATATTTTGGCCTGAACTATTTTTGAAGCTGAACCACCCTTCTGCTGGTGGAGGTGTCAAGCTGGAGCAGGTATACAAGAGAAATGACCATTTCCTGCTTTCTGTGGGTTTAAAACAATTCTTTTGTCTGGAGGTGATCTGGTGCCTTTCACTGGCATCAATACCACCTTATACAAAAACATGCCCCTTTTAAAGAATATGCTGTGTGTACAGTGTGCTATTCCAGAGAGATGAAGTATTAGCATTTGAAAGGACAGATGAGAATGCATATTTTGGAAAGACCTTTGTTCAGAGAATTACTGCTATATTCTATGTGCATATCACCATGGTAATTGAAATGTTTGCCACTGATGAGAAGGTATACAGCACAAGCCTTTTTTCCATTTTCCATGATGTGGTTTCTAGTAAAGAGTGCTATTTGTCAATTTAAAATTTATGGTAGGATATTTAGCAGTTGTGCCTACTATCATGGAGATGGATGTGGTTTGAAAGCATGAAACAAAAAGGGACAGGTTATTACATCTTCTTCTTCTTGCAGTTTAATACTCTTCCCGATTTCCCCTTAAAATGTGAACCATTCTGGAACTGCTGGAGCCACAAAGCAAAACCAAAGCTGTGCTCTCTGCATGGCTTTGTCTATTAGGATGCTGGTAACATGAAATAGTTTATTCCTTTCTTCCCATCGTCACTGCTTTTGGGACATTGTTGCAAACAAAACAAGCCTTTCTCTCCCCTGAGGTCATTCCATGCATGTGATCTCTGTGAAGGGTGTAGCAGTCACTGAGTACTGTGTGAAGGTTTATGTAAGGGAATTACATGATGACTCTTTTGAGGGCATATAGGATATACATTTCCATGCCAGGGATATCCTCAAGGAACCTTATTAACAAGACTCACTGAACAGAAAGAAAAAAAAAATCTCAAATGCTTGCTCTACCAAGTGTGTAGATCTTTCATTTTAAATAGTATTTTTGTAGGAAAGGTGCAGTGTAGATATCATGGTGAGTAGTACTGCTTAGTGAACTGCTCAGGATACAAAAGGGATGGTACTCTTTTTTGCTCTTTCATGCTGTGGCTGATTGTCATCTCTAGTTTTCTGTTCCTCAAAGTAAATCCAGCTCTCTGGAAAAACGTCTGGTTCTGTGTTGTCCTCACAACTTAAGAGCAGGGGTAACCTCCATAAAGAACTCTCTGTGCCTCTGTGCTTTATTTAAGGCAGATGGAAAGTAGACCACAGTTAAAAGGTAAGAGGTTTCCCACTCAGTGCTGCCCCTTTTATCTCCCTCTTCCAGTACAGGATGGAGAAGTTTTCATTCTTGTTATGGTATTGCATGTGGAAGACATAAGTGCCAATGCCAGGCATTTATTCTTTATGCAACATTTTAGTTACCAAATGACCCTGTGCTTAGTCTTATGTAATGCCTGAGACAGGTTCCCTAGAACGCTGAAGCGTTTTCCTGTTGGTAGCTTCTGGGTCAGCTTTCCAGCCAAGTTGCATTTAAAGCACCCTTCGGTGGTTTTCCATGCAGGGAGGGCTAACACACATGTATTAATTTTTTTTTTGCCTAACACACCCTTTCATTCTAGCCCAGGTACCAGGGTGAGGTTGCTTTCATGATGATTTTATTAGACGAGTGGCAGACTAAGACCCCTGAATTTCTTGTTCTGCTTAGGTATCAGGCTGAAATACCCAAACATATACACTGACCTTCAGATGGATGCCACACAGTGACCCTGACCTGGCAGGGACCAGCTCCCTAGCACATGGTAGCTGAGGTGCCAATTCCTGAAAATCAAGAGGCAAAGCTCTTTCCTCCGAAAATCATATGAAAGAGCATTAGACATTATTTCACTCCAGTGTTGGTCTACAGTCTGTAACCTGTTTCCTCCCGTGGCATCAGAATGAATCCCTGTCTTCCTTCTCCCTCTGAGCAGTGCTTCCCTGTATTCACTGTGCTCCATTACCTGGGAGCTGCAGGCTGGTGCAGAGGAGACTTGTGACACTGAGCTCAGCGGAAGCCTAATGGGAGAGCAGTCCGCGTGACTGCAGCCACACTGACTTGTCTGGCCATGCACTTTGGGTAAATAAAGCCCCCTGTGCTCACTGTTAAGCTTCTACTTTTTTTTTACTTTCTTCTTTTCTTCTTTTCTTTACCTCATGAAGCTGCTGTTGCAGGTTTTGGCCTCAAAATTTTGTTTCTCAGGATAGAGAGCCACTGCATCTGTATTGTCAGGCTGCAGCATGACATGCAGCAGAGACTTCATTATGCATAAGCAGAGCCATCCCTAAGGTAGGCAAACACTCTTGGCTCTGCAGAACAAAAGGGAAGTGAGAAACTGAATGAACAAAGGTATTATTTGCTGGCAGTAATTGTTTCCAATTGCAGCTGATGCCAGGGATTAATCACAGTGTCTTATTACTTTATTTGGGAGCAGGGGAAATACTAGGGGAGGGAAGAGCTGAGAAGTGCTCTTCCAAATCTCCCTTGAAAAGTTAGTAATAGTACTCTGGAAACAATGCTTAAGGTTTTGAAACTTGCAGTGTGTCTTTTATTGAAATAGCTTTGAACCCTTATACTCCTTCTTTTTAATTAGTAACAGAGATGCAAATAAACCTAGCTAAAAGGAGGGAGAAAAATGTAGCATACAATGTAGTATCTATGTTCTGTGGAGTTCTGTGTATTAGTAGTTACAACTTCATTTTTTGCCTACAATTGAATTTAGATTAACTTCATTTAATGCAATCTCCCTTTTAGTTCTCACACACCAATACTTAACTCCAGTCCAGTGCTGTTCTCTACAACCTCTACCTTTTCCTGATTTAAATACCTCCTAAAGCTCCTGGTTTTTCCACAACACCCACAAGAAACTGTTGTGTCCTACTCTGCCATATATAATTTGTTATGGAATAAACCACTCTCTAGCATGGTGGGAGGGGGACAGAGAAACACCTAAATGAGGAGTAATTGTCACTTTCCTTTAACCAAGGCCAGTGACGAAGCAGTGCTGTAGCTACGCCTACCACAGCTTACACCTACATTAAGCAAACTTGTGCTTACATCACATTAAATAATGATAATGAATTTTCAGTTGTTGGATATATTCTCAATATTTGCAAAACTTCAGTATTAAGCCTTTGACTGTACACCTTCTAAGTAGATTTTCAGCCAAAGCAATTTTAAATGTTTTTGATCAGGTGTATTCCCATAGCACCTTTAAAAACTGAAATATTACCAGCTCTAAGGATATTTGCCACCCTGGTTTTGAAAATCATTTCTGTTGAGTTCCAATGCATTATCCCTCTCTCTTACTCAAATTTCTCACTGGCAATGTAGCATCTGACCAAATCCTGGTTATTCCATTTACTTGCTTCCTCCGGGTTTGTCCTCTTAGCTGCTTTGAAGAGGTGGAGCAGAGCAGAGCAAGACCTTCCCCACAGTTACACCTCCCCCTCTTTTCTCAAAGATCACTTTTCTGCTGCATTTAACCTGCACACAGGGAAAGCTCTTGGCTGGCTTTTAGCAGTTAGCTGCAGTCAGCTTAACACTTTATGAAATACAGTTTGCCCTTTCAGGTGCTAGCCAGATTTAACTTGCTTTATCTTCAGAGCACACAAAAAGGGAGGAATGCTTTAATTAGAAGTAGCTTTTTTTGTAGTAAACTGCCAGTGGGAGCAGGGCAAACCTCCCCCCCTTGTTGGGTGGCGCAGATTTGGTATCAAACAACAATTCTGAGGTAGAAATCACCTGTGCCTGTTTCTAGTAGGATTTGAGGTTGAAATGAGTGTCTTGCGAGTTGTCTTTGTGGATGAACACATCTAACCTTAGATTTAATCAAGTAGTCATAAGCATAAATGTGGTTCTAATGTGAAGCAATTTTCAGGAGAGAGATGACCCAAAGCTTGCTGACTGCCTTTGTGTGCCATTAAATGCAGCATTCTGCCAGTCTGGAAGCTTCTTCTGCCTGGTACAGTCTGGTTTCCCATTATTTTTCCCCTCAGATTTTCTGTCTTCCATTGAAGTGAGTGTTCACCTTTGAAAGAAGAACCCGTGTGGGCTCCATTTGAAACTAAAAAGGATGCCAAAACTGCCATTTAAATTCACTAACTTAGGCATTGCAATTACAGAGATGCACTTGCAAAACTAGGTGCTCCTGCCTGCTTTTGATGGAGAGCAAGAAGATTTTTTTTTACTCTTACTCAACTCAATGGTTTGTCCTGATTTTTCATTAACTTGTCTTTGCCTAGCCAGAAACTCTTACATACTTTTATTTCCCCCAACATTCCCTTTTCTCTATTTCTGTTTCCTGTTCTCCTTTGTCTTTTACTTTCCATAGCACAGGGTAAGAAGCCCTCCTCCTGGGACTGTTTGCTCTGGTAAGAAGCTACCACACCAGAGTACAAGTTGAGGTATAGGGTGGACTTCAGCAAAGTCCTCTGCCAGAATTAAAATTCAGCTCAGTCCCGCCTCTCCAAACTGTGTGTCTTAGCATTAAGGTGATTTTCAAGCAACAGGAGCAAAATTAGACCGCAAATAAAAATGATCCAGAGGGTAAGTGTTTGGCCTCATGTATTTGCATTTGCAGGCAGATGTATTTATGAGTCCTCCCTTGGTTTGTGTTTTGTAGGACGAAGAAGGTCAGCCACTGCTACCGTATCGTTTACCGGCACCCGGAGAGGACGCTCACGCAGGACGAGGTGCATCACATCCATCAAGCCATTGAGGAGTCAGCAGTGCGGGAGCTGGGGGTGGAGGGCAGGTTCTAGCAGTGCTCCTCTGGAACCCCAGGGACACTTGATTTTTTTTCTTTTTTTTCTTTTTTTCTTCTTTTTTTGGGGGGTGGTTTTAGATCCCAAGTAGAGAGAGGGGTTTTGTGACTGAAGACAGAAAGGGATTGATAAATGGGCAATGGTAAAACTGGCAGGTAATAAACATTACTACTGAGAAATCATTCACAAAGTGCTGGTGCTTTATTTTAAGGAATGGGGGAACAGCAGTAATGCAAGATTTCCCTTCTGTTACGATAAGAAATACACTGCCTGGTGGTTTTCTGTGTTGTTAATTGGTCCCTGGGTTCCATTAAACTGTAAATACTTGGCATTATTTCTGTGTTGACAGGATCTTCTGTCCATGTAACAAGTGAAGCAAATCAGAGACATAGATTATTTCAGGGAAGAAAAACCCAACCTGCCCCACCCCATCCCCATCCCCAGCTTTTTTCTTTTTTATTTTTTAATAAGAGATGTCAGATTTTGCTTCAAGAAACCTTCCAAGAAATACTTCTTGTGAAGTTTGGCTCTCTTACCTTCAGAGCCCATGGGTGTTGCTTTCATCAGCTACAGAGAAGGAGCCAGTATGGCTTGGGCCAGGCTTTGCTATCTACAAATGCTGGGTCATTGGCAAGTTTTTCCTTTTAGATCCTCTTGCTCCCCCAGAACTGAGCAGAGTTTAGTGAGGTGCTCCAAGCTGTGCCCCCTTCACCAGGGGAGAAGCTCCCTTGTCTCGCTTCTCTTTGCATAGACACCAGTGCAAGATAAGTCTCCTCCCCTGTCACCATCAAAGTATTGATATCAGGATGGCAGTAAATAGAAACTCTTACCTACAATGCCCTAAAAAGCAGCTGCCTTGATCTCTCACAGTATCTTGCCTTCTAGCAGCAGTATCTGCTCAGAAATTTGACCTCTATGGCAGAAAACCAAACTAAAATGGGATCTTCTGCTGTTGGAGGCTCCAGTTGCTTTACAGGATGCTTGCCTTTTTTATTGCAGGTTATAATAAGTAAGTTCTGGTGGTGGTATGATGCTAGGGCCTGTAGAAATATTCAGATGATTTGATAAATACTTGATGAGCCATTGCAGATGCTGATGTGGAATATGAGACCTGTTTTGGCTTGTGATGATATCTCATACAATCTTGCAGGTCACATCTGGTTGCTGTGCTGGCAATATTCCTTCCTTCAGGGAAGAAGGTGGTAAAGATGCTGCAATAAACAGCATCTAACACTGATTTATACCTTATCAAGAAACATCTGTGCAGCAGGCTTGTACTCAACCGTAAGAAACCAGTTACTATTGCAGATGTGACAGAGGCAGAGAGCTCATTTTAATTTCATTACTCAACATATTTAGCTGTGTAAACAAATCCTAATCTAAATCGCTGTTGTGTTATTCAAATAACTTGATTATGAAAACAATATGCTCGACTTTCTACAAGGCAAAAAGAATGGGTGCCATTTAAGCACCAGAAAAGCATACATGGTTATTTTTAAACCATCATCTATTAAGATCCATAAGTACAGCCGAGCCCATTTGATGTTTCTCAGTCTCCTTCATCCTTAACCTCTACAGAATTCTCGGTGATGATGTGAGGAGGAGGAGGAGGAGGACTTCCCTGAACTGCACTGAGCAGTGCTTGTTCCAAGACAGGGCCTGAGTGATGCTGTCACACAGGGCAGCAGATAATGTTGATCTTAATTGATGAAATTGCCTGTGGAGAGAGTACCATAACCTGTGTGCTGTATGAAAAAACTCTCTTGGGAAAACGGGAGAACATCTATGGTGAAGTAGGTCACAAGATTTCCCTTTCCTACTCCCCAAATCTTTCAGTTCTTCTTTGATTCTGATCAGTCCGTTTTGAGGGCATAGAAATCTGGGAAAAATAAGGAGGAGAAAATTGGACATTGAGCCTTTTTCACTGCAGCCACAGGACATCATGACTTTGCAAGGCAGTTTGGGTGTTCTAGGATCAGCCCATATTCAGTCACTAACATCAGCTGTGTTTGACTCAATGATATAGAGCTCTTTTCCAAGCTAAACAATTCTGTGATTTTCTGTGTCTGGATTGTACTTCAGTGAGCACAGGCTTCCTGCAACAGCCAGGTCTTCATGGAGCAGTGTTGTCCTTTGAAACCTGCAAGGTTAATCTCACAAGCTAATAGGATAAGGGGGAAATGGAAAGCTTTCCCTGAAGGTCACCTGACACCATGGGATCATCTTCTAGAGTACATGTTTTCATAGAAGCAACTTTCAGGCAAAAACATGAACCATTAAGATTAAAAAACCAGTCTCTTCAGGAGCAAGCATGATTCAATCATATGAAGGCCTATAAAATCATATGAGCTGGCTGTGAGCATAATGTAAGTACTCGGGTATGTTTAGCTTAGGTAATAGCCTTTGTCATATATGTTCTAGGATTAATCTATTCTGAAGACCTGTTGTTCTGGCGAGGATTCACCACAAGTAGCAAAGCAGACCTCAGATCAAAAGGCATCAGTGTTGCTCTTTTATGCTTCTGTCCTCTGGAAAATATGATTTTTCCCTTCAAAGCCTGACCTTAGTTTTACTGGGAAATTTGCTATGGATAGTAGTAAACTCTCAAACCATGTGATCCCTTGTATGAGCTGAGAGAGAACCCATAAGAATCCCAAGGTTGTAAAAGCCATGATTTATTTTACTGCTGGTCAGAGACACAGAATGCCAGCAGGACCTCAGAGACTGGACTGATCCAGGTGGGAGTATGACTGAGGAAGGTCCTTGGGACAGTCGCTGACCAACTCTGTCAAAGAAAGGGTTGTCCTCAGCTGTCACTTGGCTTTTCTCAAGACATATTTAGCACAAAGGTAGGTGAACAGGCTTGAAGACCAAGAATAACGTCGCTGCCAAGGTAAGATCCCTTGCTGGTCTCTGCTACCCTATAATCTGTCTCATGAGTATCCCCCAACCTTGGATGAGCTACAAGTCTAGTAAAAGGGGATGAGTTCCCAAATATCAAAGTGATACCATGCCATGTGGAAATACTAAGGGGAGCAGCATTTGAGTAATTAATGGGCATGCTGACTGACTAGTGACAGTCATACACTGCTTCTTGTTTTTATCAGCTCATTGCGTATGTTTTTGTGTGCCTCTGGGTTTTATATCAGCATCCTTTAAGAAAAGAAGAAAAAGTCAATTGTAGCAAAAGAAGCTACAGCAGTACTGGCTGGGTATCTGTGTGGCTTAACTGTAAGTACTGTTTGAATGTTCTGGGTGCTGGTTTTCTTCCTAGTTGACATTGGTTTTCAAGCTAACTGTGATTCCTGAAAGACTAAATCCTTAGTTTTAACACCCAGTTTGGGATCTTCCCAGTAAATGGCAGCAGATTTACGGTGCACTAGGTCTTATCTGATTCTGATGTTCCTGTTAAAGGTGCTGCAGTAGAAAGGTGGTGTGATCTAGATGGGCAGGAAATGGCTCTGTGTTTTTACCCTTGAGACTGCAGTCACCTCTGCCCTGGTATTGCCAGGCATGATCAAACAGTTGCACACATCTGAAACCAGTTTTCTACTGGGAACCCAAACTAAATTAGTAAACCACTGGTGGTCATTATTGCCCTTCCATTGAGAGTGTTATGGCTGTCCCTTCTGCAGCTGGTCGCTTGTACTGCAGCACTGAATTTATTGCCTTCTTACTCTGCACCTGCACTGAGTTTCTCAACTGCCGACATATTGGTCTCAGCCCTTGAATAATTTCATGTAGGGATTAGCTTTAAAAAAAAAAAAAAAAAAAAAAAAAAAGTGGGCTTTTTGAGTGTTTGGTAGTTTTTATCTGCAGTGATAAGTGCATTTCAACTGTCCCAGGAAAACTCACAGTCAAGATGGGACTCTTTGGTAGTTCATTGAAGTAAACACAGAGAGTCTTGCCCTGAAAAGCAGAATTACATCTGTCTCATTGAGTTCATATTTAGGCAAAACTAAAGAACATTGTCTTCATTGTGGGTGAATTTGTGAAAATTGTGTGGTGAATGAAACCGTTGTGAAGGTTGACTGGTGCTCATTAGTTAAGCCAGGGTCAGGAAGCACTCTCTGTTGCCACCACCACCCCAAACACACACAGAAGCAGTTTTATGTACAAGGACATTCTGTCAGATTCAGTGTGAGCATATAAAATGATTGTGCTGGATATTTCAGGCTTGCCAGTTGGTGAACTATCTCCATCTGAATTGTTATCATCTGGGAGAGAAAATGGGTTTGTACTTCAGCTCTGAAATAAGTAGCCATATTTTTAAAGCTCAGAGCTCTCTTCAGCTACTGTCTGCTGTGTATCTTTGCTCAGATATGATGGTTTCTGTAACAGATTTGCTTTCTGTGTAGAACAGGCCATATTGGCTAATTACACATATCCTGATCAAATTTTAAGATATGTGAGCATTGTCTCTGAAGGGCCACCAAAACCGAAGCAGTCTTGTGATGACCTTGAACAAATTTGTAGGGGACACAAGAAACCAGTCATTGGTACTTGCTAGCTGCTTTTAAATGTTGGTACAATCACGTCAGAATTTTAGGCTGAGTATCTCAGGGGAGACAACTGCAGTTCAACACAGAGCATGGACATATGCTGGGTGAAGGCACTGACTTCTCCAGAATGTGTTGTATAAGGTTGGATCATCATTAACATCTGATGCACTCAAATGTTTGGCAGTTTTTGTGCTTTTGTGCTTTTGTCAGATGGCCTCTGTTACTCTGTTTATGCCCACTGTTAAATAAGTAGAGTCTGGTTTAGTCTGCTGTTTTTACTTGGACTTCTGACACGACCTTGCTTTCTCCTTTCGGTTTTGCTTACTTTCTCATACAGTTCTTGCTGTTGAAATTTGGTATAACTTTGGTGAAGAAACAGTGCCAGGCTGCAGGCAGGGGGATTTATCATGCCACAGCCTAAAGCCTGTGCTCCTGCACCACATTACTGCAGGGTCTCTCTGTGCTCACCCTCTGCATGCAGGTGATTAACACGTGCTCCAGGGAATTGCGCCTCTGCCTGCTCAGTAATTTGCTGGGCAGCGCTGCAGTCATCCAGAGCAGCTGCCACTTAAATGGGCAGTAGATTGTTCTCTTTTTATTTTAGTGCCTGCAGCTTCAGCGTGTGCCACAGCCAGACGTGCTGTGTTGTGTTTGCTGCAGCAAAGCATCCATTAGCTGCATCTCACAATGAATGTGCTGCCTGTGCAGCCAATTTTCAGCAGGAGCCCTGCCTGCATGTAAATGATTGTTCCCATCTCCAGCCACAGATGGGAGGCACATCAAGGCCAGGGGTCAAGACTAAAAACTTCCCAGACCCCAACAGGTACAATTAACTGCTTGTGGGATTTCAACAATGTCCGTACAGGATGGAAAGTCCAAACTTGAGGTATCTGTCCAAATGTTTAGTCACTTGAAAGATTTTGTAACCCCAGCACTCAGTCGCCATGGTGACACCGGGTCTGGGGAAGGGGAACAGGTTTAGGGAGTGATCATAGGGTAGCTGAGAAGCAAGGTACTCATGTCCTGATAGTGCTGAACTATCCTCCCCACCACCATTCTCCAGGGAGGCATGGATGTGATTTTGGCTGTCTGCCTTTGCATAGGCACATAGTAAATAATTAACATGCACAGACAGGCTTTTTGGTCATCAGTTATTGCTGTATCTGATGATTAATTCAAGAAATTATTGATTCTTATGCCAAATCTGTACTCATGGGTTGTAGAGAAACTAATAACCATTCACAGGGTCATTATTGACAGATCTCAGTATAGGGAGTGAATAAAATGTGTGGGAATGGAAGTGTAGGTCCATACGTTTGTTTGTGTCTTCCAGCTCATGAGAGGAGTAATTGACAAACTCAAGTCACAAATCTAACTTGTACCCACACCAAGGCCCCTCTTGTTGGGTGTTCACACACTTGGTGGTGCTTTCAGGAGGAACATGGCCATCTGAGATCACCAAACAGCTCTCCAGAGGGGTCTGCTCAGTGTCCACAGGAAGCTCTTGCCTGGATGCTGGAGACTCTGAGCACACATTGTGCCTTACACAGAGCACGGTTGGATCCTGATTGCCTTAAGATTCCTGTCCTGTGCTCACAGTACACATATGCTTGCCTCCCTGGGCCCTGCCCTGAAACACTTCCTTTCTTTGGCAATCTAAATTCTACTTAATCTCCTTGCCATGACTCCAGACCTCAGCCCTTCTCCCCTTTTTACCACAATTCCCTAGTCAGTGCCTGCTGCCTTGTCAGAAGCTTGCTCATAAGGTTTTCTTGCTGAGGCCAAGAAAAACAGATCGATGTTCCCCAAGTATGTGTGTTAATGCTTGGGTGTCTCCTCTCAGCTGCTGTTTTTCCCAAAGTTTAGTAGAACATCATGTCTCAGAGACCCCTACTTGAAGCCCAGCATGAATGGATGTGTTTGAATTCAAAAGTTAGTGAAAGTCACTGGCAGTGGAAGCTTGAACACCCATCTCCATTGCACACAGCCTTGCTTCCTTAGGCAAGCAGACACAGAAATAGCAGGCCTGCAAGGAAGGCATAATTAAGTATATCCTGACTGAAAGTTCAATTGTATTAGTAAGAACATGATGCCCAGCATGATCCCTTGCATGTACTTCCAGAAAATGATTACAAATACATTTTGATAAATAATAACAGCAGCCTTCTCTGTGTGTTTACAAGCTGCTGTTATTGTACTGTATAGCCTGCATCATTCTCCTTTCTGCTTGTTAGAAACAGAAAAATTTGAATTTGATTAAGAATTAAATTATTTTCTTATGTTCTTGGTCTTGCAGCACCACTTATTATGTTTGAACAAGGAGGTCAGACCAGCTTTGCTAAGAAGATTTTCAGTACCTTACCAAACTATGTTATTTGTATGTCACACACCTATGAAATCAGAGTGGGTTATGTGAGTCTCATTTCTGTGCTGTGGACACACAAGCAGGGTTGTTGTTTCTTATATTCTGTCTGATTAGAGATTTTTCTCTCTGCTGCTTTGCCCCAGTACACAGAAATCACCTTTTTCCTAGAAAAATTCAATACTTTCTGGTGTCTCCTGCTGTCAGAGAGCCAGCACTCTTCTGAGCACTTTCCCTTCAAAGATCAATCAAATTTTGGGCAGAGAACTCCCTTTCCCACTTGAGACTCTTTTTTTCAGACTGAAAGACTTTCTGGCATCTGTTTTAGGCTCCTGTGCAACACCTGCTGCTGGTGACAATGCAGATCTTTTTCTGCCTCCAGGGAAGAAAGGTGACTTAATAGAAAGGCCAACTTTATAAAAGACATTTGAATTACTTAGATGTCCTGCCATAATGACAAAAAAAAATCTGGCCTCTTAAAAATTGTGCACAGAAGTCGGTTTAGGTCTTTACTAGAGAGCAGGTTTGTGCAGTGGTAGCATTTCCACATCAGTGCAGCTTGTGAGGCTCCAAGAGAGGACAGCATTTCCACTGAAGGCTCTTTCATTCATGTTTGGAAAATTGCTTGGTAGTTTTATGGCTTCCTTTCTGTTTGGACACACATCTGGGGTCATTGGCTCTGCCTTCTCTGCTTGTTCCCTAGCACCTTCTGTGTCTGGTACTCTGGCTCTGCATAGGATGGGGCAAAGAGGAGAAAGTGGCTCTTGGCTTACAGGATCTGTTGATTGCTGTCACTTTCTCTGGGCTTTGAAGGAAGTCAGCTGGAAGAGTGCTTCTGCTAGCACTGATGTTCCAGTGGAGACATGGTTAACAGGAAGAAAAGTAGTGGCATTTTCCAGAGGGAAGTAGATGTGAGATGATCCATGTGGGACAGCTGGCCTTCCATTCAGGCAGGAACTATTCCATGCTGCCATGGAAAAGGTAATTTTTTCAGTGTAGATGCAGGTGGCATCATACATGGGCCACCTCCATCTGGAAACCACCTCTCACAGTCCAGATGTTGAGCTCAACACTGGGATCACCATGGTAGGCTGTGGTGATCCCAGCAGCTTTCCTACATGTCTGTTGAGTTATTTTGTAAGTAAAGCCAGAGCACCGTGTATGGGGCTCTGTCCAGAAAGCTCTCTGGAAAAGCACACCCTTTAAAATGGGGTTAGAGTAGGCTTGTTATTAAACCCTCCCACTCAGTGGCAGACCTAAAAAGGAGGGACAAATCTCTCCATAAATGGGGGACTTTTTCTTAATTGTGACTGTAACTCTGAGCTTTCCTACAAGATCTTACGGATCTTGAAACATTTTTCCAATGAAGGTCAAACAATACACCTTTATCAGACACGTGAACTTAAGGCTGGAGAGACTGAACGGTTTTCCTTGTCTCACAGATTTCTGATGCAGTACCTGAGTCCCATTCTGCAGGTGGCATGTGCCCTCAGGAATGAGGGAAGGGAGGACCTTGGTGCTTTGCCTGATCCTTACAGCACTGGATTAGGATTAGGCCCCACTTCCCTGCTTCTCTGCACTGCAGTGGCATTTAATGCATTATGCTGGAAGCGTTCTCCACCAAAATCCAACCAGAAGTGTTATAGTGACTGAGAGACAAAGGATGACAGAAGAAAACTGTGAGGCAACGAGGGTCACCAGGCATCTAATTTTCTCAACACTTCCACTCTTTTCTTTTCAAAGCACATGTTGAGTGAGGCTGAGGAAGCAATTGGCAGTACATTCGCAGCACCTTGGTCCTCTATGTATGTGTCTTCTGCAAGGATCTCAGTCTGCTGTGTGTACTGAAATTGTCAGGAGCTACACAGTCTCTGCCTGGGGATTTAGCATGCCTAGTCTGCCAGAAGATTTAATTTTCCCTATCAAGAACTTGGGCACTTGGATCTGCTGTAAGAAAGGGGATGAAATGCTTAGTGGTAAGGTTTAGCCCTGCAGAGCATCTCTCTGGACATGAGAGTGCAGAGAGCTGCAGTGCTCCTGTTTCCTCTGGTCCTTATCTGCACCAAGGTCAGTGCACTCCCGCAGTGCTTGTATTGGGGTGCCACAAAAGCTGAGATTCACGTGGTGCTGTCTGAAACACACTTCCTCTTGTGAAAGGCTGGCAAATGTATGTGAAAGCATTTCATCAAGTTATCAAATAACATTTTGTTCTTGTCTCCATATGATGAGCATAGCTTGGCAGTCCAGGCTCTTACATACAAGACTATAGATGCAGGAGCTCTCAATGCATTATTTTTCTTGCATTAACTTATTCTGTTTTCCCTTGTGCCCATGTGAACTTTTGTCATTCATGTCCTGTGGTAAGAAGCTGAGTTTAGCTAAGCTGTGTTAAAAGGAACGTATGCTTTGGGTCGGTTTGAACCTGCCATCTAGCTTTGCCTGGTGTCCCACGTCCCAAAATATCCAGCACAGTCAACACCAGGCCCCTGGTAACCAGAGAGGTACTGACAAATCTGGGAAGTTTATGGAGGAGATGGCAGAGTCGATCAGGAGAGGTGGAAGCACAGGTAGATGAGTTCAAATATAAACTGATGCAGAACCCAGCTCAGGAATGACTAACAAATGTGTGGTTTGTGAGACATGTAGCACTCTGATGAGCACGAACACCCTCCCACTCTCCCAAGCGTGAGAGAGGAATTCTTGGTGTGACACGCAGGGATATAACAAGGGCTAATAGTGTGACAGTCAGACTGAAAGTAAGGTAAAATTTCCTGACAGTGACATGTATTTTGCTGTGAAACAGCCTCCCAAGGGAAAGGGCAGGAGCCCAAATGCTTTGTCTTTTTCAAAGCCAAACTGGACAAAGCATTAGGAAAGGTAATTCAGGGAGCAAGTCTAAATTGTCCGGAGGACGGAGTGGTGATCTAATAGATCCTTTCCATTTCTACCTGCTAGGATATAATGCTCTCTGTAATGAATTTTTGACTGGTTTTAAGCTTAGGGGGTAACAGGGAGATAAAACTGAACAAAAAAAAATAGCAATAAGAACAAAAAAATCCCGTGTAGAGTTTGTCTAGTAGTCATGGAAAGTGCCAGATTGAGAGTTCCTGAGGCCAATGGCACTATTCAAAAATAGCATTGCAAATGGGAAAGTGAAAATTGTTACATAGGTAATGATTATGGTAATGACGTATTTTCAAAGAGTCCTGGCAGCCCCAAGTATCCAAGAGCACACCTCAGATTTGGGGGTGATTCCTGAAATGGGAAATTGCTGTAGCTGACACTGAAATGCAGCAACGATTCCACTGAAACAACCTGTTTTAATGTCTGCAGTTTAAGATGGAATATAAAGTGTAACTTTGTAACTGAAACTGTAGAAGAATTGTCTTGGTTTGGCAGAATTTCATTAATTGATCTAATGATTCTACTAATTATCTAATGATAATGCTAATTATCTAGACAGGAGTTTCTTTTGCAACTGACTTTCCCCATGTCTTTGCTTTAAAAGCAGCAGTATCTGGAAACATTGATGAGGCTTCCCTGGTTCCTTTTGGGTGGGCTGGGAGAAGTCTGCTGAACTAGCATGACCCTGAGCTGAGACACATTGGACTGCCTTCCTTTTGTAGCTTTTATTTCCCTCTTGAGAGTCCTGACTTCAGCCTCTGAATTTCTGGAGAATACAAGCAATCTAGTTTCTTTTAGCAAAGACATGAAGGGAGCCCTTTTGAAAAAATAAGAAAATGAAAAACAGTATAGTTTTTGTATGGAATGAGAACAGGCAGATTGGAAAAGATGAATATATATTATTAACTGTTTTGATATTGTAATTTTAAACTGAAATGTGTTGGTTGTCATTCACATAGAGAACAACTGTTTTTCTTTTCTTTCTCTTTTTAATAAGCAGTCACAAATCTGAAAGAAAGTGGCCAAAATACAGATGTTCTGCATTGTTTATTGTTCATGAAATTAGACTTTCTTAGACAACAACCTTGAGGAGTCATCTCAGTTGAAAGAGGAAGGAAATGAGCCAGGCAAGAACTTGCATGTTGAACATGTCATCCTTCTGGAGCCACATGCTCACCATGGAACTGACTCACATGGCATTAAAAATTGTTTGTTCTCATTTACACGATCTGCAAGACTGTGTTTAATGTAATATTTTTTAGCTGCACAATTAATCGAATGCTATCCATTTGTTAATGAAGGTGGAAAACATTCCTGTATAAAATTCCATTGACTACTGAGTAGCCCAGGTACTGTACCATTTGGCTACCTCTATATTTTAGACAGATTTACCAATATTTAAGATTTTTGTTCAATAGCCACTACAGATTTAGTTCTTTTGGCTGTTAGCTAGTCATGCAAAAATCAGTAAAAATTTTCCTTTTAATGTTTATATTATTCATAAGGGTTGTTTGGAGCTAGAGTTTTCACTTTACCCATCAGAAATTCTAGTGTTTCTTCAAAAAAAAAAAACCCATAAATTCAGGCCTGAGACAAAATCCTGCCACTGCCCTGCTTCCAAAATAACAGAACAAAAGAAATATTTGTTTATAAACAACTGATGTGACAGTCTTTAGCTTTACAGCTGTTGCCTAAAGAGGCTACCTGGAACAGAGGCTGGACAGAGTTAAAGGAATAAAGTAGGTATTTATTAAAAGGCCTTCAAAGGATACACCTTGGGCAGTACAAGGTCCTGGCTGTGGCTCTGCCCAAGTTGGACCCAAGATGGACCCCAAGTCAAGAGTTTTCCCACTTTTATAAGTTTTGGTTCATTTACATATTGGGGTTAATTGTCCAATTACAGCTTCAGGTTGTGAAGTCCCATCCTCTCAGATAGCTCCCCTCAATTTGCTGTTGTTTATACTTTTTGGGCCTGAAGCTGTGATGGTGTCCTTGGTTCTCAGGCTGGAAAAGGGTTGTTTTGTCTAACTAAACTGTGAAGAGAGCTTGCTAACACTTTGTATGAAATTCAGAGTCACACACTAAGGCAGTACCGAATCTGGAAAATATGAAAGCTCAAAGTTAAGGCATCACAGAATCTGTAAACCTTCATGATCTGGGTTTCCCAGGATTTGAAGGTTCTTAGTGCTATGGCAGTTGAAAAAATGATTACACCGACAGCTTCCACCATTTGAGCTGCCAAAATTGCAATATCTGAAGTGGCTATTTTTTTTTTCTTCTGGACCTTCTTATGTAATTTTTTTCTCAGTAAAACCTTTCAGCTAGTCCCAGGTCTTAGGTTGCAGATTAGTATTTGACTTTCAGCAGGACATTTGTTTCTGGACTTCTTTATTTTATGAAAGAATGACTTCTATTCCTTTTCCATTTAAGCACCTTAGAAATTCTACCTTTCTTAGTAATGCCATAGAAAATTTCTCAAACTCTGAGTGGATCAGCTGCTGTTACCTGATGCAACCCTCAGTCTAGGTACACCGTCTTGCTTTAGGAAAAGGATGGCTTCTGGCAAGAGGCTGTCAATCCCATCCCTCTGTTTGCTTGTTGGCTGCTGGTATGAGGAGGCTGGAAAAGGATAGAAAGGGATGTCATCTGGGATCTCAAGAAAAACCATGGCGTGGATGAATCAGCGAACATTGCTTCCTACTTAAATGCTGAATTCCTATTATATACAGAAGGGATATAATTCCAAAATCCAGGCACAGAACAGAGGACAGATGTTGACTGGTCAGGAAGGTGTAAGTACCATAATAAATTGTGTGATTGGCTGAAAAGGGAGTTGGGAATCTCCTTTTTATTTCCTGCAATGGCACTGACTGGAGAGACCATGAAGAATTCACATCCCCTCAGTTCTCCAGCCTGTAAAGTGGGAATGACAATGCCAGTTTTCCTTTGCCAGGTGTTTTGAGACTTCCAGATGTAACGCTGCATAGTCCACTTCATTAGTGTGGATACTTAACAAGACAATGTTTGTGCTGGCATCATGGCACATCCCAGCCATGCAGGGACCATCCACAGTACCTGATGTGGTAGGGTGAGAAGGGCTACTCCAAAACCATCCCTGAACTTGGGCTGGTTGCCATGGCAACAGAACCGCTTAGTGCGGCTAGGCGAGGGGAGAGTGATATATTCTGTTAAGGATAACTCACAGCATCAAGGCTGCACCTGGAAATATCTCTGGTTTTCTGGGTCTGGGCTTTCAGAAAACCTTGCTGAGCTCTGGGATTTCCTCTTCCCTAGCTCATCTACAGTGAACAATATGGGCCAAAACGTGAGAACCACAGTGGAGAGAGAGCTTCAGGATAGCTTTCCCTTGGCCTTTTGGCCATGGGGTGGGTGGGAGAGGAATCTGTAGCTCTGAAGCCCTTCTGCAAGGACTTGGTGTGTCCCTGGGTCAAGTCACTGGGTCAGCAACATTCCTAGCAGAAGGACTTTTCCTCCAGCCAGCACCAGGGGCACCAGTCACCCTCAGAGCCCAGAGCAGGAACAGGGAAGGATACCCTCATCATTCAGGCTGTGTGACTGGGATCTTGAGTGCACTGAATGGTCTGCTGGCAGTGAGAGAGCTGGCGGGAGGCGGATCGTAAAAATTGCTTCAAGGGAAACTGGAAGGTGTCAGAAAGGTCATTTTGGAAATGGGGAAAGGAGCAAGGGGTTAGAGGGTGACATGTTAAGTGACACGAACTTTCTTGCTCTCTGCTGGTCATATTTTAGAGTTTGGAGACTGGAAAGAACTGTCCTGCTGATGAAGTAACATACAAATGGACATGATTGCAGGGTAGGGATCATAGCTTTTATAAAGGAAATCATGAAAAGTGCCTTGTGAGCCACACTTACTGGTGGAAATATGACTGAGCTTCTGAAGATGAGAGGAAGCAGACAGGGGCCTAGGAAATGACTTTAAAAGCTAGGGAAAGCATAGGGAAACTTAAAAGAAAAACAAGATAAAATGGCAATTGCATATAAGCCCACGCAGGCACTTACTCTCTTGCTTTCTCTCTTACACCCACACACTCAAGCATGTCTTTCTGTCTGAAATAGTAGGGAAAAGATATCATTGCCTTTATTGTCAAGAGTAATTTCTCTTCACGTGTCACTAACAACAAATTCTCAGAGCAAGGAGAAAGATACTTCACAAAACTCATCTCCCTGCTTCTTTTTCCTTTCTAAACCTGAAAAAAAAAACAAGGAAAAAAGCCCCTGTGAACTGTGGAGTTGAAGAGCTACATGTTGACAGCTCTTGGATGGCTGAAGGCCAAACACAAGTATTTGTATGCTAGTGATACCACAGGAGGCAGCCGGGTGATTGTGTGGGCAACCAGGGCTCCCTTTTCCTCACAGGAATGGCTTTGCATTTGGGGTTGTTAGGGAACATGGCTGCAGCTCCTCTGAGCTTGCACTCCCAAAATGCTTGGCAAACTGAGGGGTTTCCCACCCCTCATGACCAGCTTTGCTGGAAAATCACCAGCTGGCTGCTCTTGCTTGGGAGTAGGATGTCCCTCGAGATGAAGCCTGTTGGTTGCACAGGCTGCACAGGGGTTTTCCACAGCAGGATGAAGATGAGTGGCTGCCAGCTGGGTTTAAACTTGTGCCACCCCTCTAGGCTGCTCAGAAAGGCTGAGCTCTGGGTGTCTCTGGGTAGACAGGGCCATCACGTGCCCAGACAAGGTCAGCATTATCTGCCTGGGTTACAGGAACAAAAACTTGAGCCCACCCTAAGCATTGTCGGACTCTCTCTTTCCAGGGATGACTTTTTGCAGGGATCCGCTCAGAGGAGACACTTGGAGATTCACACAGAGGATTGAAAGCAATTTAGATCTTTGTCCTGTATTTGACTGACACTGTAAACTCCACTTCTGAGTATTGGCATAGGCCCTCTTGGTTTTGACTGATGTTTGTCTGACTCCATGAGACTCTCTATCCCAGCACACACTGAGTGAAGGACTCCACCATCTCATTTAGAAATTGTTCATCAGAGTCATGTCCCATGTGGAGAGGAAAAAAATCCCTGGGCTGATGGGGATTCTATATATTCATTCATGGTAGATGGTTGGGAAATTATAGGATAGAAGAGAAGATTATTATGGTTCCTGGCAAGGAATGGAATTTGTTAAAACAGATTTAATTTTTTAAATTTTTTTAAAGTTTTTTTTAAATTGTATTGCTTTATTTTATTTTGCAAAATGTAAACAATAACAAAGAATCCCTCAATCGACTTCCAGTGTTCTCTTCTTGCTTCATGCAACTGCCAAATCTGAATTGGAAATACGCAGAAAAAAATGTAGGGCTTTTTTTTTGATGCTTGGAAGAAAATGGTTTTGCAGAGCTTCTCTCTTTAAATGTGTCAACATAAATGACATCCTAGCAGGTCTTGCAGATTGCATGGCATAGGCAAATAACTGCTATTTATTGCATGGGCTGTGCAATTTTTTACCTAGCTATTTCTGCCACATGCAGAATAGATGAAACAAATTTTCCTCGCACATTTATATATACATTTATACATTTATATAGTGCCTGTCAAGAGCTGCATACTATGGTCTCCACTAATGCTCATTTGTGCCATGATTCCTTATACAGGATTTAACCCCTCCCAGAGGAAAACTACCTCCCATCTGTGATACCTATTACAAAACAAGCCAGATTCTGTGCAGAGTTCTCTCTAACAGGTTACAAAATGTATTTTCCTTCCCTTTGGCCTCCCTAGTCTCCTCTGGAAAGGCAATCTAAGGCAAGTCTATCACAGAGTTAAAGGAGAGACACCTTGCAATTGACTCTCAGGTCTCTTAGTCTTTCACCACCAGCTTGTTTCAAAGGGATAGCAACATAAAAGAGAAAAACATTTAAAAGGAGAAGACAAATAAGTCAAGTGAGGCTCAACAAGGAGAATCCAGTTCCTTCTGCATGGATATCAGTAAAAGCTATGTATGTAAGCACATCAGAGTTAATTTGTTTGAGGTTTTTGATACTAAGGGAAAAAATTAAGTCATTTCTCTATTACTTCCTTCTTGCCATGTGTACTACCAAGCTGTTTGCCCCACTGGCTTTGGATGTTCTCTAGTAGTATGTCAGGATGGGAATATCACTTCCGTTCCACACAGCTGTCATCAGAGGAACAATGCAGGTATCTGAAGGTACCCCTGGAATTTGCTGAATCAGACTCCCGAGTTTCCTGCTACAGCAACATTTTACAATTCTCCTCTCCCTTGCTGACCTAAATATCTCCCTTTTCTGAAACATACAAATTACATCTGTGATGCAAACATTGCGCCTGCGTGTGTCTGCGCGCAATTTATTCAGGCAGAGCTTTTACTGCTCGCTTATTTTTCAGAGTAAGGAAAATAAAGGTCTCTGTACTTAGCCCACGATGACAGTTTTGCAGCAGGAGAACACTGAACAAGAAAAATGAAGACTGCAGAAGTGGAGGGAGGAAATGAAAGTTGCTCTACCGACAGGGCGACATGAATTCAGCAATGGGTGGATTAGTCTGAGTGTTACCAGTGATGATGAAACACAGCTGACTGTGGTAATGAAATATTTATGAATGGGGAAATGATACTGCATTCTGCACTGCAGCACAGGGGAAAGTGAAATTTCAAGAATACTGTAATAGCAAAGCCCTCCATTAATTATCGAAAGCAAGCTGTAATGCCAGTTACTATGACAACAGGGTCCCCAATGTATTTTGCACTATTGGGCGGCTGGGGGGGAGAGGTGGGAGAAAGAGGGGGCTGCTTCTGTTTACTGGAGTGCATTGTATTTCTTTTTCTGCTGTTGTTGTTAAATTAGGACTAGTCCAGCCTGTGACTGTGCAGTTAATTTCAATGATAAAATTATGAAGTGACTATTGGCTAAAATACAGGGAAAGTCTTTAATAAGTGGTACTGGTCTTTCTACTCTTTCCATATTAAGGGACATACTATCGTAATTATTAATATTCTTATATAATATTAATGTATGATAATGTAATAATAAAAAGCTGAATGATACTAGAAGTATGATTAATAATAATAATTTTGACTGTGTTAGGCTTCCACTCACAGAGCATTTTAGAAGCAGTGATTAATTAAAGTGTCAATATTGGCATACTAAATCCACCACTGCATTTCCAGATGGGGCAAGGGAATGTACGACCTCTGCCCACTTATTTTTAATTACTACTTATTTAATTTCTTAAACCCATGACTGTCTTTGAGATTTCCACTTATCCTCAGCACAGACAAGGGTTTTTCCTTCCCCTACCTCTACTGGGTAGGAGGAAAGCAAGGTGTAGACCATGATGAGGAAGGACATCAGCTGGAACATGTTTGAGGACCCTGTCAACCTATCCCATTAAAGCAGTACATTTGTGACCAATGTATCTATAAACAGTTACAAAATGGAATAGGCAGAGGAGTGCCCTCCAACACCTCTGCTCTGATGACTGTGGATGCTAGGGATGGATGGGGATAATGGGCCACAGATGGTGGCCAGGCTGTCTGGCTCTCACTGGGTAGCACTTGCTGTTGTGGCTGTGAGAGGCAGAGCACTCCTGCATGGAGCATTGCTCTGGGTCAATCAGACATTGCTTACATTTTCCTCTTCTCATTTTAGGCTTTGCAGTGCATTCCATCAATGTTATCAAAGGGCTCTACAGAGGATCTTAGTGTAGTTCCTTTCCACTGGGCAAAGAGTGCTTCAGATCCATTAAATGCCTGGCCCAAAGTGATTTAGGTTATCAGTAGCAGAGGGAAGAACACAAGCCAAATATCTAATTTTCATCTTCAGGACCTTCCACAGCATGGAAGAAACTTCTGATATTCAGCTCTTCTAGGAGGGAAAGTGTTGCAAAGGCAGGAAGGGAAAATGGTTGGAAACTTGCTGTGTGAGTGCTCTCTTGCAGGTAGCTAGGTACAGTATTACCTGGTGCACATTTCCTAGTCTTACATGACAAAACAAGCTGGAGGCAGGTGTCTTAGCCCTGTGCACCTGATCAGGGGCAAACGTGACTGGATGAACAGCAAGTCAAATGTGGTTGCAGCAACAGGATTTCTGTATCACCACTCAATAGGGAGTGCCATGAAGGTTGTAATTTCTTATGTGTGGGTGTATGCACATGTGTATGCACGTGCACTTATGTGTGCATCCACTCATGCATCCATAAACAATTTATATACATAGAATGTAATGGACTGTGCACTGTGTGAAATATTGACTCAGAGAGGAGGGATTTTGCCTGATTTTGTTCATGTTGATCTTGTTCTATGAATATGGAGGAGAAATCCATTTATTATTTGTTTATTACTGCAAACATTCCTGTTTTCCCCTTCTTGCATTTCAGAGCCCTCAGCTCCTCTTTGCTTGGGTGCTTTATTTCCATCCTGATTTCTGCTTGCAGAAATCACCTGCCTTAACATGGCTTAAGACATGAGCTGGAAACACTCCATGCCCTTTAGTAGCCTGTATTCTTCTTTAAAAAAAAAACCCCAAACCCACAAACCAAAACACAGCACTGTGAGAATGATGTGCACACTGTGAGCCATAAACAATGGAGTAACGTAATCCAGGCGATGAACGGCTTTGGGAAGCCAGCAGGGACAGCAAGGGCTCCGTTTTCACTGTGATGAGAACTGCCCCAGAGGACCAATATGGATGTGAGCTTTCCTTTCCTTGGCTCCAAGGCTAGAGGAATCCAATAAATAGCTCAGACTACAACTCACTTACTTACAAACAATGTGGGGAAGGACAAGCCTGTTAGGTATGGGAAAGGAAAGCAGGTCATATTGGTTTAACAGTTTCAGAAACTTGACAGAGAAGAAAAGGTTCTGGTAACTCTTTGCTTAGTGTGGAAAAGGCAACAAGTAGCCGTGGGCACGGGAAATGTAATAATATTCCTCAAACACAATATCTGCCAGAGACAGGTCTGATGTATTAATCCTGCTCCAGCACGTAGGAATGGCTGGGCATTCCCCGTAGCTCTCCCCCACATCATGAGCTCTGTCTTTAGATGCATTGCGGAAGGATGACTCTTTGAAAGGAATATAGATGGACTTCAGAGACACCCAGTGCCAGCATTCAGAGCCATGTATTTTGGGACAGAGGATGGGGAGGGCCTTGCATGCTACAGGAAAATCATTAGTCCCAGGACTAATTTTAGTGTAGAGGAAATAATGCCACAAATAATTCCCACTGCTACCTAGAGGGCACTACTTTCACCTTTGTGCATTTGATTCTGTCTATGGGCCCACATTGGAAAAAGGCTAAGCTTAGATGTTCCCTTTTCCTCTTCTAAATGGTTATTGGTTGTCAGTCTTGAGAGTGAGCACATGCATGTGTGTGTAGATGTTAGTTCATTAATTGTCACATGTAGCTCAGGTCACCAGGGCATTTGCAGGAGTAATGTGGTGGCCATATAAACTTTGTCTTCTCTGGGATGGAAGGTATCATTTGCAGATTTGTACATCTCTGTGCAGAAAAGACAGACTCTGTCCCTAAGATGCATCAGTCATCTGAGGTAAACCTTGCCTGGCCCTCTGGGTTTGCTTTATCCAGCTGCTGCCAGCTACAGTATAAATTATCCCATCTACACAAGGATTAACCCATGAGCCAATCTGTGTCAAAAGGCATCCTTGTTGTCTCAAAGAGGACAGAGTTGAAAGCTACCATGCTACAAAGATTTGCACTAAACATTGGGGTCAGTCTAAAATAAATGTCAAATGTCTATAACACAAACATTTAGAAAGAGCACAGACCGGTGTTTATGGACATTTTATCCTGTTGAAGTGAGAGCCCTGTCACCAGGTTTGGGAAAGCAACCTCTAAACAGCACTAGGAAAAGCAGGATATGAGCCTCAGCAAGGGAAGGAACTCTGCCTGCGCCTGCCCAGTATGTAGGAGGAGGGAGGGAAATCAGAAGGGGGATTAGTTTCTGGCTGCTTCTGCTTCTGACAGCCCCTAAGGTGCTAGGGAGAGAAAAAAAAATAATCCTTGCATTAGACATGTTTGCACCACTCCATAAATAATGAATATCAGCAGTCACACAGAGCAGGGGTTTCTCTCAGAGGTGTGAAAGCCATAAGGGAGGAATTCCAGAGCAGGATGCCCCAAGTTGCCTTGGTGGCCTTTCTCCCCCAAACGCCAGGTCCTCGTTGCAATTCAGCACATGCAGGGTGCCAGCCCTGCCCGAGCCTGCAGCAGGAGCCTGGTTTGCACTAAACCAGCCAGAGGAGAAGCCCCCTTCATCACCTGATGGGTTTTATGTTCCAGCTTTGGCTGTTTATTCTTTCTAGTGCTATTCTGTTTGGTTGCTGCAGGGACTGCTAAGAGACACAGGGGAACAGAGAGCACTTAGTCAAGGGCAGAAATATTTGGATGCAGTCAAGAATAAAAGGAATCCCTGAAAATTATAGACATTTTCCAGAGCAGCTATTTTCTCTGCCTGCAATGTTTCATTTGCTCCATTCTGAATTACCCTGAAGTGCAATTAAAATACTTTAATGTTTGAAATCTGGAAATCCTCAGTCCCACAGTCTTAATATCATTCCTGGCTGTGAAAGAGGAGGGGAGGAGGGAAGGGTTTATTCTCACCAGGCTACAGGGGGATTTATACTAATGGTTTACATCCACTTCATTGCAAATCCTTTCTGATAAGTCCTTCCCACCCAGTGCCTGTGGGTGGAGAAGAGGGCAGAGGTGCTGGTGGTACTGGTATTTCCCCTGCTTCCAAATGAGCAGGGCAGCTGTGACACCCTCCCTCTGCAGCCCCAAGCCAACCAGGTGCTCTGTGCCCTGCTTTCAGCAAACCTGGAATAATTTTATATCAGCTCCTGTGGGAGGAAGGAGCTAAAGCTGCAGTTCTGCCTCTGAACATTCACTTTTTTCCTTCTTGCAGAAGCAGGTAAGACCTGACATCAGAATGCAAAGTGAGGATGGAGCCAAGGCATGGGTTTTGGTGTAGTTCTACAAGTGACAATCAGAGGCAATATATCAGAGAGTACTATACCCCTCTGTCAAAAAATACTGTAAAGCTACAATGCACAAGGTGCCTTTGACCATTAAGGAAGGAAGGAAAGCCAGTTTGTTTTTCCCTTGGCTCATCCTTGGCCTCCTTGCACTTTTGCTGCTCCCAGCTGCCAGTGGTGTGTGTGCTTGTGGATGAGCATTACAGAGAGGGAAACACTTGCTAAGCCAAGAGGACTCTGCATTGCTAAGCAAACATTTAGATGAGTGATATCAGACTTTTCTTAAAGAGCATGAGCTTAATTTAAGACTCAGAATCCAGGCTGAGCCAATTCACATGTGCTGAGAGAAGTCTGTTTGGATGAGTGATGGGAGCTGCTGGTACCTGGAGTGTAGCTTGCTAAGTGAGAGAGGCTACAAGTCATCATCTGAGTACTTTGGAGCAATGTCCTTTATGATCCTCTGATTTATGTGCAAGGAGCATAGCATAACTCAGGGACACTCACAAAGCCCTGTGGTACCATCCTTCAAAGTTTCACTACAGCAACTTCAGGACTGACTCCAGGCAACTCTAGGCAACTCTCTACCTCAGGGCCTGGCTGAACAAGGGCTTGGGTCAGCACTTTGCACTTCTAATTAGTTAACACACTCACTGCTACAAGAAAAAGAGGAGCTGCAGAGGAGTTTTCCTGCCTAGGAAAATTCGTGGTGACAGAAGTGTAATCAACACTGAGCAGCAAAGAAGAGAGGGAAGAAGAAAAAGGTCCCTATGTTGGATGGCTTTGCCTCTAAAGCTACTGACAGTTTTCTACTGTTGCTACCAGTTTTTCCTGGTGTAAGAGTCTTCTAAAGCCTTATCTACCTGCTGTTCTTGACTGTCAGATGCAGGTAAGGTAAAATGAGTGAGGGTGGCCTATTCAGCATCTGGTAATTAGAGGAGGATCAGATAAGGCCTATAATTACTGGAAGTCAGCTGGAAAAGCCTAGACCTTTGGGCTATTTCACTGCAGACATGGGTGTACCAGTGACAGTGGTTGATGGCTGCAGCACCCCATATCAGTGGCTGTGTGTACCCAGCTAGACCTTAAACCACCAGCTCCAGTCCAGCAGCAGACTGTGAATGCTCTTAAGGTGCCATCAATCTTGTGACATGTGTCTGATGGTGATTTAAAAAACCTGAAATGTTTAACAGAAAAGTGGGCAAGAAATAAGCTTGTGATTCACCAACAGCAGTTGTAAGTGAGCAGCAGCACCTGGAGGGTTAAAAATTGGTAGGGACTTTATAGAACTATCAAATACCATTAGCTCTGCACATGTTTGTCTGTGGGCATCTTATCAATTAGAAATTTTTGGAATTTCAATCCTTTCTCCCTTTTCTATGCCCTAGTAGAAGTCACTCATGCTTAATAGCATATCTTTTAGGGAAAGATTAGCCAGACATTGGGGGGCAGCAGAGTTTGGTGCTGATCATCCCTTCAATCCACTGCTAAAAAGAGCCTTTACCCAGAGTATGTGCTGAGATGTTAAGCATTTTCTTCAAAGAGCTATTTATTAAGCGCAGAGAGCCTCGAGACAGAAGCAAGTGCCTTGATTTTCTGGGAGAAAAAATAAAAATCTTTTTTGGTTAAAATTAGCTTTCAGGCTGCAGGATTGAAACCACCTGAGGTTGGAGCCTTGCTGCTCTTCAATAAGCAAATGAGATGTTTCATGAGGAATTTCCTTTGTGTGACTATGAAATGAGTGCATCCTCCAGCAGCACCTTCTGCATCAGGTGTCTCTCTCCACAGGAGGAACAAAGAAGAGAGCCAGGTGAGGTTGATGGGCAGACAATGGATTCTCTCTGCTCTGTGGGATACTTCACAGTGGAGTGGGTATTACCATTTATTGCAAGTGCCCTGTCATTAAGTGTTCATTAGAATGTATTAAACAGAGGGATCTCATCGGGCTCTCATGTCCTCCTTCAGAAGTGTGCCCTGGCTTTCCTGAAGCATTGATTGAGCAGAGCATGGTAGCACTTGTCAAAGGAGCACTGGTGGTGACATGTTTGAGAGTCCTAATGCACTTTTTAATTCTCCTCCATCAGTCTCCTGCACGTTATTTCAAATTCAGATGTGAATTTTTCCCCCATGTCCATCCCAGAGGATGAAGGCTGTATTTACTAGGGTCTTTGTTGTAGTTTTGCCTTCAGTGTGAGTTAGTCTCTGACTGTGCACTAGTCCTTTATCAGTGTGTCCTAGTTCATTTTCCTCTCCATTTTCCTTCCCAGAGTCCTGACTCCAGACACTGAGAACACATGACAAGGATGATCAGAGATATGAACCAGCTTTCTCAGTATGAGAAAATAAACAGATTGGTGGTCCTCAGCCTCCAAGGCTGGGAGGAGATGGAGGTTTGGGGTTGGAGCCTGAGTGGAGGGAAAAGTTGCAACCACTTCAGGCAGTTCCCCACTTGTTCCTTTATATTACAGACAGTACATAAGCCAGCACGTGGCAGGCTTCTAGCCCACACAGAATCAGGCTCTAGGAAATCCTTGCCATGGACGGTAGAGGTGCTGAAACTTCTGTGGGATCAAGGGATCATGAAGCATGTTCAGAGAAGATAAATCCATCAATATTTATTGCATACAAAGGCTTTACCTTGGGTTCAAGCAGTCCCTGATCTGCAAGTGTACTGCAAGCCACTCCTCTAGACTGACTCCAACAGATTGATGCCCCCTGTGCTGAGGATCCCAGAGTTGGATGCAGAACTCCAAATGGGTCTCACCAGAGCAGAGCAGAACAGAGCAGAGGGACAGAATCCCTTCCCTGGCCCTGCTTCTTTGGCTGCTTTGGATGCAGCCCAGGACACGTTTGACTCTCTCTGGGCTGTGAGTGCACTTTGCTGGGTCATGTCCAGCCTCTCATCCCCCAGCACCCCCAAATCCTTCTCAGCAGGGTGCTCCCAATCTGTTAATTCTCCAGCCTGTGTTGATACCCGGGGTTGCCCTGACCCAGGTGCAGCACCTTGCACCTTGCCTTGTTAAACCACATGGAGTTCCCATGGTGCCACTTTTGAGCTTGTTCAGCTCCCTTCCAGCTTCCTCTGGACAGCATCCCATCCTTCAGGTCTGTCATACCATTCAGCTTGGTGTCATCTGCAAACTTGCTGAGGGGGCACTCAATCCCTTCATCTATGTCATTAATGAAGGTGTTAAATAACATTGGTCCAGTACAGACCCCTGAGTGACACAACTTGTCATTGATGTCCATCGAGACTCTGAGCTGTTGATCATTCCCCTGTGGATAAGACCATCTAACTACTTCCTTATCCTCCTAACAGTCCATCCATTGAATCCATCTCTCCCCAATTCAGAAAGAAGGATGTTGTAGGGGACGGTGTCACAGGCTTTACGGAAGTCGAGATAAATGACATCTGTATCTCTTCCCTTGTCCACTGATGTAGTTACCTGCTCATAGGAGTCCAAGAATCTGGTCAGGCAGAACTTGCCCTTGGTGAGGCCTTTGCTGGCTATCCTGAATCACCTCCCTGTCCTCCATGTGCCTTAGCAGAGCTTCTAGGAAGATCTGTTCCATGATTATATTGCTATTAAACTTTACTTATAACTGTTTATAGAACTTAAAGTCTTGTTTTTCTGTGATGCTCGATGACTTTCCTGTGCTGAGGTTGACTGACATCCATCAACAGCCTTACAGCACAGTTCAATACCTCAAAACCTTGTAGGACATGCTACCTTCCTGGTCTGGATGGGAATAAATGAGTGAATATCCAGGTGTCAGTGATACCAGGATGTGATACCAAGTCCTGCCCAACCCTCAGAGTGCCTTGGTCCTTCTGGGATTTCAGTGATCCCTGAAAGACTTGAAATGCTATGGGGGCAAGAGACATAGCTAATGAGGGAACGTCTCTGTGGCACCAGCTTCATTGTCATGAGCACTATCTCTGAGAGGGCTGATTTATTTTCTGTGCTGTATATGATGCATGAAGCAGGGGGCTGAAAATCTATTTTAATACCAATGAGTGGTGTCAGGTGAATACAAGCTGACACAGGAAACCAGAAAGTTAGAGCAATTTCCCTTGACCCAATATTAGCAAAGGGTTTTCTGCAAGCTGTGATAGATGTAGATTCTCAACCATTGATTTCTTTAGGTACCTGTCCACGAATATTATGATAAAGCATTGGTTTCGTGAGGTTGTTTTTTTCTTTTTTTTTAAGAGAGTTGAGTTGCTTCAGCAGTGTGAAATAATGGTGATGTAGTTATCTATGAGATACTTAAGTACCATGACACACAGAGCATTAGAATTCATCATGCTTGTTATTGTCCTTTAACAAATGACTTTATGCCAACGAGTCAAAGCTTGGGACTACAAATGCAGCTGCACAGAGGTAGCCATACACCAACTTCTGTGCAAAGGATCTGATTTGATCATAAAAGAGGTACTGCCAGTGACCATTAAATTAAGTTTTTCAGGAAGTAGCTAGGGGATGTGGACTAAACACTGAATTCAGGAGAGGATTGCAAATACGAATGTGACAGGAAATTAGGAGAAAATACTTATCAGTGAAAGGCAACAAATGTGTGTCTAGAACACACAGAGCTAGGGAAAGCAGCGAGATGGATTTTTGTTTGAAAAGGCTCCCTGATGGCTTCATGACACCCCTTCTAAGCTTGACTGAGCTTTAGGACTCATGAATTCTTTGCAAATAGGTTCACCTGCAGCTGAAGTCCTCTGTTTTCCTCTGACAGCAACACCTTTTCAAAAGACTCAATTGGCTGACTTAAAAATATTTTTTCCATTATTTCAGCCCTGGTCATCAATTCTGTTCCCTGGGGTAAATGGCCCTGGATGTACCCTTTTTCTCCTTCCATCTGTCTACCCAGGAATTCTTTCAAGTTTCAGCTTCATTTTCCTCTCTCACACCTGGATGACTTAATCATTGAAACATCCAGCCATAAATACACGATGTCCCTAGAATTGTCGGGGACTCCTTACACAGCCAATAAAATCCCCAGGGTCAGCAGAGTGGGGGGAAAAAACCCTCAAGGCACCTCAAGAACTGAAAATTTTGTGTCTGTGGCAACCAAGACCAAACTAGCTCATCAGAGAGGGAAGTCTTATCAGCTGAGGCTTGGGGTTGAGACTGGCTCCAAAGGACACTGGTAAAGGGATCTCTGGACTGCACCTTACTGCATAAATGAGGAGGTTAAGGCGTTCAGATTTTCTGCATTGAAGTATATGGGATAAAAGGCTTTGCTTCATAGCATAAAGCTGTGTTGGGGAGGATTAGGTTGGGTATTAGAAGTTTCTTCCCCCAGAGGGCACTGCAACAGGCTCCCAAGGGGAGTGATCTCAGCACCAACCTGACAGAGTTCAAGAAGGATTTGGACAATGCTCTCAGGCACGTGGTGTGAGTCCTGGGGATGCAGGGCCAGGAGTTGGACTTGATGATCTTTATGGATCATTTCCATCAGGGTGTTCTCAGGATGGTCTTCCAGCAATATAATTAGAATGTAGTCATCCCTGTAAAATTAACTATGGTGCAGCCATATGTGCCTACTTTCGTCATGGCAAAATTTATTTTTTATATCCATGAGGGAGTTAAAACCACTTAAAACTGTACACTTCAAGTGGAGAGTATATTATGCTTGGTGGGTGGGAGATTGCTGAATAGTTTTGTTGGGTCCTTATCCCAGTAGTACTGGCCTGAGGAAGAAGACATTTTATCAGAGAAAAAATTCTTAGTCTCTTAGAAGTGAAGTGGGTAATACCTAAACCTATTAGTTGAACTACCTTATTTATTTTTAAGTGCAGATAAGCCAGGAAATATTTAAAGTCTTATCTTACCCCAGTTTTTCTCCTCTTTTCCAGCAAAAAGGACTTTTTCAACCAGTCCCATTTGTCAGACTTTTTTTATGAGATGACCCTCAAGTGTTTCACTCAAGATGTTTTTCTGCTTTTCAGGGCAAAATGTTTTTCTGCTTTCTGTACAGCAGTGAAAACTACACTCCATGCTTGTTTCCTGATCTAGCCTTGCTGCCACTTTCTCATTTCCTCATACAAGCAGTGGGGAATATTTATCAAGGCCTGTAATCATTTAGATTGCAGATGATGAAATGCTCTGTCTTTAAGTCTTCTAAAATATGTCCATAAGCAGCAGATGCAGTGAGATGTAGTTTCCTAAGGACCTGTCTAAAGATTGAACTCTGCTGTTTAGTAAATGCTGTATTGGCATTGCTGTTGTCCCCACAGTGAGGTGATCAATAATGCTTGTTTTCATTACTCAGTGTCTTTTATCTGTTAATTATACAGGAACTTCAGATTTTCCAAATCTTACCCACTCTCACAACTGGACATCAGCCTCAACTGTGATTGTTGAAGTGAATGGTTGTGGCAGAAACACAGACATACTATCAGAAAGCTTAGTAGTAAACCTACTTTCCTTAGGAAGTAAGTCTAAAAATTTGCAGTACAAGTGCGCTCTTTGGCTTGCTCAAACAGGGTAGGTGGCAGGACACACAAGATGTTAATTATTAGTGCTCTGGGTAACAGTTTATGCTCTTGTCTCATCCTGGCTTGAGAAACAAATCTTTTCCTGGTGGTAAAGCTACTGAAGAAGAGCAAAGTGGAACAGATCTTGGTTTCCTCCATCCCATCTTGACCTGCCAATAAAAACAAAACAAAACAAAACAAGCAAATAGCAACACATTTTGCAGAATCCTTGTGAACTATATCAAACATCATTAGCAAAATATTTTAAATGCCTGTGCCCAAGAGGCTATCTGGCATGTTCCTAGGAAGTGTTCCAATCTGAAAGAGATTTTGTTGAAAAATTGGGACCACTTGAATTGCAGATATTTCTGGGCAAGCTCCTGTATTTTCACAGGTATCACTTTCACAGAGCAGAATTGCAAAGCAAACCCTTGGGTCCTCTGTGATGTACATAATCACATTGTTGGTAGTGTGACCTGCCAGGAGCATCAGCACTAGCCCCAACAACTGGACTTTATCTCTTGGTGGTAGAGTTTGCAAGAAGAAATGACTGTTTGGATCCTCTTATCATGGTGAGCACCATAGACTTATAGGATGAGCTGAGAGCGCTTTTATTTTAATGCTCTCTGGATGTATCTATATTAAGAACAAAAACTATTGCCTTTCAGGATTACAAGAAAGGTACATCTAGTCTGATATCTCATTCCTGAGAGGGTCTACAGAGGATAATGTGAAAATGGTGCATGACCAGGGAAAATGTACAGGTGTGCAACAAAAAATTGTGGGTCAGATATTTCCTAGTTCAGATGTGTTGTCTGTATATTTAACACCCCTCAATGGATTTTGCTTTCAAGTAGCCATTCAGTCCTTTTTGAACCATGTAAAAATAAACATCCACAGCCTCCTTAGGTACATGGTGAAAACTATTTCCAAGTGCTCGTTTTGAACCTGCAAGCTTTGTTTTATGTGCTTTGCTTCTTATCTTGGGAGGAACTAATCAACCCCTACTCCTTACAAAGGCATTTGTTTGTTCCCTTGTTGGTCTTCCAGGGTTTTCTGTTTTCCTAGCAGTCTTCTTGTATTCAGCATTGCTGATTTTAGAATTAAAGGCAACAAGTCATCTCAAGATAACTTGCCTTTTATCATGGATTCCCAAACAGGAGACCAGGATCATCCAAATCCAATGTGCCCAGCAATGATACTTTTCTCATGTATCTTCTCAGCAGAAGGAGCTCCGCAAACTGGAGTTGCTCAATGCTTGGACTAAGACAACCCTCATTAAAACATTGCTGTGGCACTTTGCAGAGGTGGTTCTAAATGCATCACTTTCTGCCTTGCGTGATGTTTGTGTGATTTCCAGGGATATGAGGGGAAGTAATTTATACTGAGACTCTTCAATCAGCAATAAAAAGCTATTATACAGCTGGAATACTTGGCTGGTGTTCCTGGTGCAGATGACAAGTTACGAACATCTGTGTTGCAATATGAGAAATATAATCAGACTGTCTGGTGAGGATGGTTGAGGGGCAGTCATTTGCAGAAAGTAGGCCAGCCTCATTTGCACAGGAGGCTGCTTGCTGCTTTGCATACCTCGGGATGCCAAGGAAAAGTCTCTGCTTCACGGAAGCGCTGAACCACAGAGCAGCATCACTAGACCCTCCAAAAGGGCACCAGACTCATGATAGTCTTTGATTTAGTGAATTCCTAATTGTGCACAAGAGCAGATTTGTTTTTATGCAGAAGCTGCTAAGCTGTGAAACTGTTTTCAGTTGCTTGTCTGAATAAAAAAAATAGGAAGGACCAGCAAGTGGGTGTAACAGCTGGGTACCTGGACTTTGGAAGCACTGGAAAAAGCTGCCTGCTGCTTCCTTCTCCTCCTGTTGCTGCACAGATTGAATCTGAAGTCAGGATTTAAACAGTGAAATCCCTAGCTGGTGTCAAGTCTGACAGCCTGCTGCACACTGTCTTGCTCTGATACATCTGAACTCCCCTCACTATCAGCTCCAGAGGCAGAAGAACAACCCTTGGGATGCCTTTTCTCTGTAATTCAGGGTGTGGCCTGGTAGTGGGAACACTACTCACCCTCTGCATTTATCAGGGTGTGGGCAGTGGAGAGGCACCCGTGGGCAGTGGAGCAGGGCTTCTGCTTGGAAGCTCCCCATGTGACTTCAGCACAGACTGGCAGGAGCTGAGGAATAGTTGGATGCTATTTATGTTATATCTCCTCAGAGCGAGGTGTGTATTTAACAGATTTTCAGCAGTCAGAACTCACATCCAGAGCTGGAGCAGGGATGTGGGATGGACAGCAATTTTCCCCACTAGCATCTTGTGGTCTCAGTCTGGACAGGACTGGTTTTTGATCCCTGTGTTCAATCCCACTAGTGACATCTGGGCATTCCCTTAAGGGCAGCCACCTGGGGAGGCAGATTTTGTGAACAAGTGCCAGGTGTGTATTTCTCACAGAATAGCCATCTGAGGTCGAGTATTTGTTGTTGCTCCTGGTCTCTGGCATGTGAACATCTCACACAGATGTACAAAGTGTCTGTTACCCATCCCAGAAACCTCTGCTCCCTCAGCCTTAGAGAGATGGGTGTCTTTTCCATTTGTTTTGGTCAAGCTATTGTGTAAATGAAGCTACATATAGTTGGTCATACAACTAAAAAGAAGAGATTGGAAACTCCTCAGGGCAGAGTCTGTCTGTATTGGTGCCTATTATAGCTTGCACACATCCCTGAGAGGCAATGCCTCATAATTAATCACTAAATAATTAATAATAAGAAGAAGCAGATACTACTCAGGAAGTAATTAACCTCCTTACGCTTACAGGGAAGTCCTATGGAAGGGAAGAGTAATTAAAGACTTTTTAAATGACACAGAAAAATCCCCACTGACCTCAGCCAGGACGGGTTTAGGAAGTGGGTCCAGTAGGATTTCCTTAGTTATCAAATAAAAACAACTTTGTCCTTGGAGGTAAAACTTCCTAATCTGGTCTTGTTTGTTCATCTGTACCAGTGTGCAGCCTGGATGAATAATTTTATTTCCATTTCATTTAATTTTTGGTAGTATGAAATGGTTAGTTATAAGGTATGCTGGAATTTTCCTTGGAAAGCAAGCAGGTGGCTAACTCACATTGAAATAGGGGTTTTCAGTGTTTCATTCAGGCAGTATCACATGATGGACAAAAGTAAGACCTGGATAGCAAAAATTAGTTTGCAAGAGGTACCTTTAGGTACCATGATCCATCCACAAAGGCACAGAGAGCACATAGCATCTTTTTTTGTTCATAGCTGGAAGAGACTTTTGCAGTCATTGCCATGTTCCTTCAGATGAATTCACACAGTCCTGTAGAGATGTGAATTTTCTGAGACTTCTGAGCTGTCATGGCTGAGAGAGCTGAAAGCATCAGCTGAGTGTATCGGAACACACAACTGCTCAATATCACTCCATCAAGGTAAGCCTTGAAACTTTTGACTCATAACTTCATTGGTCTCTTCTTGCAAATCAAAATGAAATAAAAGACACAACCTTCTCAAACCCTTGCAAAGTAGTTTTAAATTGGGGCGAGTTAGAGCTCTGAGTTTCATGGTTCCCAACCACATTCATAATGGCCCCCTCCAAAGAAGGGCATCTCAAGAGTGTCTTGATGCACTGATAATGAACACCTCCTGGCTTTCAGGATTCACCAATGTCCTTTACAAGTCCTTCAATTTTTCTTTATATTCTCGTTATACAGGCCATTCGTCTCTCCTGGTAGCAGGTAAAGGGGATTACATTATGCTGCTTTTGTCAAAAGCATGACAGAGAGTACGAGAAAATGTCAGTCACTTTGGTTCTGTCTTTGGGGCTCTGAGGAAGTTCTCTTGTCTCTCAAGAAACTTCCTGTTTTGTTAGCTCAGATGTATTTGGCAAACTTAGAGCTTAATATCCTGTAGTGCAGTGGAAAATGAAGCTACCCTTTTTTCTCCTAAAGCCACTTCTGAAGGGATGAGTTTACCAGTACAGATAATCCACTTTGCCTGTATTCCTGTCCTGGTACTTGGCTCCAGATAAGTCGTACTGGATGTCCTTGAGAAGATGGGTGGCCCAGGGCTATGCTGTATCCCTGGGGCAATACTGGGGGAGCCCATTTGGTCCCTGTGCTCCCTATCCCCCTTCACCAGTGCAGGTTAACCAGCAGCTTGAGGCTTAGCACTGATGGAACCCCTGGTCCCAGCCTGGTACACTCAACTCCTAACCTGTCACAGGAAATCTCAGCCAGACATTGTTTCTTCACATTTGGGAGACAAGAAGTCTCCCCAGCCCTGGCTTTCCTTCTACCACAGTGCCTTCTCCTCTGAAGACCAGGTGAATGAAACTTCAGCAGCTGTGAAGGCATAGCAGAAACTCCCAGGAGAATTAGGATCTCCTGTTTTCTGGCACCCCTAATCTGGCCAAATGGCTCACTGTGGAAAGGACAGCTGTGTCCTGCTCCTTCCCCTTGGGCCCACTGCTGCTTTTCTGCCAGCTCCTCCACATCGATTGATCCATGATGCAACCACTAAAGAGATGGAGTGATTGCAAACACACCCCCATGCCCCTGACAAGTTTAATTTTCCAGTGGTGTTATCCCCATGCAATTGCACACACTCTGGGTCCAATGCAAGGAGATGGAAGAAACACAAGGGTTATAGTGGGACTTTAAAACAGTCCACAAAGGGCTGCTGGTCCCATTGAACATTAGTTGGACGTTAGCTCTCTTCTGATCTACACAGTTAGGAAAGTCCTCATCTGGAGCCAATTTTCCCCAAGGACATCTCAGATAGGAAGGAGCTTCCCAGTGAAGTCTTGTTAGCTGAGCTAGGAGCTGCTCTTCACTGTTGTGGCTGGGAGCAGGGATAGACCAATGCAGCCCCTCTCCAGTACAGGGGGGAGCACTTACAGCTATAGGGTGTCCCACAGAAATTCTGCTCTCTGCCTAGACATCACTCTTGTTTCCATCCCAAGGACCACAGGCTAGCTGGTAAGGTACACCTACTGACAGTGCAGTATAGCTCAGAGTGACAAGTATAAAGCTATTGTGTAATAAATATTAATACTACATGTCGATTTGACACATCTGGGTGGGTTAGGACTCGGTTCAAATTCAGGTGCTGGATAGAGGGATCAACATTGCAAAATTTTGGCCTACAATTCTATGAAAACTCTTCAAAATTATCTTTCACATGCAGGGCACTGATGCTTCAGTCCCTTGGTGCTGAGGCCTGCCTGTTTTGGGATGTCAGGGACCTGTGCTCCCCCAGGCACACACCTGGTGACAGTAGCAGCCACTGTGATAGGAGAAAAACTTGGTTTGAGCCTCCAGTTCCCACCCCTAATATACATTTTAATGTTTTGTTCTGACTTAAGACATTATTGCATAAATGCTCTACCACTGCCCTAAGGGGATGTTTTAGAGTGTTTTGATTCCTTTATTTTGTTTTCTTTTTATTCTGCATGTCAAACTGAGCAGCTGAGAGTCTAATGTAGATGCCAGGAAGATGGAATGGTCCCAGCATCACCATGACACAACTCTTCCTGCAGCAGCAGGTGGCTGAGAAGGTGAATTTTGCCTGGAGAGAAGCAGGAGTATTCTATATTTTCAGCAAGAAAAGATGTCAAGCAAGACTGCACTGACAAGGGCCTGATGCATACAGCAAAAACATCAGTGATAAATCTCAATGAAAACAAGCATCAGCCCCATACTTTACTCAGGGAATAATTTTCCAGCCCCACTCAGGGTAAATTTTTCCCTTTTCTCAATCTCTCAACAATTATGCTAACCCTATTTTGGGCCTCCAAGTAATCAGCTCAGCCTCTCAACAATAAAAGGCTCTCTATGCATGAGTATTTTTGCCACCCTGAGCATGCTGCAGCAGTCCCTGTCCACCCTCCCCACCAAATCTAGCCTGAGCTTTTTCTTTCTCTCCCTCAACCCTATCCACTGACTTCTCAATCCTGGCCAGTGACTTACATCTAAGACAGTGTCCCCTCTGCCCAGATACTCAGTATTCCTCAGAGATGGATTCTGCTATTAGCATTCAGTTTCCTTGGGCAGTTTCTTTCAGCCCCACTGACACATGTCCAGTGCACTGGAGGTTTCAGCTTTTCCTTTACATCAGCCCTCACTCCAGTTTGACCCCCAGCAGAAGGTGCTTTTTGCAGCTTGCATTCTCTTTTAGTGTGCTCTTCTCAGCTCCCATCCAACCATAGCTCTGGGCTCTCACTTCTCCTGTCCTCTAGGGAGCATCCCCACATTCCTGGAACAGCATTCTAGGTGTGGTCTCACCAGTGCTAAGCAAAGAAGGGTCATGTCCCTTCACCCCAGGGAAACACTCCTCCTAATGCAACCCCACCTACTGTTAGTTGAAGCTTCTGGTTTTCCTTTGGCAGATCCTGTTCCGGCCCTCTTCCAGCTGTAGCTCTGAGGGGATGGGATTTATTCAGCCTTATTCAGAAAAGGCAGAAGGAGAACTTCCTTGCTGTTTGCAGCTGTTTGATGAGAGGGTATACAAAAGATGGAGCCAGGCTCTTCCCAGAGGCACAAAGTGACAGGACAAGAGGCCACAAGACACTGTCTGGGACTTGGAAAACTCCAGATAGATCTTAAGGGAACAAACTTCACAACAAGGTTGGTCAAACACTGGAACAGGTGCCCAGGGATCTTGCAGGCTCTCCATCCTCAAAGATGCTAAAAATTCAGCTTGCTGAAGCTCTGAGTAGCCTGACCTGACTTTAAAGCTGTCTGAGCTGTGAGCAGGGAGGCTGGGGCAGAGGACAACCAGAGATCCCTTTCTACCTGAGTTATCATATATTTCTGCTACTATGAACCTCAGCCTTTGCAAATTTGGAGCCTAATCCAATTACCTTGATGAGAAGAAGGTGTTATGTCTTTAGCAGCAGATTTAGCCTTTGTAAAGCCTGCTTTGACCAGGCTTTACAAACCTCTGCTTTGAGCAGCAGTTTCATGGGACCAATATCTAAACAACTGCTGGCCCACTAACACACAGCTTCCCAGCACCTATTGACAGTAGGAAATATTTGTAGCTGACCCAAAATTTTCTTCACATAGATTTTCAGGATTAGGACCGGTGTCCAAATTTATGTCTTGCCTATCCTGTGCAGTTTAGAGGGATTTGGGAACTCAGGCCCTTTAGAAAAACTGTAATGGTAATGGCAAGGGGAAGAAATTTACATGCCTGAAGGTGAAAGTTGGGAAAGTCCCAAATAACTCAGTTTCTTCTGCCCTTTTCACTGAGTGATGCAAAAGCCCTTCCTGTCTTCACCTCCTCTTCTCTCACCCATAAGCAAATTAAAATCTCCTCAATATTTGCCCATTTTGACTGGAAGCATTGGATAGATGCTTACTCAAATTTTTGCACCTGCAAGAGACTTGACATCCTCGCTGACATTTTACCCCTTTTACACAAGTGACTCCACAGTCCCTCAGCATTGGGAGTTTTTCTTCCTTTTCTCCCCTTTCTTTCTCTTCATCTTCCCTGCCTAAACATCTGTTGGGAAGAAAAGGAGTCATTAAACAGAGACATCCCTACTGTGAGAGCAGGGAGGGGCTGCTGCCCCTGACTCAGTGCAGTGTTGGATTAGGGCAGACTCGCTCTGGTATTGTGGTGTATTCCAGCAGCTCACTCAGATATTTCCCCAGAGGGGAAAGCCTTTGCTTTGCCTCTGAATTCATCCATCACCAGGCTGAGCACACTCATCAAAAATGTGGAATCTGGCATCACTGCAGGATCATTATAAGGGTTTAAAAGAGAACATTTCACCACCCTATATATCTTGTCAGACAACACCTGACAGGTCAGCTGGGGAAGAGACTGCCCTTCCCAGCTGAAGCACTGGCTTGAGAAAATGTCATCTACAGGCACAGGTCAGCTCAATCCAATCCACCTAAGCTGGGAAACCCAGAAACTCAGAGTTAAGATAGCATTTACAGTATCTGCCCAACTTTCTCTACTGTATGTCTCTCCATAATGGAGTTATGACCCTGTTTCATATGTTTTCATGTGACTTCATCTAGTCCTTATCTCAATTTGCTTATCCTGCTGGCACTAAAGGCAATGAGATTCACAGGTGAACCTTATTCCATGCAAATAGTTATTTAATATTAATAAAAATTAAAAGATGTGTCCAGAATTGATCAAGATACTGAAATCGAGCTGTTTAGTTAAGGCAAGGAAAATTCTGTCTACTCCCATTTTTCATTTATTTTTCATTTTTACAAAATAAAAAAAAATGTATCCTGAAATACAAATGATAGAAAATCAGGAATGTCTCCTTTTCAGCAATAAAGCCCTAGAGAGTTAATGTTATCAGCAAACTGGAAGTAAACCCAAACTCCACATTACCTCTAACACACTGTTTGTATCCATATACAGCTGAGATTAATTTGTGTGTGCCTGGTTTCAGTGTAGCCTGGACTTTGTCCTGCTGTCAGTGCTCACTCAAAGTACCAGGCTGAAGTTACAAAATCAGATTGTAGGCTGTTTGAGTCAAATGTCTGTTGAAGCTAATTCATCACAGTAAAAAAAATGGTTATGAGATATTAGCAGCTACTGCGGCTTCACTCAATTTCCCTTTCTTTCTTTTTATTGCCTGCATAAAGTAGACCAATTGATGTTTGTCAATAGGAGAAAAAAAAATCTTGTTTTCTATGACATTAAGCAAATTCTCTCACTACTCCACCATATAAATGCATTGGAGGTGAGAGAGGGTGAAAAAGAAAAAGAAAAAGAAGAAAGAAAGAAAAAACAAAACCAAAAAAACTAAGAAGGAGAGCAACCTAGAGGAAAGGTTTTACAGGGAAAGTGAAACCACTACCAGAAAAGAGGGATATGGAGGATGGTGAGAAATGTTGTTCCTGAGCCAGTGTCCCAGCCCCAGGCCCAATGCCTGTGCACTGACCTGGACACCTGCCCACACCAAAGGTAGCACCACAGCTTTCTTTAGCCATGTGTGGTGTCACTCTCCTTTGCCTCAAGACCAACAGAGGGCCATGGTATTGTGCTGTTTTATCATGAGTTTCATTTCCAACAGCACCAAGAAAATTCATACTCAGGGATGGAGTGGAGCCAAAGTAGACATCAAAACTGTTTTCTCCCTTAAGCTTTCAGAGTAGAGGCTGGAAGCAGGAAATAGAGAAACATCGTTTTTACTCTCTATGTCTTTAAAGGTAAGAAGGAGTGGTCTTGTTGAGGATTTTCTTATAGAGTACATGGTAGAGAAGGGGAGAGAGGAGGATGTAGGAATTCTGGAAGCAGCAAGGGAGGAATATGCAAAGATTTTTGGAGCTTCCTGTCCAAAACAGGTTTAGAGTTGCTATTTCATCACTTTGAAAATTAGCAGTATTAGGCATGATGCATCTCCTGGAAGCGATTGTCATCAGGATTTCCCCTGGAATGCAGATAACAAGCACAATAGGATTGCAGCACTCTATGTATTTATATACAAGGGCCTAGCATGGCATGGTGCCACAGAAACTAATTATACCCAGTATTCATAAAATGATGAGAAGTGGCGGAAGTATAATTATCAGTTTTCATGACTGCTGTACGCAGTAAGTATGGCAGAGCTGACATCTTGGTGGAAGTAAATGAGTAAAATATCTTTTTATTTCACCGGTACACTTTTTAAACTCCTACTAGTGTTTGAAATCCTGATGTTCTCAGCAGAAGTGATGGCCTGGAAAATTTTTCTTCTGCCTCATTTTTCCCCTAATCATCTGTGGACAATTAATCACCACCTATTAGCATCCCAGCCCTTGTTAAAATGGGCCCTTTTACTTTTATTTTTTTTTTACCTGAATTATAAAAAAAGATCATTTCAGCATGGTGCAGTGGACTTGTCATAAACATTTAAGATGTGCCAAAGTGTCATATTTTCTAGGCAGTATAATAGCATTTCGTTTATTGTTTCCCAAGGACTAAACTTGGAAATGAATGGCTTTATGAAGAAACTAGTCTTATAGTGAAGTTGCTTGATTCCATTCTTCTACCATCAGGCTCTTTGGCAAAATAATTGCCATGCAATTAAGCTATATGATGTAAATTTCATGGAAATTGGCTTAATAAAAAAATGTGATGCAAAATAACATACGGAAAAACACCTTAAAGAAAAGCAGAAGGATTCCCTGAGCAGAGCAGGTATTGGGAAAACTATTGGAAATGAGGTTAGAAAAACAATAAAAGGGAAGCTTTTATAGATTTTTTCCCATCATTTCTCTTTCTGTAACAGTTAGATGGATATATCCCTTGCTACTTTCCTCATTTTCTACTGTAAGAGATGTTTGAGAAGCTGTCATTTTTTCCTCTCTTCCACCCAATTATTAATCTATTTTGTAAATTAATAATACAATCAGTTCCGATGTTAATGCCTTCTGGAGTAAACACACATACTTTTCTGACTTACTTTTTGATCTATGTATGTTTTTGGCTTTCAAGTGAGAGATGTTTTCCATTTCTTGTCCGAACCCTCGTGCTAATACTCTTGTGCTCTGTTGCTCAAGCGCTACTGTTTATGTGTATTTTCTAGAAAACCTGTGGGACAATGTAAAAGCGAAATATCCTCTGCCTGCACTCACTTCAAACACTATTTGTTTGCAGTGTGGAGGTGGTAGGGACATCCAGTTGTGAAAATTCATAACACAGTATGAGGTAATTTTGGGGATGCCCTTAGGAAAATGTATCGCTGTGTAGCACAACTTTTCTCTCGGTTCCAGCCTCCTCAGGAGACATGGAAAGGCAGTTTTCTTTCTGTCATTTGCCATCACCCATCCCTTTATGGCGCAGATGATCCCTCGAAATTATTGTTGCAGAAAGCAGGATTTCCATCCATGCTGATCTCTGCTCAGGGATGGTCACAGGAGGAAAAGCTGTTAAGTAGTCCATATGGAGAAGCTGGACAGAGGAAATGGAGTCACAGCAAAATGATGAACGCCTGGAAATTACTGAAAGGTTGCAAGAACACGAGCAAGACTGCAAGGACAGGGGAAGGTACCCAGAGAGTGCTGTGAAAACGTTGAGTGGAGCAAACCTTGGGCAAACTTTGGCAGCTCAGATCCAGAAAAATGTGTGATTTTGACATGGGTGCTTGACTCTTCTTGAGAACACCACTAGCTGGATAAGAGCCCTTATGGTTTCAAGGACTCAACATGTGTCTGAGGTAGCATCAGGCAGTCTGATTTTAGTGTGATTAGTTGCAGCTCTCATGACTGCAAAATTAGCCGAACAGCCTCATAAGAGCAATTGTTTCAGAAAGAGATAGGATTTTTTCCCAAGTTTTCTTTAAGGCAAAAATCTTTGACTGTCATTCTGTGGATATTGGTTGTTTTGACCTCAGCCAGCATCAGAAAAAAATAAGCTCAAATACAAAATGTTTTCCTTCAGTTTTAGAATTAAATTAGGGTTTTTTTAGGATTCCTTTAAAAACAGAAATACATCTCAACTCAGGCTGGAGCCAGAGCTTCAGATTCAGATCTTATTTTAGTTTAATTTTCTTTACTGAACCAAACCATCAGTCTTTCCTGGCAGGCAGTCTACCCCAACTAGAATATTTTCCATAGTGAGCTCCAGATAGCCAGCATACTAATGTATGCCTTTAAAGAAAGAAGAAATACCCAGAGTCCTGATGCATTCAATCAAAACAGCAAACAGTGATTTTCAACCAGCCTTTTCCACAACAGATTAAAGCAAGGGGAGAAGCAATCATTGCTTTCTGAAATCAGCCATGTCAGCCCTTGACACAAAGGAGGCTGGTGAAGAAAGGTTAGCTCTGGTGTCATCGTGCCATTAGGTCTGAACACCTCTGAGAGATCTCTAGTACAGCCTGCCATTCACAGACCTCCAAGGATTTCTCTTTTAAATGAAAGGTTGCAAAAATCTCATTCCCTATTCCAGCACTGCACACACAACATGTTCCCCTTCCCCCCATCCATCACAAGAAGCTAATGGGAATCAGGTCCTTAATGGAGGACAATGGCAATTCTGCACAGGTGGGATGGCATAAAACATTCGCCAGTCAACCAGTTTTGACTCGTGGTCAATGAAATATTAATACATGACCTTCATAATTTTCCCTTTCTATTAAAAACCTCAGGACACTGTAACTAAAGTGTTTAAAAACACTCCTTCTTCCCAATAAGCAGTGTTTAAAAGATAAATAAAAATATATCTGTGGTCCTTGAATTTGTGATCAGAAAGCTTCCTCCAGACTGACTCCAGCCTTAGATACCACTGTTCTTTTTAAAGGATTTTGAATGCAACTGAAAGTGAGAGACGCATAGCTGCATATCCAACCAACACTTGTCTCTGAAGATGAACAGAAAAATGGTTCTTGCTTCAGCCACACCATTGCTGGATTTTTACACTGAGCCCTCCTGCCCAACAGTATTCAAGAAAACTGTGTATGGTCTAAAAGACTGGAGCCGCCCCTAACACAAAGGTTGGTTGAATGAAAAACCTAGTAACTGTTCTGTGTTTTCCTGAATGTAGATTTGTGTCGCAGGGTGAAAAGATAGTTGGTTTAGCAGGAATGTTGATTTATTTTGTAGAGTAGAAAGACAGCTCTTTCAATCAGGAATGTAAGCTTTTTCTCTTCTTCAACTGATGCTCACAATCAAGAATTATTTGCGTGCACAAAGTTACCTTAGTGTTCAAAGACAACTTCTCTTCACCAGTGTCCCCAATACCACAGATTACTGAACGGGCTTACAACCAGAATAAATCTTACCTCATGCATTCTTTTTCTGTGTGGATGAAGACAGCTATCTAGAAGAAAAAGGAAATACAGCTTGAGGGCCAGAAGAACAAATGCCAGAGATGCATCACCAGTTGAGCCATGAGCTTCCTTCGTGAACTTTGGTAAGTAACCTTATTTCTTTGTCCAAACAGACCCTAAACTCTTCTGTATCGGCTGGACTCAGAATTGCTTATTGCATCATGGCTTTGTGTCTTTGATGTGTGGCAAAATCCTGAAGAAGCTACAGTTGGTAGGAGATTCTGACCCATGGCTGGAATTTTACCGTAAGACATCTTTACTTTCTCGCTCATGTGTAATTGTTTCTAAAGAGTTAGAAGACACTGCTCACCTGAGGAAAAGCATACAAATGCCTGATTGTAGTAGTAGTAGTAGTAGTCATGCAGTGTTAGAGGTGTGTTAAGTCTGCAGAAGTCTTGAGGCAGAAAATTACCGCAAAAATGGATATTTTTCAGTGCACAGAAATGGTTTGAGTTGTTTTAATTTGAATTTAATTACAATTATAAAGTCACAATTTTAATCACTCTCTTTTCCTTCTTTTTTGTTTGGGATAGTAATATTATTACCCTCTTTTCTGAACCAAGTTATCCTTCTGTTACATAGGCTGCCCTATGGTTTTGTGTCACTGTGTAACCAAACCAACCATGGACCAGAAAATAAAATCAGAAGTGTGTGAAGGAAGGAAGTGTTGTGGGAAGAAAGAGATCTATAACACCTGACTGAGCATCAAATGTCATCTCTGTGGTCGATGCAAGGAGGAAGATCTCGGGAACTTCTTTTCCAAGCAGCTCGGGTTCCTTTGTCACTGTTGTCTCTGCAAGGTGCATCAGGACAGGTGTGTCACTGCCTGCTACGACGGCTCGTGTCTGCAGTGCTCAGGCCTGCCCCCCTGCCACAGAGTGGCCAGGACACTTCTAGGCCAAAGTCTTCTCATTAGGCAACCCCAGTGACTCTGAGGCATGAAGATCACTATTATGTATGGGGGGAGGGTTTAATCCAAAGTGCTTTAAGTGCCAGAGATAGTTGTGTCACAGATGCCTCACTGGTGTGTCATGGGCATGAGATTGGTCCCCCAGGACAAGGCAGGAGGCCTCAGGGCCTGCTAAGGACACTGCTTGGCTTGTCCTGGGAGAGAAGAGCTGAATATGATGACATCTGTGGCCACAAAATCTGTCTGCGCTGTTCCCCCATCACTTGTGCTCAGATTTCCTCTGGGAGGGAGATGATTGATTTGCTCCAGAAGGAATGAACTACCACACAGGCCCTGCAGAAAGCAAGGGAAACAAGCTGAGGAGAGAGTAAAAAGATAATCCCAGTTCAAATCTTTGCTTTAATTGTATCCTGGGCAGCAATCCCCACAATAAAACAGAGCATTGGTCTCCACGCTTACTCTGACTCTGGACACACAGAAGGCTCTTAAAAATATAAATGGTCTCCTCTGATTGCTACCCCAAGTGATGGGCCCCTGCAGAAGGAGAGAGCCAAGCCTAAGGGCCCTGTCCACTCATGCCAATACCAGAGTATTTATTTCCCTCATCTCACCACAGGTGGAATGGGCTTGTCTATTGATGCTTTAGGCCTTACACTTCTTTCTGCTCTGAAAGGGTATGGATCATCACAGAAATCCACTGCATTCTGCCTCTGGACTGTGGAGGACAGGGTAATATGGGGCATGGGGGCTGATATTTGCAGACCCTATCCCTACAGTTAAGTCTGATATCAGGGCATTAATCCTTGCAATAAAAGAGCATGTAAAGGAGGAAGGGCCCTTTGTCAAAGGCCAACCTTTGTCTTCTCTGTAGTTGTATAACTGCTGTAGCATTCAGCAGAATGCTGGGCTCATGAAGGTTTCCCAGACCTTCAAACCCTGATCACAGTTGTAAGTCAGGGAACCAACCGGTGTTGGAAAAGAGCTTGAAGAGAATTTTATCTTCTCAACACAAATCCTCTCACTGTGTCTTTAGGCCTTGCATATTGCAAGAAGGAGTTGTGCTTCTGGTATTTTATACTCTCCAAATTGTAACTATAATCCCAACACAAACCCTAATGTAATTCACATAGAGGAGGTAACCTCCCTCCCTAAAGGAGCACATAATTTTACCTCTGCTAACAGCAGCTGTTCTTATGTTATTGAAAGCCCTACAATGATGAATGCCTCATTAAAGTAAACTACAGAAGCTGAGACTGCCCCATCCTCTATGCCTGCCAATAGCCAAGGTATTATTCCCTATGGGAAAAGAGCCTTGATCACAGCACTGCCAGTTATTTTCCTGGGATTTTGTGTCCTCTAGAATAGAACTGGCCTTTGAAAGTGTCATGGCCTCACCCTAATTCTGATCCCAAATGGCCAGAATACCACAATAAAAATGAAAATAAGGAATTGGTCCCTGATACCATCTCTCTGCCTGCTTTTAGGGGCCCTGTAGAATCCTGAAGGAAGTTGAGCATTTGAATATATCTTTACCATAAACACAAATCCCACCACTGTCCCTCTTTCTACCTCAAGAGCTAATGACCTCAGTGAAAGAGAATGTGACACCCACAAACACTCAAACCTATCAAGCTCTAGATTGACCTCAGAATCCCTTCATAGCAACTGCCACATTAAAAAGAAAGATGCTCACACATATGTACATACATATGTACATATTCATGGTGTTTTCTCTGTTCAAAATCCATATATTAATGACACAGCTTTTTTTTCCGGCCTTCAGAGAAATGGCTTTGGGTCTTTTTGTAAAAGAAAAAGTAGGCCACTCCCTGTCCCTAAAAAGAAAGCTTTAGAGAGCAAAATCTGCTGAGTTAGAGTTGAAGGAGTGTCTCTTTTGGAAGCAGAAAGACTGCTTTCTTTCAAAGTGCCCTGTCTTTGCAGACCAGGGAGATGCTGCTCCCTCAAGGTGCCTGAGTTTCCTCTTGGATGTTCACTCCCAAAGGCAGCTAACATGAATACAGGCTGTGTAATCACTGCAGCTGGCTAAAAGGAGGAGTGACCTGATTTGCCAGTGAAACACATTAGGCAGCTACTGCCTTAATTACCCATTGGGTGTCTCAGGTTGGGTGATGTGACAATTTGTCAGTCATAACAATTATCCTTCTGGACTGTGATTCACTTTTTGGTGGGTTTGTCAAGGCCTCTTGGATAAAATATGCATGAGCACATCTTTCCCATCCTCCACACCCAGGCTCCTACCACAGGTTAGCAGGCGTCCTGGCACAGCTGGCAGCACTGGAAATGTTTTCCATCCCTGCTGCAGCAACGTAATTGTGGAGAGCTTACTTGCAAGGGTCCATTAGGCGTGCTCTTGGTACCATTTTCTTGATCTGATTTAATCCATATTTTACTGGAAAATGGCACAAAGCAAACACAGGGCTAAAGCACCACTTTTTAAAAAATGGAGAGATGCAGACAGACAAAATTATGAATGCTGTATTTTTTTTTTTCGCTTTGTCTCATTTCTGAAGCTGCCTTCGGCAATTTCTGTTATAAAACAGTTATTAGTCTTAGTAATATTACAGTAGCATTCAGCTAATGATTTTTAAGAAATAGTTACAGAGATAGCTATTTGTCTGTGTGTATGTATGTGAAAGAGAAATATGCCATTTATATAAAATATTCCATCCTTATCTGTAGCCAGTGTCAGAAGAGTGTTTGGACTGTTTGTAAACTCACTTGTAGTCGGTGCTAACATTGATTACTTGGCTGAATTGTTTTGCAATAGCATAAACCCACTAATTGTGTATCTAAATAAAATTAAATTTTAACAAATTGAATGACTTTTATTTTACCTTGGATGATAATTTATTGACACAAATAGAACTCCTTAATTAAATTTGGCATAGCCAGGTCTGCTGAGGACATATTAAACCCTTTAGCCATGTGATTTTAGTGTTTTGTTGGGGGGGTTTTAATATATTTTAGACTGTCCCGATGTTCCTAGATTAAATTGTGTTTATTACAGCCATACAGACAGTCAATTATTTTGACTATGCAGTCCTTAAGGATCCCACACAGATTTAGCATAGATCTTCCATGAAGAAGGCCTATTAATTTATAATTTCTCATTAAATACATCAGAGATTGAAATCCACTGTTGCTCTTCTGAAAATAGATATCCTAATTCAGGAGGACGAAGCCTGCAATTTGTAAAAATGGAAGGAAAGCAAGGAGGACAGACTTAACATTTATCACCATCTCTCAAGAGTTCACATCTCAGTAAATCTTGGAAAGTTTAGTAGGAATAAAAAAATAAAGTGCAGCATCCCAGTGAGCACTCCCAGTGCTCTGAGGGAAGCTGAAGACTCAAGGTGTCACTACACCTCTACAGAGAGCACCTTACCCAGAGGAGAAGCCAAAGAGGTTCTGTCTTCTGCAGCAGGAAGAGCAGAGTGACAAACCTTGTTTTTCCCTGTGATGTGATTCTGCTGGAGTTTCAATGGAAGCTTGAACCAGAAAGTAAAGAAAGGTCCATAAGTCTACACATACAAGAATGAGGCTGACACAAGTGATGGTCTGCTCTGCAGCGCAAAACTCAAGGGGTCCCCACCAGCACCTCAGATCCCCACTGAGTGTTGCCAACCCACCACCACACTTGAAGTTCTGTCACTGTCACCAAACAAGCAGACAAAGAGCTAAAAACCCTTCTACTGAAAGATTAGCAGATGTCTTCTTGTCAGCTAACAGGCCTGCAAGACCAGGAATGGTGGAGAAAAAGCTTTTAAACTGACTCCTTCATTCCATATTTGAGAGGAGAGGGTTTAAATTCTGATTTTTTGTCGTGCTTCACTCAAAATAATGACACGTTTTTTAGTTGATTCCTACATCTACATTATGTTTAGGTCTTATGTTCTTGTATTATAGAAGCACATGCTGGTATTACTCCAAGATATTTCCATTCAGAATATGCACACAGAGAAAAATTGCAGCTAAGGCCAGTCAAAAAAAAAAAGATACGTCCAATATCAGAGTAGACGTATCACACTTTAGTTAAGGTTTCCCCCTTTCTAATTTTGCAAACGTATTGCTAAAGCATTTCCAAAAAATAAGATACCTGATTTTGTCTATTTGGGTGATGTTAGGGGAGAGAGATGAGGTGGGAGGGGATGGGAAACAACAACAAAATTGCAAACAAACAAACAACAACCAAAAATTCCCCCTGAAACCAAAGAATTGCTTTGCTGCGTCTTTACTGAGGGAATGGCCTCTTTGGTTTGAAGGGATATTGCTCAAGCAGGCTAGAAGGTTTGAAAACCTTCTCTGGGTTAAATTGGGCAGTTTGATTTGGGACTATTGAAATGTAGAGATTTATTCACAAGTAAATACCTTATGGTCATTGGGGGTCACTGGTTACTGTCATCTTGCGCCAGGAGCAATCTCTCTTGTTTTCACCCAGTTTATTACTTCATTTTGAAGCATTTCTTGTGCTGTTCACTGGCCTTCCTTTAGTAATACAGCAGGCAGAAACCATCAAGCAGCTCAAAACAACCTCCTTAAGTTTTCAGAATGCAGCTATTAGAGAAGGAAAAAGAACAGCTTCCTTCCTTTACCCATCTGGTGCCTGCTCTGCAGGGGTGACAACCGTCAGTGCATAGGCTGACAGGGTACTAAGAGGGTGGCCTTCTTTATGAGGGAGGAATTCATATTTGAATGACTTCAAGAATTTTTATTCCCTTGGTTTCTACTGTATTTTGAAAAGGGCTGTGTACCTGTATTTGGCAACAGAGATGAGGGAGGAGGCAGGGTGAGGAATGGAGCCATAAACAAGCCAGCCCAAGACAACCCCTTGTTGTGAGCCTTCCTACTTTGACACATGCTCATATATTTTAGAGTACAGCACATTGAAGTTGATTGTTTTGGCTGCTCTTGCTCCTGGTTCTTGGCTCCTGTCCTGGCTTCTGGAATACTGGGAAGAGTCCACCTCCTGCCAAGCTCATGGGCACAGTGCAGGGGAGCTCACCAGCATTGTCTGCCCTCTGAAAATCTAGTCCTCTGCCAGGTACATGGGGGAAGTTGGGTCCCAGGTGAGGTGGGAGGGCTGTCAATTCCCAGGGTTAGCAGTCAAGGGAGAGGGTGGCACAAAATGGATTTGAAAAACAAGGCTGATGCCCAATCCATTGTTTTTTAAGAAGGTACAATTTAAGAACTTAATATTAAGGGGGAGAAGTGGGGTGTAAGCCAAGCCAAACACATTCTTTCCCAAACAGGTGTACCATAAAGTTCTGGAAAATTTCTGAAGATATCTCTTCTCTGACACCTAGAACAGAATTTTTGTAACTGTGTGCTGGCTCTCAGTGGGTGGGTAGCAGCTCTTGTTTGCTTGCTGGCCTTTCTTTCCTCTTCTCTCTTTCAGATCTGTCTTCTCACCTGATTCTCACTGTGGCCTGTTAACTCCAAAACTCACTGCTGTCATTCAGGTACAGCTACTGTGCTGCATCCTGTGCAGGACGCTGCACTTGGAGCAGAGCACTGACAGACTGAAGAAGGTCCAGAAGCCCACAACGAGATGACTCTTCTGAAAAAATATTGAACTAACTTGATGTGAGGGAGGCATATGAAAATTACCTTCAAGAATGTAAAAAAGCTACTGTGAGAGAGGAAGGAAATACCACCACAGAACCACAGAATTGATGAGATTGGCAGGGACCTCTGGAGATCATCAAATCCAAGCACCTGTTGTGAGTACAGTCAGCTAAAGCAGGTTGTTCAGGGACATGTACTGTTCTGTTTTGAATATCTCCAAGGACAGAGACAGCACAACCTCTCAGGGAAACCTGTACCAGTCTTCAATCCCCCTTGGAAAGGTTTAGGTCTTATATTTAAATGGAATTTCTTGTATCTCAGTTTGTTCACATTTCTTCTTGTCCTATCATTGTGCATGACAGAGAAGAGTCTGGTTCTGTCTTCCCAATTCTCTCCCATGCAGAAATAACAATCAGATGTTTATACATATGGAGAAGATCCCTCTGAGCTTTTGCTTCTCCAGGTTGAATAGTTCCATTTCACTCAGCCTGTCCTCATATGTCAGATGCTCCCATTCCTTAATCATCTTTGTGGCCCATCCTTGGACTTGCTCTAGGATGTGCACATCTCTTTTTTTCACTGGGAAACCCAGGTGTAGATGAAATAGTCCAGACATGACTCACCAGGTCTGGGCAGAGGTGAAAGATCACCTCCCTCAACCAGCTGTCATTGCTTTTCTGAATGCAGACCACAAGGCTTGTGTAAGTTCCCCTTATACAAAGTCACATTGCTGCCCCAAGGTCAAACTGGTATCCACCAGAACTCCCAGGTCCTTTTCTGCAAAGCTGTTTTCCACCCAGAAATCCCCCAGCCTCTGCTGGTGCGTGGGGTTATTCCTTCCCAGTGGCAGGATATTGCTCTTCCTTTTGCTGGACTCCTGGTTATTCCCACCAGCCCATTTCTCCAGAGTGTCAAGGTGCCTCTGGATGCCTGCACAACCCTCTGGTGCATCAGCTGCTTTCTTAAGTTTTGTGTCACCTGCAGGCTTGCTGAGGGTACTCTCTGTCCTAACGTGGAGGTGATTAATGAAGATGTTGAGCAGTACAGAACCTGGCATCACCCCTGGGGCTCAGCCCTGCTGACTGGTCCCCAGCTGCACTTCGTGCCACTGACTGCAATCCTTTCAACCTGGCAGTTCAGCCAGTTTTCAGTTCATCTCACTGTCTGTTTCTCTAGATTGTACTTTACCAATTGTTCTTCATATAATCTGTCAGCTCTGCAGTGGATAGGAAAAGAAGTCAAATTGCAGCAAGAGACATTGATATTAGACAAAATAAAAGAGTTTTCCCAAAGTTTTACGAAGCACTGGGATAGGTTTTGTGAGGAGATTTTAGCTGGAATAGATGATCCATTAAGATCATATCCAGACTTTTTTCTTTCACCCTGAGCAACATTTTCAGAAACATCAACTGTGTGTATTTCTCCCTCAGAATGAGCTAAAGTGGAACTTGATTAGCTGAATGCTCCCAGGAACTCCTCAGGAAATGGGAAAGGGATAAAGAAATGGAAGGACAGTGTGGGCTTAGTGCAGATGTATACCCTGAGATGGGAATTACCTCAGTCCACACTGACATCACTTGGGTGTCTGGAGCTTGGGCTTAAACTCCTTGCTCTACAGGAACTTTTTTTTTTTGTTCAGACATGAGATATTCCCATATGCTTTAAGCAGCTTCATTAGCTACTGGAGCATTTCATCATATCAATCATTGTCTATTTTCTAGATTACATGAGTTTAAAAGAGAGGAACATGGAGATAACCACTGTACTTATCCCCCTGTGGAGGGGATAGAGGCTGGGGCTTGGAAGCAATATCCCTTTCTTTTGTCCCTCGCACGGACACAGGAGTGCCCATGTCTCTGGTTCAGATGGAGAAGTGACTGTCAGCAGCAAGAGAAGCTGGAATGTTCAGACTGCCCTGCAGGCAAAGGAGGTACTGCTGGTGCCTATAAATAGAAAACCTGTCTCTCCAGGAGCGCTGCTGCAGCTGATGAGGTGGATGTAAACAAAGATGGAGCACAAGGGTGCAGCTGGATGTGATGAGGGCAAACACATCTTTATTCCAGTGCAAGTCCAGTAGACTTCCATCTCCACCTTCATACCTGTCATTTGCCTCCTTCCCACACTTGCAAGGCAGGAGTCTTTTCTTCAGACTTGATGTGTTTCCCACACTGAGAATATGGCATGGCTTCTGCACCAGCCCACTGGAAGATGGCTCCACACAGCCATCTCTGCTGACTTTGCAATGATTTCCCTTGAGCTGCATGTTCCACACAACCCCTGCAGGCTCACCCTCTTATTCCTTTAAACCTTTGTCTGGATCCAGGAATAAGGCAAGCAAAGAAAGTGCAGATCTGCCTTCCCCCTCTGATTCCTGTCTGAGGTAAATGGGCTCCTGGGCAGCCTCTCAGGCCAATAGGTTGTGAAAAGAGACCGTAGGAGACACTGCCCAATTAAAAACAAGTTAAAGACATTGTCCAGTTTGCTTTGCAACTTCTTTTCGGAAGGGAAAACACAAACTTAGATGTGCTGATTTGATACTGGTGAGGTGGTGGTGCAGGAGCAGATCTCACAGGATAAGGTTTTCTTGGCTCTGATTCATTGTTGGTACAAGTTGGGACTTCTATGTTCAGAGCTTTGGTTCTGCATGTGAGAGAAAGGGATGACAGACTTCATCAAGGGAGTCTGAATCAGAAGTGATTCATAGCTTGTGAAGTACTCAGATACTTCATGTGAGTGCCATAAAATGACTTGAAAAGAAACAAATGTGAAATATGAGACTGGATGAAAGGGAAAGGACAACACAGTGATCCACCCACATTTAAAGACCAGAAGAGACCATTATGGCAGTTCAGTAAGACTTTGCCCATAGCACAGACCTCAGGACTTCACTGAACTAAATTCCTACTTCAGTGTAAGAGCTGTTATTGAACTAGAGCACATATTTTGAGAGAAACTGACCAACTTGATCTCAGATGGAGAAGGGAATAGGAGAATCTACCACTGCCCTTGGTAAGTTGTTCCTTCTCTATTAAATATACATTATTGTTCTTATTTATTTGTATGGCTGGTAACAGTCTGACTTATTTCAGGATGATGTGCTGGCTAGAGGGGCACACTCTTTTCCTAACTCTGTTGTCTGGGCATAGGACTCTGAGCATCACTAAAGGCACTGCACTGATTTTTCATTTATGAAGCTGACTCACTCTCTTGAGCCTTAAAGCCATGGGTTAGCCAGGAGACCCATGAGCACTCTGACTCCTGAGTGTGAGTGAGTGCCTGGGCTGTGACCTGTTTTCTCATGGAGGTGCACAGTGCCTGCCCCTGCCCCTCTCTGTGCTCTGCTTCTGCACCAAAAAAGCCCAGGTGAACTGACTGGCCAGAAAGCCTCTCCATCTCTCTTCCCAAGGAAGATGGGAAAGAGACAAGGACCCTGTGATGTACTGCAGGATATGTACCTGGGGCAAGTGGGTGGATGCACAACATATTCCACCCTAACAAATGCACACCAACCTGTGAACGTTTTTTCAGTCTCACCATTGAACCCCCTCTAGGATTTCAGCCTTCCCCTGTGAACCCCTTCTTGAAGTGCACAGTCCCAAGGCTGACCATGCTGGTGCTGAGCACAGCAGTAATGAAACTTTCTGAGGTGAAATGACAAGTGAATGTTCTGCAGTTTTCTCTCCAGATTTGATTTTGATTTCATTTGAATGGTTCTATTCCTAATTGCTTGCCTATAGCGAAAACTTAATGTGTTGATTTTCCAAGGGCTACAGAGCAGCACTTGGAGAACAATCAGTCAGATGTTTTGTCACATCCCAGGCAGCCTTAACAGCATTTGCCTGAAATGAAATGTAACATCTCTACACTGCAGGCAATATTTTTGCTGATAACACTTCTGCATATCTTGCTAAATAAAAATAGATCCTTTTTTTTTTTTTCCTGTTTAGACATCGGTTAAAAGCAAACACAAACCCCCACTTTTATTAAGATGATACAGTACCAAACTGGAAGATAAAGTGGTCTTCCACATTTGACTGCGGTCACATCAGGTCCCTGACTTGATCCTGAGCCATCTGCTAATTGCTGTCGTTTTGCAATCAAGTATTGCAATGCTAATTTAGTTTGGAAGAGGATGTTGGAACATGGATGCATCCTTGGAAATCACATAGCATCTCTGCTAATGGGTACTACAGATTGCTAAGCTGCTCCAGCCTGCTTTGCCACTGGATAAACTAGGCTAGAGTCCTGTCTTTTAAAGATTTCTGACACCCTGGGGTGTTGAGCAGCTTTGCAGGATGCTGCAAGCTAAGGAAAACTCTGAGGCCATCTGTCCTTAATACTGGACTCAAGGGCTGTTGGGATGCTGAACCTGCAGACATCGTGGTTGAGTGCCCCAAAGCACCTGGGAATCCCATATCAGAGCACACCAGCATTTTGCCTGCCAGCATGTGGGAACTGCTATGCCAGGCAGTTGCGGGGCACATGGTGCAGGGGATACAGGCCAGGCCATGCTCAGGGATGCTCTGTTGGCTTCTCTATCTTGCAGTTGCCAAAGCCCAAAATGCAGCACTGCTCTGCACCCTATGCTACTGCCAAACACACTAAGAAAAGGCAGAAACTAAATGCAGAGTGCATTCAGATCAAAGTGAGATGCTTGGATTACTGAAATCCCCTTTGAATGCAGCAGCAGCAATTGCACAAAACATTCCTGGACCTGCTGTACAAACCTCCTTGGGGGCATTTGTCCTAGACATTGGTCTGTCACAGGTATTAGAAACATCAGACTAAAAAAATGTGATGGAAGGACAGGCACTGATGTGTCATCATCTTCTGCTGTCACAACCAGTGCTTTTATCATCTCCATTACTCTGATGTCCCATTTGACTCAGTCTTTTAAGGTACTTGTCCTTACAACACCCCAGCGAGGGACAGGAAATGCTGCAGATGAGCACAGACCATGTCTGTGCTAATAATAGTAACAAACATTCCCAAAGCTGTCTGGTGCCCTCCAGGCCAGAAACACCTTGTGGGCTGTGGTGGTTTACAGGGTCACTGTTAAATTGGACCACAGTTTAGTAGGTACAGGCTGTGGCATGAACAGTGTGGGGGAGGCCACATGCCTCTTGCCCATCCCCCAGTCCCCTCTGCCCTGCCTCATGCTTGAGACATCCAGGCACGCTGAGACCCTGGAACTGGGGCCTGCAGGCTTCACCCCCAAGTCTGTGGCTTCTGGATATGTGGATGCTGCTTCTGCTCTTGCAGCCTGCAAAAGGTGATGTAAAAGATGATGCTTTTGCTGTTTCCCCAGGCTCAAGGGAAAGGGGACAGCTGCCTCCTTTGGGCTGAAGCCAGCAGAAGCATGGCTGGCCATGTCAGATTAATCCTATCTCAGTGGAGAAGAGAGATGCCACTTCTGGAGACTAGTAGTCTCTGACCCAGGTCAGTTACAAGCAGCATGGGATCAGCAGGTAGCTTAGAGTGGGGTGGGGGTTTAAGGCCCTTGAAAAAACCGTAGTTGTCTTCTCAAGTAAAAAATTGGCAAAAAGCAGCTCCTACTAATGAGAAGTTTTTAACTGGATGATGCTGGATTCAGGGTGATTTGAGGACTAGTGTGAGAGCAAGCGGGCTGCACAAGGAGAAATTCTGCTGGAGAACAGTGCAGCAGGACAATACCAAAGCAACACACTCTGTGTCACTTCCTAGGTTGCCTGGCTCGTGTCACACTCAGGCAGTTCTTAGGACTTGCTTGATTGAATGCTACCTGGCATGAGCCAAGAGTGTGATGGGCGTAATTCAACGGTGGAGGCAAATGTGCTCCAGATCCTAGGCACATGTCCTCATCTCATTTAGGTTTCTTGGGCAGAGGTATATCCAGAGAAGCTAAGTTTCATTTTCCAGTTTTTGATGTAGCTCTCCCATCCACGGATCTCAGATTCATCCAGACACTTCAGGTAACCACTCCAATATTTTTGTGGACCTTGTCTCAAACATGTGGCCCACCATAGTTTGGGAACTCTATGGCAGAACAAGAATCAGTCTGGCTGCTGAACTTGGGCTCCTCATGTGGGTAAGGTGAGGTATAAGACATAAGGTGGGAACTGTGTTCTTCATGCAGCCCCCTCAGGGCAAGGATCTGTCTTTTCTTCATTTGTCTGCAAAGCACATAGCTGTGGCCTTGTGTAAATAATGCATAACATGCACAGTCATATTTTCTACACGTCCCTACCCGCACAGATGGCTTCAATGGGAAAATGTCATTGCTGATCATTAAAAGGCAACAAACTCCTCAACTACCAAAACAAATAAGTGGTATATTGTTGGCTTTTACAGTCAGTAGGATCCTACACAAGGGGATTTTCCCCTCCATGTATGCACCTTCAGCAAATTGATTTGATAAGACCCAGTTCCAGACATCACCTTATTTCAAGTTCAGTTACCTAGGAAACAGCAGGGTACTGCTGGGATGAGCTGCCCGCTCCTGCTTCTGTTGGAGCTATTAGACACATCAGCTCTTCCTTCAGGAAGAGCAGAGTGCTGCTGATGCCAGCTTCCAGCCTTTTTATGCAGATCTGGGCTGTGCATGTGTGCAAAGGGAGGCACACAGTCACCACTGCCCGTGGGAGGGAGACACGCACACTACCCACACCTATGTCTGCATGCTGGGAGTTGTTCTTTTAGCTGTGAGGAGACAGGGAGATGTGGTAGCTACTGGTAGCACTGTGAGCATGGAGGTGACATGGGAACCAGCACTAACTGTGTGTGTGAGCACACAGTCCCACGCAGAATGGCTGCTGTGCATGTGTGTGCTCACACATGTGGGTGCTGCTTCTTGTGAAATGACTCGAGTTATCAGGGCTTCTACAAAATGGTAATTCAGTCTGAGGATCTGAGATAACATGGTCTGTTATGGTTTTTTTACAGAGGACTCATTTGTTGAAGACGAGTTCTCCATCTTTGGGACAACAAAGCCTTGACACTCTCTACTCTGCAGTTTCTGAGAAATGAGGAGCTCTTGAAGAGCAGATCTAGCACATTGCAGTGGTGCTTGACAAAGAGCTGCTGGTAAGGAGCCCAAGAACCACAGTTACTTTTCAAAACACTTGATTTTTACAAGATCACCATAATGTAATCCCCATTCATACCCTGTTCAAAGGTTTCTTCCTAAATTTGCCCTAAACCACGAAAAATACAGATCGTAGTGGCAGCTTGTCTCTCAGGTGTGAGTTGTTCAGCTGCACATGGTCTCAGGACACAGGAGGCTCAGGTGCTGGGCTGAAGGTGGAAAGGTGTAAGCAAACAGCTGGAATGCAGAATCCCATTTCCTTCCTTGCACCAGAGCCCAGGAGCTGCACCATGGGCGTATGAACACATGCATAGTCAACTCATCTACTCTTGTTTAGCACAGGTAAGCTGACTGGAGCTAGTTCCTTTTTAGCAGACAGCCCTGTCAGGGAGGAACACCCTATTCTCCAGTCATCCAGCAATTTTCCAGAGACAGTGGATAGTTCTAATGTTTTCTTTTACAGGAATGTGGAGCCCAATATTCATCTCACAAATGGGAAAATAAAATCTGCTCTGCATATCTCTCTGATTAGTTTGCTCTGTGCCATAATTCATGCAGCCATCTGCAGCTGTCAGCAGCCCTTTACACTGTCTTTCACCACCTACAAATATTGTGGCTGCTCTGGTAGAAAGGAAAAATTCTTGAGGAAGTGGAAAAGATCAGAGGGGCTGCCCTGAAGTGCCATGGCAGGAGATGTGTTGTCTGAGGAACAGTCTATCCTGATGGACTTTGAGGCACTATACCCATCTTGCATTGTTTTCAGGAGAAGATCACCATTTTTCCTTTTTCTATCCTCTGTGGGAACTCAGTGAATAACAGGGATAACAAACTTATCACAGTCAGCACTGTGATTTCAGGTCTGGTCCAGCCGGGCAGAGTGTGGCAAAAATAGAGGAGCAGGAACAATGGAGAGCCCAAAAATAGAACTTTAATGCTGGTGAAATAACAAATGCAGAGACCTCATGGTCCAAGGGGCAACATCCAAAGATCCAGGGGAGTGGCTAACTTAACAATATATAAGGTTACCTGAAGGCAAGGATCCCATCCAGAACGAGGGATAGGGACACGACTTTATATGTCAAAGACCCCAAACCAACCAAGAACCAGAACTAGAGACACGACCTATTTTGGAATGATGCCATTAGCATCCTAATTGCCAAACCCCGCCTCCCATGGTCTCAGGTTTATGGTTTCTGCATAAGCTACCTAGGCTAAGGTATTATCCATCTCAGCTAGCTCAATTTCTACACAAACTCACAAGAATAGGAGGTGCAATCCTTCTGTCCCTCCCCCCATCTCCATAGCCTGCATCTCTGGGGTAAGGAGTAGCAGAGTAACTAGTGTGTGGGCTAGAACAGTGGCCTACCAAAATCCACCTGCAGGGAGCAGGACTGTGTCTGGCATTTCCTCAAAGCCTCTACCTCACCTCCTGACCTGTCTGGCTAGAAACTCAGCTCACCATCAGAGATGACAATGTAGTGAGCATCAAAACTCTTGAACAATGCTATATTGCTCGACCAATTATTACCACTGAGGTCTAACTGTCCAGAAGGAAGAACACAAACATTATGAGTCATGCCCTGTGGAATACTTGTGTTTGATACATACATAGGAGCACACTTTCTGATCCATTGCAGTGTGTTCTCACCAACTGGCTACGAAACACCTGGTTTCTATCAGAAAATATCCTGATAGGCATTTGTCTGGTGCATGCTTGCCATGTCAAAGCCATTAGGGTTTGCAAGAAACTTGTTGACCTATTTAATTTTTGTATATCTGGATAGACAGCTAGATGTGCAGTCAGTTAGAAACTTGAAACTCCAGCTTAGTGAAACCTTTATTTTCATCAACCTGTCAGCACTGTCATTACTGACATTTACTTGGCATTACTCAGTCTCATATAGAGTCCTGTAGCTCACAGAATCATATTATAGAGTCATAGAACGGTTCAGGTTGGAAGGGACCATCCAGTTCCAATGACCCTGCCACGAGCAGGGACACCTTTCACTAGGCCTGGTTGCTCAGAGCCCCATCCAACCTGGCCTTGAACACTTCCAGGGATGGGGCATCTGCAGCTACATCTGTATCTACAGAATATCTCATGACTCTCTTTAATTGTTACATGTAATTATTAAAACAAACTTGGCCCATATCTATAACACACACTGTATATGTTTATGTGTGTATACATACACACATACACACAAAGACCTGTACATATATATATATATACATGTATACACCCATACACATACACTCAGAAGAACCTTTGTATGTGTTTCAAACTTATAAACAACTAATGTATAAAGGATAGGCAGAGATTTTCTTTCATCCACTACCTCCAGGATGCAGTAGGGCATTTTTAACAGCACTGAATGAAACTGAGGGAGTGAGCAACAGCCTATCCAGATCAAAATCTCTGCAATGCATCTTTCATTTCCTGGGGCAATGATTCTTGCAGCTGGGGACCTACTTTTATGAATAGGTGTTCAGAGAAGGGGTTTGGCTGTAGCAGTTCTATCTATGCCTGGGACTTTTTCCTGCAAACTTTTATATATGTCAGACATTTCAGCTGAGTTTTATGTGTTGTTCTAAATAACAGTGTCTCCAGACAGGTTTGCTTATAAGTCACTGATCTTTGATCGTTGTGTACCTGCGTCCTGGAGGATGTTATGTTTGTTTGTACATATTTCTCATTTGAAATACTGTAAATGATAGATAGAGAAGTTTTGGCAACAGCCAATTTTGTGATAATTATCTGAGCTGAAAAATCTTCTGGGGCCTCACAGAGATGGTGGCAGCAGATGCATCTGTGCCTGTGTTTACCTGCTTTCCCAACATCCCCAAAGCTTGACTGCATTTTTTGACAACAATACAAAAGCAGTGTAGAAAGGGAAAGAAACACAGTTAGAGAGAATAAAGCATTTACTTACTTTGAGAACTGACTCAAGATATGGATGGTGCTAAAAAGACAGAAGGCTGACCAAAGGACTATAATGGCTAAGAACACTTTTTTCTCTCCAGATTAATTTTTCATGTTCTGTGCCATTTATGTCATCCTGCACATCCCCTCTGTCAGGACACATATGCAGGTAGCAGAAAAAGGTCCAAAAATGCAGCAGCTCTCTCACCCCACACCCATTGACTTAACTCAGAATAACCAAGACCATAAAGTGGAGATTTCCCCCCTTCACCTCAGCTAGGGTCAGAGTTGGCTCCTTGAGCTACTGGATGTCTCTATGAACCTACAGACAATGGCTCACCACAAGCAGAGTGTCAGGTTCTATCCTTGGTCTGGAACTGCTGGTGTTACCTCTGAAATTGGTCCTGCCACCTCAAGGCTGCCTGACCCTTTCCATGCTAAACTTCTGTTTTAATTTCTTTATAACCTAGCCTGAGCATAATACTGTTTTTGGATGATGACCATATGATGGGCTTAGATCCAGACCTGGTTTCCTCATTTTAAGAACAATGCATTTCAACTGGAGGAGGAGCAGGGCAGGGATTCAGAGGGAGATGTCTGGCTGTCTTCTGAGAGAAGGTTGAAGTTTTCTTGTTTAGCCTAGCAACAAAAAAAAGCTGACAAAACATAGAATTGTCATCTGAAATTTTCCCAAAGAGGGAAAAGGGTTGTTTTAAAAAGTCAGTTTAGTGTGATAGCAAATGGTTTTAAAATGTCTGGGAGTCAGTCTAGACTGGAAATGAGAAGTTCCTTCTGCTATCAGAGTGACGGGGTCCTCGCAGAGGCTTCCACAGGATGCTGTGAAGCCAAAATAACCCAATTAGCTTTGAGGTGAAGCTTGAGCAATTGATGAAAGGGACCCTACAAAGCCACCGCCTGCCAGTGCAGGTCCCTGGATTGCATCATCTAGGACAGCTCTTCCAGGACTGCATTTCTAAGATGGGAACTACAATTTGAACGCAATTATGCGAATACTGAAGTTGGAGATAGCATGTTCAAGATCACTTAATTCACAAGCAAGACTTTACTGCTGCTATCACTTTTCCCTCACAGTGCTGTGGAAATAAGTGTATCATTGCCTTATCTCTGCTCAAGTATTAAAGTCAGAATGTGTTAGAAACATCCAGGAGAAAATTAAATAAGATTCCATTTGGTGTGTTGTAATATGTGCTGAACATTTTATTTTCTGTCAAAGAAATATTGAATAATGGTGTATTTGGACAACACTTTTTTAGAAAATGCAGCATGCCATTGCATAAATGAAACATTTTTGTTAACATATAGATACAGGTTCTGAGTTTAACTCAACTTTTGAAACTTTTGAGTGCTTGGATATTCAATCTTATTATTCTTTTAATTTAGAGAGATATTTGAAGTAATGCTGATGTGGCTGCAAGAATGGTCAATTGAAACACATTTTCATCAGTGGTGCTGTGCCATCAAGATAATAGGAAACTTGTATAGTAGTAGATAATAAAAGCTGACAATAAAAAAAAAGTTTGTATTTAAGTCAAATTACAATTGAAATGTTTTGAGCTGTGTTTTACTTAATCCACTTGCAAGAGTAGGATCAGTAAAAGAATTTCCTTTCTTGTAGGGAACGTTTTCTAGAGAATCTCTTCTCTAAAAGGAGCCAGCAAATTTCAGCACTGATAACTTTCTTATTCCTAAAACCAATTATTTTCAAACATGTCATCTACACCAGCTCTCAGTGAGGATTAACTACATGACAGGCTTGAACTTTTAAAAGCAAGTGAGTTTTAAATTATGAAAGAGCAGGGGGAAAAGGTGAGACTAATTTTTACTGTACAGAAACATGTAAAGTTTTTCAGCGCATCATCATTCATAGTCTTCCCGCCATAATTATAATGAAAATTATTCCCTTTCTCTTCTTTTTTTGACTCCCTAACAAGAAATACTTTGTGATTGGATGATGTAGACTAATTTTTAATGAATCATTTATCATATGAATAGCTTATTGCAAATTAAAATTTTCCGGCTAGCCCAGGAGTATTTTTTTGTTAATTGCCTTGCAAGCATTAAAGAATATTTCTCACTCAAACTGCCTGGACCAACACTACTGAATGCTACATTTGCATTGTCTGACTGTATGGGATCAGCACCAGGAGCTGGGTGTCTTGTCTGGCTCTTTGTGACAGTCAATTCAAAATCCGATTTCAGCAAATATTCATGGACATTACGTGAAAATATTCTTCACTGTACTCCTCCAGAAGTACATTTCTGAATATTTTCAGAGAATGAATCTTGTAATGCTCACATTCCCTAAACCCTCCTAGGTTAAGAGGCATGCTGGTATTGCACTGCAGAGAGGCTTTCATCCTCAGAGCTGGCACAAATTGAACACTGACACTGGAGATTTGTAGGAATATTCCTATAGGTTTCTAACTCCATGTGGGTTTGCACCGAGTGTGAAATGTTTTAGCCCTAAAGCAAATACTTACAGATGTGGGAAGTTGGTCACTATTCAGGATTTGATTTGTTACAGTGACTTCTTCCCCAGCAAAATTTCCACTGATGGGTTCTGTGTTATCAGGACATCCATTTCCCCCCACAGGCCACCAAAATGATAGACCTTCAAAGCTAAAATAATCAAAGGGGTCAATAAATGTCTTCACCCAAGACAGATAGGAAAACATCAGGGTTTCAGTGTGACCCAGGCTGACAGACTTTCTGTTTGTAAGTGGTAATCACCTTTTTAAAATTAGTTTATTTTGGTCTAAACTCTGAGTTGAGACTTCAGCAAACCCCTGGGAAGCCTGTGGAAAGCCAGCAGCGTCCGAACAGTGGCTTAGCTGGTGGCCACGGACAGATAATCCACATTTCTCAGTGGGGTTACACATATATTCTCCTCTGGTTGGAGGTTTTAATGAGGAGACGTTTCCAGGATGAAAAAAGAATAACGAGACTGAGAAAATTTAATCCTGAAAAATGAAAAAGGAAGACTGAAAAGAAGATAATCACAAATTTTAGGATTTCAGCTCCGGTACATGAGATTGTGATCTGTAGGAGAGGCAGTATGTGTCGTGCCTAAGGTTTTTTCCTTTTTCCACAGAGGTGTCCAATCTGACCACTCTGGGCCAGATAATGTTGGACAATTATACAAGCAACACACTGACTTCAGTGCAGCAGCTGGAGCTGCTTCCCCAGGGCTTGAGGGCTCAGACACGGCATCCAAAGGCAGGAACTAAATGCCTATTACCAGGCATAAGGTGAGCAACGGGACCTGATCCTATGCATTAATCCACAGCAACTGTGAGATAAATTACATTACTCTAAATGCCACTGAAGGAAATTTGGCTGACGTCTGCAAACTCATTAAGCTGCTTTAATTGCAGCATTCTAGGAGAAGGTGGTGATTTCAGCAGACTGAAACAGGACGGGGAGCCCTCACTGAGCAAGAAAGGAGAGAGAGCACCAAACACAGCTACTCAGACCAAGAGAAAAAAGGGAAATCATGTCTCTCAGCTGGGAAAACAAACTAGGCACGCTTTCCCTTTCCATAGCACCTCTTCGTAGCCAAATTAATAAACAACAGATTGAGGGCTGAGGGACTAGAAAGACACAGGCAAAAGGAGTAAGCTGGCACACCTTATCCCCCAGCTTCATTCCTCACAGGAAAAGGCATTTTCAGGTAGATATGGCTGAAATAATTTCAGTCAAAAAGGGAGCAAGTGGGAGATAGTTTTTTGTTCATTAAAGACAGTCATAAAACTTTGTTGTTGGTCTTTGTTAAAGAAAATCAGAAACCTCCCACAAAGAGATTTTTCTTTTATTAAAACCATGTTTAGCTTTTTTGTTTGCTTGGTTTTGTAAATGAGGTACTTTGCATTGAAAGTAATATATTTTTTCATGAGAAAATGTAGAAGAAAAAGTTTCTCTTCCTTGAAAAACTGATTTTTAACTGGGTTCAAGCATAGACATGGATTAGTTATTAAAAATAGTCAGAAAGATTTTGATCCTGCCAACAGTCAAGCATGCTGCCAGTAAAAGCATTTGAGCTTTATTCTTAATTTTTATCCTACCAAGAACTCTCCTATCCTCGTAGAGATGGCCTGAATGCCCAAGTTAAGTACATGCTCACCATCCATTTGGTGGTGAGCCCAGGTTTTCAGGGCTGTAGAAGTGAACTGACAGCTCAGAAAACAAAGCCTTTCTTCCCTGATTTATTTTTTAGTTTTTAACTGACAAGTGTACTGATGGCCAGTTTAATATGATTCGACACAGATGGTCATTTCAGTTGGCAATCATCCACCAAAATACTTGTCACCCTTGGCTAGTGACCTACCCTCATTGATAATCCTGTGACATCTTTTCCACATTGTATATGACATGTGCCTGTGAACTTCCTGCAATAACCCCTTCGTGTTTTTAAATCCCAGCCTGCCAAATGCCTGGCTCCAAAATGTCATTTCTCCCTCACAAGTACACACTAGCTGCTGAGGGAGCTCCTTGTGAGGTTCCCTCCATCTTAGCCCTAGGGCGTGGTGGGAAGGGACACGGGAAATACCATGGGAGGACACATCTGCCCTTGGCTTCCATCTGTCTCACCATGCCAGGCCACAGCCTGCAGGGCTGGAACCAGGGGCCTGTCATTCCCTCAGCCTTTCCTTAGATCTGAAATGGATTGATGTTGCATTGCAGCACTGTAGATGAGGGAATGAGGCCTTTTTTAGAACCATATTTTGTAAAGCATCTAGATAATAATTATTCATGACCCATAATAATTCTAGATTCTTATTTTCTCTGCATCCATAATGATTAGAAATCCATAATTTTTTTCCTCTGAGCTGCCTAGTCACTTCGGAGGAGAAATTTTAGCCTTCTGCATGCCCTTGAAGCCTGATCAAGAGTCCTCTGTAATCCGTGGCTGCCCAGTCAAACTCAGGGTTATGTGAGATGCCAAGTGGGATGCCATCAGCTACTACAGAAGTAAGTGGTAAACAAGATATTTGTAACATAAAGTCTTGCATCTCCATGCAGCATTTTCCAGCTCCTGTTTGAAAGACATTTTCCAGTCTGATCTTTCACTGGAATACTTCTACTCAGTTTACATTAGTTTCTGTCAGAGGGCAATTTGTCCAATAAATTGAACAGTCAATAAATGCAGGGGTCATAAATCCTCTCTATCGCTAATTACCTTAAAAATGAGGAGACTGCTATTCTGCCTCCTTTATTTCATTTGATAGTTGTAGCAGCAACAGCTGCTCTGGCTAATAATCCCAGTAGCCTGCCTTCGACTCGGGACCATTGCAGGGCCATAGAGAGGACAAATATGATAATCAGGCATGTGCAGAGTAATTTTTCTCATGAGAAAACATATTAATATGAAGCAGTGAGAAGCCATGGGACTTCCTAACCTGGATGTAACATACTTTTACCTTGGCTGAGGCTGTTCTGCCATTGTGAGGAAATGCCCTGTGGGAGCTGCCGCTGTGTGACTGCTAACACTTGGCAGTCATTCCTCTGTGTGAGCTATGGGGAATCTCCATCACTGTGCAGCCATCTGAACCTTGTTTCTGTGAGGTCCCAAAGGCCTTTGCAAGGTTTGTTTATTATTAGCCTCATTTATCACTCTCATGAGTGATTTTGAATATAAGGGAAGTGGATCCTATTAAAAAATTCATGCGTTATTATCTAGGTCACAAAGTGTGGAGTAACCTATATTTCACCATCCTACTATTAAACAACAAGTACTAATTTCCTTTTCACCAATTAGCTAAGAACAGGCAAACTAAGTTTCCACATGTGGCAGAGATCTAACTGCTGCTAGATTATAAATGTCATATGTGGATCCAGGATATTTTATGAAAAAGATTAGTGAGTTGTTTTCTCACATCATAAATTTCCTTGTTGTTCTGCTAGGAAAGATTTCCAGTTTGTGGTGCTCTCTCTGAACTTTTGACTCTGACAGTGCAGCCCAGAGCAGGTGGATGCAGATGACCTAGAAGTCCTGCCAACATTTCTGCTGTGTGTATGTCTATGTGGGAGGCAGTAGCATTTGGAAAAGGAAGAAGATAGCATTGAAGAGTATTTAGGGAATGAAGCTGTGGGCTCAGCTGTAAACAAAGCCCCTGTGGTTAAAGTTGTGCCTGTTGAGATTTCCCATGTGACAGTACCAAACCCATTTCCATGCTTTGCTATGCATGTCCACCTCCTTGTTGAGCTGAAAAACTGCTTGTTACACAGTGCTATGATATAAATCAAGACAGTGACATCACTCCTGCAAAGTCTGATCAGCCTAAAGGTCCTGTGCTCTCACCTCAGCACACAGGAGGCGATGGGAATGGACACCAGGATCTGGCAATGTGTGATGCTGGCATTGTCACCCCTGCCTACCCCACTGTCCCACTCCCCACCATGCCCACCATGCCCTGTTTTGCAATGGTCACTTCCACTGACTTCCTGGAATATTGAACAGTGGCAGAGCTTTTCAACCCCTTGTGCACTCAGGATTATTTAAAAGAGAATCATTACAAAAACAAATGACATTTAAGAACACACACACACAGAGAAAATCCCATTTTAGATTAAAAAACTGCAGTGGAGTTTGACCTTTACTGTGTCTTCTGCCATGCCTCCTCTCTAGAGGTTTATATGGTGTTCATGGTCATGCTGCTTTATTATTCCCATGGCTCTGTTTCTTCCTTCTAGGCATTAAACAAAGCAAAGCAAAGCACCACAAATTTTACTTAAAACATGTTGACCTACCCATGGAAAACAGTAAGTGCATTCTTAGGTAATTCACAAACAGGAAAATGAGACAAGGTCAATGATCAAGTCATTTATTGTGACTTGACCCATCTTACTGAGCCTATGGTTCACTCCTGAGCTCTCAGGGCCACAACTCTATTGTACACCAGTGTCTGGGATTTGCAGACTGAGCACAGATCAAGGTCCTTTCCTTACAGAACCTTCCAGACTCACCTTGCAGACTGGTAGGCTGATTTTCAGTGGATCAATGAATGAGTTAGGACACCGAGTCTCACTCTGAGCACAAGGATTAGAACTCTCCATTCAAGTTTTTAGGCTACATCAGCAGTACAGAGATATCCAGAAGAGAAATCTTTTGTAGCACAAGCCTTTTTGGGGTAGTGGGGAGAATCCCCCAGCCACAACAGCAGTAGTACATATGGACATTAGCTGTACAGGAGCATGGAGCTCGCCCTAGAGGGTCCCTACCATGGATCAGAAAATAGTCCAGATGTAAATCAACTCTCAGAAACCAGACCAGCCATAAAAATGGACACTCATGTCTCAAAAAAGCAAGAGAGGCAAATAATTCATCTTAACTACCATGAGGTTCCCCGTCTCCTTTTGCAAACAAAACAAAGCACAAAGGGACTAACCCCTGAAAAATTCCAGTGATTTTGTACTGTTCACACAGCTCTGCTGCACTGAAGGGCAGGAGATCTTTCCCAGCCCACACAACCCATGGTTTTTGTCCATCTGCACAAAGGATTTCACCTCTGAGACGCTGCAGCCCTCGCAGGAATACCATGGGCTTCTCTGGCTTATCACCATGGGGCAAAAAATGAGAAACAAACACCAGGCAATGCTGCCTGATGTCTTGTCATAAAGGTACAAGGATAAACAGTGTGGCTTATTTAGGGGGAAAGGGCTGTGGAAGCCTGGCTCTTGCAGATCTTCTCAGGGAGCCAAGGCACATGCATACACACTCAATAAAGAGCTGCTTCTTTTCTCTTCCCAGAAATGCCATTTTCCTCTGGGTGCTTATCAATTACTGGACATACGAAAGATTTGATCCAAGACAATTTACTTCTCATACACAAGTGAATACCTAACTGCCCATCTTCAGTCTGACTGATGAGAGCCCAGGTAACTTGGCAAGCTTCCTCCTCCTGCATCTGAGGGATGGCTGCTATCCATGAGTACTCCTGCCATAGATGTGGATGCCACCAAGACAGATAGCCCTCTGCAGGGGGAAATATCTGTGGGAGACAATCTATATGAGAATGAAATAGTATTTTCCCCAATTTATTCTGCAAGAACAACGCAAACAGGGTATCCCATCGAAATGCTTGTTTGGTTTCCTTTGGTTTCTTTCCTTTGTTTTTACTGATCAAGTGAAGAAAACAACCCCATTTCTCTTTCCCAAAATCTCCGAGGTAAAATTCATTTCAGATCCCCTTCATGAAATTACTGGATAGAAGATTCTCCCTTGGGTCACTCAGCATACTCATTACATTGCTCTCACTCCTCTAAGATAATGAATCACGTATCCCTGGACTTGTCCGCACTTGCAAGTTATCACTGATTAAGGTAAGGTGCAAATATAAAGTGCCATTGCTGTTTCTTAAGAGCATCTCAAGAGTTGAGCAGGAACAATGCACTGATTTCTCAATAACAGCTTACTCACAGGGTGTTAATCAGGAAGAGGCGACTGGAAACAACTCAGCCCTGAGATATGACGTAGCTGAATCAGCCACACTTGCTCAAACCTCTCCCAGAGGGGTTTGGCTGCCCTTGCCAACAGCAGAAGTGTGTTTCAGGAAGTTCTGCTGAAGATCCTATGCTAACTCATGCTGTGCATGTTAAAGTCTGTACCACGGTTTGCCATAGGGAAGCATCATTAAGCCATTAATACTAGTTGGATTATGTGCTTATGGTTAAGAATACTGGCTGGTGTGTGAACCTGTTGAGCAGCCAAACAAATGAAAAGGCATTTGACAAAATGTTCCATATGCAAATAAAAGCCTGGAGCTACATGAGACTTTTTCACAGGAGGCTGGGACAGGTCATGGTATTGCTACTCACCCAAGTTGTTAGGCAACAAAGCTATAAAGAAACATTTAGTGGGTTGCAAAATGCTCTCTTCTCATCTTGCAGTTTTGCAAATTTTATTGAGTGATGCTGCCCTTATTTTTGTATTTGTCCCTTCTCAGTAAAAGTACTTGACATGTCATCTGGGAACATCTATCATTGCATAACCTCATACTCGACAGACAAAGCTGTTCACCTCTTTTTGCCCCCTTTATGCAGCCAAGGGCTACAGGCATTTCTCAGGCATCCTTCAGCAATGTACTTCTGCAGAAAAAAAAAGCCACAAACCTCAGATTTTGGCTTTCCTCTATGTTTTTTATTCTCTTAAGCCTAACCCAAAGCACTTTAAAATAAATAATTGCTATCATCTTAGGGAAAGTTGTGAAGTAATTAGGTCTCTGGTCTCTAATTTATAAGCAGAAGTGGAAAAACACCCTACCCTTGAGAGGATTAAAGTACCTGTGGGTACTATTCATGCTTTCAGATCATCTCTGGCCACTTTGTTCCTTTTAGGCCACTGCAGGTATGTACAGAGATAATTAGAGAGACTTCCTGGTCGATGCTGAGAGGAAAGCAGGTGCTTCCAGAAGGCACTGTCAGGCTGGGTTCCAGAAACATGAAGGCCTGTCCCACACAGACCTGTGTCAGCTGGACATGGGGCTGGGATTGCTCCTGTGCTGGCTCCTGTCCCACGGCACTGGTGACTCTATTCCCATTTGCTATGGGGAGGAATCCAGCAGAGGAGCTGCTGCCAGGGTGAGTGTGTGAGGGTCATTCCCATCCTGCAGCTCACAGGATGCCCCACTGCATCTGTCACCTGGGCTCAGCCAGTCCTGGGGATCTGAACATACAAAAGAGGACACAGAAATGGGGCTTCAGAGGCAGGCTGGCAGAACAGTTTGGGCATGTGAACGACAAGTGCAGGGAGAATGGAAACTTCTTGAGGGCTAATTTGCAACTCTACATGTGAAACTTACTGGAGGTAAGCATCACCTAACATTGCTCCATCAGCTGATCTCAGGGGAGATTCAGGACAGTCCTCTCCACCTGCTGAGGAGCTGTGTCACAACTGGCTTGGAGATACAAGTGGATAAACATTACCTAAGGGAGTCTGGCTAAGCCTGTGAACAAGAACTAGCTTCAGACAATACCACCAGTGCATACAAGCAAGCCTGCCTTTGAGGGAGGACAGGTGTAGGTGATGGGATACAGCACAAAACACACTAAAAATGGCCTATTTCACACTTCTGTACACAACCATTAGTTTTTGTTTTCTTTCAAAAATGACCTTCCTATCAATCCAACCCCTGAGGCAGTTAACACATGAAACTCAAAGATACAGCTAACCCATATCTGTACCAGCCTAAGAACAAAATATTTAATTATCATATTGAAATCTCTAATTCATCCTGGGCTTAAACTCGAAGCCGTCACAGTTCCAGTTGTTAATAACCCTGGGAACTGAGAGGATCTGAAACTTCTGAAAATCGAGTCCAGAAGCACTCAGGATTTCCACCAGTGCCACAAACCCAAGGAAACTTTCTGATGGTTTCATTTGTATTTGGAGTTTCACTGACCTAGCAAATGCTACATGAAATACATTCTGTCTATTTCTCAGGCAGGTTCCACACTACCAAGTGCAATACTCCCAGCAGCAGCAAAGTGGGAAAGTGTATTCTTTTTCTCTAAATTTGTTTTCCAGAATTATATTTCTCATAAAATATGAGACTTGAAACTCCACTTTTATGATCATAAAAGATTTTGTTTCTGCTATCCTCTTTAACAGGTGCATCCAGAGTCTAAGCCCATTTTAGGAATAGATCAGAGAAAAAAAATAAAAAAGCTAAAATGAGTTGCTAAAGCTGCTTTCTGACCTTTAAATACATATTTAAAGCTCTATCTCAGGGCTACAGAGCCCCCAAGGAGTTTCTTTCCTCAGTGCTAAATGCAGAGTTCACAAAGCCCCAGCTCCTCCAAACAAGGTGCTAAGTTCACATGCTAAAGCCAGGTGCTGTTTACACAAAAAAGTGGGGCAAACATCTGCATGCCAGCAAGCATCTTTTCTGTACACTGAATATAAATATCTGGGGTAAACCTTTACCTCTTGACTGTGTTTCCTCCTACACCTTTATCCTCTGAGGCAGCTTATGTAAGTAACCTGAGACAAAAAAGTTTCCTTGCCATGGTGTAAAAATACTAAAGCTTAGTAGTTTGCCTTATAATCTGCACCTTTTTCTGGGTGTCCATCAGCTCTTCAGGACATGGTGCCAAGAGACACTATCCCTATTAGAGGGTTTGACATCTGAAGGACTCATTTATGGTTGGTGAGAGAAATATAGCTCATAAAGCTGCCAAGGAAAGGTGTGCTGCAGAAAAGCCCCAGAAAAGAAGAGCAGCCAGCTGAGGACATGGTGGATCTAAGAGGACTTAGCAGCCCATGTGCAAATGTCCAACACAGCTTCATGTCTTGGAACTTCTTCTCTCACTCTGGTCCCAAAGCAACATACACTGACTTTCCAGTGCCTGAGCAACCTCATGTGTTTGTTAGCAAGACTTTGCCCTAGTGTGTCTTCTGAAAAGCTGGTCAGCAAGCATTTTCATTAATTCAATAGTGGTAGTGATTGATGACCAATTTATATTGTTTATTTAACCAAAAGAACATGTTCTGCAAACAGCAAATATTTCAAAAGAGCAAGTATTTCCTGATGACATTCATTTATCACATCAGAATTTTAGAAAGCTGTGAAAAAAGGCTTGGAGAGACCCACAAGAGAACATGATGTCCAGGTGTGATCCATGTTATTTCTGATGGTGAACATCATCAGGAAATACTTGTTACCAACAAGGTTTTGTTCAGATATGTTTGTTTTAGGGTCTGTAGGTCCTCCTTTAGGTGACTCACCTTATTGTTAAGGTTGAGTTCTCCAGGCACTTTGGCACAAATCACCTTTTTATATTGTTCTAGGCATTTTTTTTCCTAGAGAGCATCTCTGCAGACCTCTTGGTCTTTGCTCCAAAGAAGCTGAAACAAAGAAGTTTATTCAAAAACCTGTACAGGCAGCAGTTTGCATAACACATGTCTGCTGTCATGGTATCTCATTGCCCACTGGGTGCCCAGCTCAGGCCCCACTGTTCTGACATGGTCTGTAGACCACCTACATTCGTACTAAGTGTGAATTTGGTCACTCAGTCAAAGGACTGGTTTGTGACAATGAGTTAAACTAGAAAAACTGAGTGAAGTCAGTGCTCATTACCACATGGACACTCAAACCCAAATGCAGCCTTGGCTGTGTCATAGGATCTTACAGCACCACACACTTCAAGCAGCAGAGAGGAGCATAGCAGCTGTCTGGGAGGTAACCATTCCCTTCAGGTTAAATTTAATTTATGTTGGTTTAATTTAAGACAGTTGGGAACAGTTTTCAAGATAGAATAATAAAAGCCACTCCTAAAGTGAAATAATGGATGGCAATAATACTGACATGTGAAAATAATAACAAAGATGTACTGCCCACTAAAGGTTTGTTTGTTTTTTTTTTTAATGAAATAGAACCAAAAGAAGTTTCTGTGTGGACTGTAACCCAGAGGCCAATGAATTTTAGGCATCTTTGAGAAGTGGGAACGCTGTCCTCAAACTCTCTGCTGGGACAGAGTGGGAATTCTGAAGCCCAGATTATTTTTTACTTTGCCCTTTGACACAGAGAAAATTGAGGCAGGTTGGCAGCTACAAAGCATATGCTTTATTCACTTATTTTGTAGCTGGTGGCATACACCAAGTTCAAGGTTAAAAGGAAAATTGTAGACAGGATGCAGCTGGGAGTCCTCAGGTGGCCATCCTCTCCTGGTGTCTGCTCCAGTGCAGCAGGAGATCACTGTCATACCAACAACCACCCCCCAGTAAAATTATACCCTTTAATAAGGCCTGCTCAAGTTGCCTTCCAGTGATCTTTGTCTGATGGCAACACTGGCACCAGCTGGATTATGCTTGATTAAGCACGAATGTTACACGCTAATTGGCTGATACTCCTTGTGTGCATTTTTAATCAGGTATTACTTCTCCTATATTAAAATTAGTTACATACTCTTTATATGCAACATGTACTCATGGTTCTAGAAGGCATTAAGTGGAAAGAGTGTGAGAACTTGAGTGCTGAATTATATGAATTATAATTTGACAGTAACGTGATGACAAGGTAGAGGAGAAGAGCACAGAAGGATGGCTGAGGTATAGGAAGCCTTTTCCCAGGGAATATGGCATGAAAAATTCACGCCTGGAAGGCTGTGAGGAAAAGAGCACTGGTGAAAGGACCAGGTGAAAGGGGCTGCCATGGCAGCCCTGGAGTAATTTTAAGTAAAATGCTACAAGGAAAAAAGCCTCCTAAAAATTAGAAAACCTTAAGGAGTAGGCCAGTACAAACAATTGCACTGTGCAATATCTGGATAACAAGACCCACCCTAAGCCTCATAAAAATTACATAAGAATAGTCAGTGGGATTTTGAGCATATCCTGCACTCCAAGTACACAGAGTTCCAAACTATCCCATTCATCTGGCACACAGAGCTGATGGGAAGGTCTGAGCTTTTATTTACAAGTTTCATTGTTTGTATGATCTACCATAGGCAAGGAAGATTAAAGAGTAAGGGAACACCTAAATCTAGAAAGAACAAAGAAAAGATCAATAGATGAATGTGAGTAATTGCATCAGGTGCAAAAACGCAATTAGTGACATTATAATTACTGAAATTAAATATCAATTTATGTGAGTATGCACCACAATACTTTTGGCAGCCTCAAACATTGTATGATACCAAATAAAAGTGGGATGACAGCTCCCTAATTTGTAAAGAAGTAGAATCATAGAACCATTAAAGCTCACTTAAAGAATTTTATTCCATAAGATACAAGGACAGGGAAGGTTTCAGTGCAAAGAGGATAAGTGATAATAAATGCCCAGTAAAACCATGCATACATCTGCAGCTATTAAGACACACAGCAGCTTTTCTAAAATACAAATGTAGTACATGAAGTAACAAACCCTGCAGCAGCACCATGGAAAACTTTGGTCTGAAGGAGAGAGTGGGAAGAAGACCATTCCCTTTGGGATAGGACACACCTCGCTTTAGATGCTGCAGGCATACAGGATGCATGCTAATTGTGTCTGTGTCTTCCTCTAGTCCACAGGGAGAAACGGGTGTCACCAGAGACGATCTTTACCATAGAGATATCCATTTAGCATGCCACGTGGTGAGATGAATCCAGGTCATTTTTCTCCCTTACCAATTTTCATGAGAGAACTTTCTGTCTCCTGGAGAATATTTTCTCCTGCATGTCTCTCCAAGGCTGGCCCTTTAAGTGTATGAGAGCTCTGCAGCCTACAAGGCAGCGATTTTTTTCCCTTCAAAACAGCTTCACTTTGCTCTCCCACCTCCCCTTTTTCCTCCTGGTGTTTAGGTCCTTTTTGCTAGCAGGATGGCTTTTTTTTTTCACCCCGTTGCTAGGTTGGTAGCCTAGTTTCCCAAGGAAAGGAAGCTTATGAGATCACACTGTCTGTGCAAGTGCCAGTCAGTCCCTCCTAAATAATTTTTGAGCCTGTGAACTGAGTTTGATCAAACTTGACAGGGGATAGAAGTCTCAAAGATTTGAGCTGCCTACAAGTGCTGTGGAAGTAGGCAGGCGGAGGAGAAAAAATGCGGGGAGTGCATCCACTGCAGAAATATAACTGCATTATTAGACACCAGAGAATCCACATCGAAGGCAGTCATTACCACTGAACTCCATGGGAGATACAATTTCACAGATTCAGCAGCTCACAAGATGACTTGATTAATATGAGCATGAGCAAAATGTTCTTCTCCCCTTCTTCTAGAGCGCAAGGCTTCCAGTTGCAGAGCAGCAGGGGAGAGCTCAGAAATGACAGGCTGGTAAAGTGAATTTAGAGCTAATTGCTGCTCCTTCTCATGACAGTACTCGTGTGGAACTCGACTTCCCTGTGACTCCGGTGTCCCCATTTGCATGATCTGGTTCACACAAAGGACGAAATTGCACGGACTAAAGTGAGCAGAGCAAGTCTTAAATTGCCGTGGGCTGGCACAGCCCTGCTGACGAGGGTGAGGCTGCCTTGTAATGGGCCGTCGTTTCTGAGGGCAGCTCCATGATGAAGCATCCAGCTCGTCGCATCTGTCCTGCTGGCGCTGCTCGGTGTTGCAGTTCTTAAGGGTGCTTCATTTACCATGAGTGTGAGCTGGAACATAAGCTGAGGACCAGCAAAAGCTGTGTCTGGTGTGTAGGCTGGCTCTCGTTTGTTCCTGCTGCTGCTTTTCCTAGAAGTCAGCCACCCCAGGCCTGCCTGACTACTGAGCCTGAACAAAATCCTCGCAGATCCTTGTTAACACTTGCTAGGGAGAAAAACAAGCTATTTGCACAGGTGGGATTCAAAAAGAAGTGGAAATCACTCATCTTACAGAAAAAAAGAGAAAAACTGCGAACTAACCACAGCTGACATTAAAATGAAGGCTGGGGAGTTGTGCAACTTTTTGTGTTCAGTGAAATATTGATGTTTTCTTCTTCTCCTAAGCCTTCTAAGTATTGATGTGCCAGATATCTGATTTAGGTGGAGAGAGTGCAAATCACCAACACCTAAAAAAAATGGAGGGAAGGTAATTAAAAGAACTTTCGACACACAACAAAAGGGGGCTTGTGAGCAGTGAGTGACATGACTAAAAATGGACTGGGATTTGCAAGAAGGACAGGTATTGCAACCTGCCCTCAACAGTCAAGCTGAGGGCATGGGCTGAAATTCACAGCCTGGAATGCCTGCAGCAGAGCATCTGCATGAGGATGGGCTGCTACAGCCTTCTTTAAAATGAGTTTTCTTCAGAGAGGGACATGAACCACAGCTCTCCTGCACCCAGGGCTGAATGTTTTCTGTTACATAACAGGTCTGTGAAGCAACAGGGGAGCATCCTTTACCTATTATTTGCTGTTGTCATTTCAATCCAGGCGTTTTTCTTCTGATGAAAGCTAAAAGATAAAATAAAATTTTTCTAATTAATAAAGCCGATATCCTGGTGTAGCATTTTTCACAACTCTCAAAGATCTGAAAGTGCTACTCCCACTTAATGGACTCTAGGAGTAAGGGTGAAGGAGATCAAGTGAAATGTCTTGGCAACAGAAAAAAATCCAAGCCTTGCATCATGGGTCTAGTAAAAGGGACAAGGGCACCTATTAAGCCTCAATAAAAAGGAAAGCTTAGGACAATTTTCTGACATATTGGATCCTTCAATGAGGCGTTGCGAAACTAATGTGAGCAATGTTCCATGCTAACAAAATATGTTCTGGATTTTTCATCTGACAACATAATTTAAGGATTTCTTAGAATATGGGAAACAAAATGAGGCAGTGCCCTTACAGGAATCATTCTTTTGCAAAAGGCAGCTTGTGCCAGAGGACTGGAAAATTGAAAGTGCCCCAGGGGAGCACAGGAATGGATCAGACCACTTACACTACCCAGTCAAAATAAAATGCATTAAAAGAAGCATTGGTGACAAAAGAACCGAACTGACAATTTACTGCAAAAGTTCTACTTAAGGTACTACTATTGTCAGAAGTACTACTATTAGAAGTCCTGACAAAGACAGACTATACTGGACCCATGATTTGACTCTTGAAGAGGTGCATTTGGCAAAATTAGACAATATACATAGCTGTATATGGAGGAAACTTGCTGACAGTGTCTGCAGCAAAATAGGTGGTTTAAGGCAGGATAAATCTGATTCAAACAACGCCTATTACTATCAGTGGTTGTTTCTTTCTTATGGTTACTAGTGATTCTTTGGCTGGTTACTTGGTTTTTTACTTTGGTTGACTGAGGTTTTGAGGGCTTTGTTTGCTGACTTGGGGAGCATCAATTTGAGTATCCAGTACTTTCCAAAATGTTAAAGAAATTTGTGGTATTAAAGTATTATTAAAGGATACACTGCCCATCCACTATTGAGGCTGTTTCCTGGCAAAAAAAATAGAGGTGCCCAGCAGCTTTGATCTTTGATGCTTGAGAGATCTAGTAAGTTTTTGACAGTCCTCAATAAATTGATATCATGGGCAAGAAACCTGGTGATGCAAAGCACAATGCACACACAAAGCTCTTTGTATTTCAATGGCATGAACTTGATGTTCGTACTAGGATAACATTCCTGTCTGAGGTAAAACTGAGCATTCAAAATCCTTACCTAGGCCGAATGCACATTGACTTCATGGGATACATTTTCCCAGAGAATGGCTGTGTAAAGAAGGCCAGGACTAGTTGTTTGTCCCCTGCAGCGAAGTTGTTTCTCTGAAGAGACTTCCAGCACCTGTGAGCAGGGATTTATTACTGCCGGTGAATACCAGCACTCAGGTGTTGGTCAGTCTCACCTTGACCTTCAGAAGGCTGTTTCCATCTTTTCTTCATACCAGCTTTGGAGATAAGCAAACAAAGAAACAAAATAAAGCAAACAATACAGCCTAAAAAGCTAAGGCACAAGCCACAGGCTGGGTTTCTGAGAGTTTGATCCATTTAAACCTATTTCTTCAGTACCTTGTGAAAGGCAAAGTCTGTGCCAGCACAGTCTGCCCATTTGTTGGCAAACCGATAGTTCAGGAGTATGGGGCTTTGAGCAAAATCTTCAAACACAGACCCATCATGGGGATTTGAGGGTAAAGGAACAGCCAGTAACTCACCAGTAATAACGCTGTTGTCACTCTCCCACATCATCTCCAGTTTCTCTTCTCACTGGTGGAACTGGGCAGCAGAAGGTCCTCAGCCCAAAGCAAATGAAAGCCCCTCCCTGCACTACCATTGCAATGGGCCCTGGGTTGAAAATGTCCCTCAAGAGAGGCACCAGCCAGCTGGAAGCACATTTGCCAACAGTGCAATTGATCTTCAGCTGCCTTTAGCCTAAAGAAACTCTTTCAGACATCTAAAATTGCATCTGATTTCATAACAGACTCCTCTGCAATCCCCACCACTTTGCCTGCTCTCAACCCTGCCCAAAAAAACCCCAAAACCTAAACCAAAAAAAAACCCACCCAAACCCACTCGTGGTGAAGAATGAAGCGGCTCAGAAGAATAAGCTGGTTTGACACCTCCTCCTGCAAGTCCTGCCAGCCAACTCCTGCAACAGCCTTGCTCTGCAGCACCCTGTAAGCAGGATCTGCAACTAAGGCAGGGGAGAGGGAAAAAGTGGAGGAGGGAGGGGGGAAGGCACAGAGGCTGCTCACATAGAAAGCCAGGGCTATTCCTGCTGCCCACCCTGGAGACACCACCTCTGCATCAGGCAGGAGTATCAGAGGGAGAATCTGGCTTTCTGGATTTAACAAGCTCACTTTTCCTTTAATTGGGGCCCTCAGGCACTACTGTAGTCCACCTAATGGCACTAATCATTAATGAATCAGCTTGATGAATAGAAAGGCTGAACTGTTCTCTCTCTCTCTCCTTATGTTGTTGGTCCTTCACAGAACTTACTGGGTTTCACTGGGCAGGACAGCAACTGCACAGAATTTAAAAGGACACTGGAGAGAAAGAGGGCTGGAAGAGCCACTGATCCATTCGCTCCTAGACTGTGCAAATGAGCCAAGAACCGACAGTAACTAGCTGCTTCCTCTGAGATGCAGATATAGCCACCAGAAAGTCCTGTCAGAGATGGATACTGCACCTTACTTTCATACCATGCCTCCCTGCTCCCTCCATAAGCACCAACCAGTTTGCTCCCACTATGACTCATCCCACTACGATAGATTTTTCGTCAGTTTTGTGTGTCCTGGCTCAAGCTTTTCCTCCCAGCACAGGCCCACTCCATCTCCCTGTTACAGCCTTTGAACAGATGGGGAAAGGCCTATTTTTTTTTTTTCTTAAAGCAAAAATAATCGACCGCCACCACCTCAGCCCAGTGCTGGCAGGGTCTCATCTTGTCGAGACAAGGTGCAACCCTCCCTGCAGGGCTCGGCCAGGCTGCTAAAAGGGGGAGGGAGGCAGCAGAAGAGCAGCCGCAGGCCAAGCACGGGTGCATCCAGCGCTGCCGGGGAAGAAGGAGCCAGCGCTCTGCGGCCCTCCGGGGACTGCGGGGCTGCGGTTGCTCAGTCGGAGCTGGGGATAAGAATTAGGGCAGGCAGAGCCGCAATGGCTGCAACCCTTCCTGATTATCCAGCCAGCTAGAAATGCACTGGCTTGTCTTTTGTTTCAGCTGCTGGTTTTTTCCCTGTTGATCTGCATTTATGCTTTTTCCTTTTTTCCCTTTATGCGTGCATGTGTGTGCATTTTCTTTTAAGCAGGGGATAATTTTGCTGGGGTCACTGTCAAGGTTTAAATGCTTTTCTCTTGCGTTTTTCCCCTCTCTATTTCACCAACTCAGGTTTGCCCGGGAGTTAAGAAGGGATGTTACAGGCTTGAACCTCTTCCAGCTCTTGCTACGGCAGCCGCTGCCTGGGGCAGTGGAACCAGCCTGGCAAGAGACAGCCCAGCCTTTCCCGCAGCCTTTACAAACCCTACAGGTGCAAGGCGGCAGGAGGCAAGCCCAGTACACTCAGTCCCTTTCTGGGACTTGGCGGAGGGCTCGTGTTTCCTTGGCCACACAACATGGCAAGGCAGAGCAGCCATCCATCCCTGTGGTCGAGAAAATTGAATACGTAAAATCGACCATTGCACTCAGGCTTCAGAAATGGCCCTTGAAAGGGGCAGAAAAGGGAACAACCCATGTCTTGAGGACTGAGGGGCTCTGATAAAATAAACGGGCGGAAGGGAAGGGGTTGCTCGTGCTCCCCGAAGAAAACATGGAGCTGCCGTCGGGAAGGGCTTCCCTTGCCAGTTTGTCCAGGGGGAGCTGAGCCGGAGGGACCGGGGTTTGCTGCCGTCCCTGCCGGCTGTGCGTGAAATCCCGGGGTGCAGCGCAGGATAGTGCATTCCGGTTAGCCCGGCAGACCCGTGGCCGGCCTGTGCCCGGGCATGAGCCCCCGACAATTATCATCCCCAAACGGGAGAGCCCAGGGGGAGGAAAGGGACCCGGGAACGACCACCGGGCACTCTCCACACCCGCTCGGCTGTTTTTCACTGGTTTACCACCGTTTATTATTCTCCTCAACGGAGGGCTAACTGGGGGATGTGCTAATTACGGAGAGATTATTCATTAGTAATTGAACTTCACACGAAGATAACTCGGGTCCACTAATGAGCTGGAAATCGCCCCCTTATTAGGGCGTTTCAGCTTTCTTCTGGGGGGTGAGGGAAAGCTGGGTAGGCTCCTTTCCATCGTCCTCTGACGGACGGGCACCGTCCAGCAACCGGGAATGCGGGGGCCGCGGCGGGGGATGCCGGCAGCGGGCGGGACCGGAGCCCAGGCACCCCGGGGCAGAGCGGGGCGCTTTGCCGGCCGCCGGCCGGGCATCCCCGGGGCCCATCTGGGGCAGGCAGCAGGCTGCGGAGCCCCTCGCACCCCAGCCAGGGCTCCCTCTCCCCTCTCTCCTCGGCGTCTGGTATTTCGTGCTACAGGAAACCGTAATAGCAGCGTCTGACCTCATGAATACAGAGATGTGCACAGAAAAATCAATTTAGGTCTAGATCCTCTGTGGGGAGGGAAAATAACCCAAACCATTTAAACAAAGCTCTGCTCTCCAGGGTTTTCCTTTTTCTTTAGTGGTGGTGGGGATTGAGTCTAGAGGGAGGCCAAAGTAAAACGAAATTCAAGCAGACCTGTGTCTGCCGGAGCGAGGCTGAGCTCTGCAAAGCACCCCCCAACACACGCATAATGTATTTTATCATTAAAAAATCAACATTGCTTCCAGTGGTAAAGGCGCCTGGCTCCAGTTCCTGAGCACATTCGTTGCTGGGATTCAATCCGTTTGGGAAATGCAGATTGGCTTGCGACCCACTGTTTGATTTATGAACTGTTACATTTGCTATTGCTTACACATTACATTGCGGACCTTGGGAAAGGAGGGAGCAGGGAAGAGGGGCGAAGGAGAGACTCTGCCACCCTACACAGTGGCAAAGGAGAGCTATCGCACAGGCAACGACTCCCCAGCGGAATAAATCACCTCGCACCAATTCCTGGTCCCTACCTGCCCATCACCCGCTCACCCACCCACCCATCCCCGATCGCCAGCTGGGCTCTCCTCTTATAAGTAAAAAGGACGTATTTACTCTTTGATGCGTATTTCTTTATAAAGGCATCAGGCGTCTATAAATAGCCGAGGTTAGAGCAGCTTCTGCTGCGGAATCAATACCCCGTCCCCCCTTCCCCTCGCTCCTTCGGCTGAGCTGTCTTATTAATTATGAAAGGGCTCCTCTGCGCCCCGGCTCCGGCTCCGCAGCCTCCTCCTTAATGGTGGTTGCTGCCTTCCCTCCGCCGGGGCTCGGCAGCGCTCCGCGCCCGCGGGAGAACCGCGCCGCCCGCCCCCGCCGCTGCCGGGGCTCCCTGCGCCAGCCCCGGGCGGCCGGCAAGCGGGGGAGCTGCGGTTCGCGGCTTCGGGAGGAGGAGGAGGAGGAGGGCGGGAGGATTTACAGCATATTTTGAAGGAGGAGAAAAAAAAGGAAGAGAAAAAAAAGAAAGAAAAAGAAGAGAGAGAGAGAAAGGCTTCGATTAAGCGATTCAGGCGCCCTGTCCTTGTTTGAACTGAAATTGCCGTGCTCGTCAAGGGATGGGTTCAAGATTTAGACTTCCTTGCCTTAAATGCCCTGTCCTTTTCAAGATGCTCTAGACATTTTTTATAAAAAGGACGACACCCTCATTTCAAACAATAATTTTTATTTTATACTTCTGTCTATACTTTGTAGCAAATCTTTTTTTGTTATTTTTTGCTGAATTGACTTTATAATAAACTTTTGTTTAAATTACATTTTTCTTCTCTTTTAAAATCAAAGCTCTTTTTTTTCAAAATCATTTTGCTGTTATTTTTTTTTCCTTTAGGTTTACATTTAAGCCCCCTTTTTGTGATCTCTACGGTTGGATATTCAGATATTTTACTGTTATGTGTAACATCTAAAACAAAGAGGAGGAAAAAATTAAAGGCAGTGAATTCGGAAAGATGCCTTCGAACAGCAAGTAAAGGTAAACTCTCAGAGATGTTAGCAGCATTCCCTCAATCCTCCGGGCATTTAGATACGTCTCTCTCTTGCTCCTTCCTTCCTTCCTTCCTTAGCTGTTCGTTTCCCTCTCTTTCTCTCCCTCTCTCGCTCTCTTTTCCCCTTGAGGAAAAATGTTCTTTTTTATTTATTTTTAATTTTTTTTCCCAGTGGAATGACCAAAAAAAAAAAAAAACAAACAACCAAGCGACTGTGGAGGAAAGATGAGAGATTGTGAATTATTCACCATATGCTTCACACGTGGACATCTACCTTGGATTTCTCGCCAGTGCCTTTTCCTGTCTGCGGTTTTTGTTCTCGCCTTGCACACTGCCACATTTTAGTGGAGCCCGTGGCTCGCCGGGAGGTACCCGGCAGGTTACAGCCTTAGCAGTAGGTGGCCCAGAGCCGTTCCTGAGATTGCGTTTGCACAACGAGGGCTCGAGTTTGTTTCTTTATATATATATTTTTTTTCTATTTTTGATTCGAAGCGATAGTAAAGCTGAGGTCCGATTTGGGCTGCGCGCCGCTGCCTGTTTGGTAAGATTTGGCAAATAAAACACAAAAAAAAAAAAAAAAAAGAAGAAGAAAAAAAAAAAAGAAAAAAAAAAAAGGGAGAACGCTTCCACAGTCCTACATGGGTGTTTCACCATCATCAGCCACCACCACCACCATCATCATCATAATCAACCACAGAAAAGCACAACGTCCCCAAAGCAACGGATGGACACTTCCTCTATAGATCCAGCACATGGAGAGGGTGTGGGTGTGAGTGTGCTCGCCCTCCTAGAAAGGCAGCCAGGTCACTAGGGCGGCCCACAGAGCCGCCAGGAGCAGGGGCAAGGCCGGCGAGAGGAGGGACGGTGCCGCGCCGCTGCCGCCTCCGCACAGTTCAAATAAGCTGCCTTGGAAATCGAGGTTTTTGGATTCCCGTCTCAATTTCTCCCAGAGGTCTGTCGCTCCTTCCTGGCAATCGGTGAGCGCTGTGAGGGTGCAGGCGTGGAAATCATCCCAGTACCTGCAGGAGGGCAGAGCAGCCGGCGTCAAAACAGGAACGCGCCCACCTTCCCGGGGAGGGGGCCCGCCCCTCGGGTCCGCCGCCCCCTCCTCCCGCCACCGGGGCCGAGCCGAGCCGGGCATGCCTAAAAGGGGGGCTGGGCCGTCTGGGAGGAGCCGCCGGCGGAGGTTTCGGGCATCCCCTCCCCATCCCCAACCCCGCCTTCGGCACCAGCCTGGTCAGGGTGCTGCAAAAATCGCTCTGCTGGGTCTCTGGCGTAGGGGTCTTTGCCCGACTGGAGGAGGGAACGTGCCCCCCTCGACTATCAGGTGTCAGCCCAGGAGCCCGCGGGCTCGTTCAGAGGGTTTCTCGTCCTCGGTGGGAGCGGGCAGACGGGAATGGGAAAGGTAGCCTTTCGGGTGCCGTGTGTGGAATCGTTTCCTCTAGGAGGGGATTCCCCGGGGCGGGAAAAGGCCCTCGCTGGAGGAAAGGGTCAAGGAGGAAGAGCAGGAGAAGCAGGAAGAGTAGGAGAAGGAAGAAGGAGCATCTTCCGCTTCTGGGCGCCTAGCGCCGACCCGCAGCAGGGCAGCGAGTCCATGGCCAGGGCTCTATAGGCAGGGGAGAGACTCGCTTTCCTATGATAATTTCCAGCTATTCGCACAAGTTTGGGGTTTTTTTTCAATTCCTTTCTTCACGGAGACTGGATCGGCGTTTGTCGCCGGCGCAGGCACCCGTCGTCCCATTGACCACATAGGGAGGGTACTGGAGGATCTTTCCTCTCCATGTCTGGGTTATCGGAAATCACCCCAAATCTGCCCTCTGTGCTCTATTTCCCCCACGCCTCAAGGCAGACTGGGGTCTTGATTTTCTTTCTTTTCCTTTTCTCTTTTTTTTTTTTCCCCCAAAGTGGTCCTACTGCCTCTAATTTATGAGCACTCTAAGCTGGTTGTAGACTCCCAATGTTTGCTACATTTGTAATAAATAATGAGATGCTGAGAAGCCAGAGTCTGAGAGTGTGCCTCTCCTGCAGTATTTCTGCTGTAATTGCATCTCCCAAAGGAAAATTAAATCTTTCACCATCTTCTTTCAATACACATCCCGGCACAGGGCAAAGGCAAACGGATGGTAAGAGGTGGTTGGGAAAAGGGTCTTTCTTGGAAAAGAGTTACATTTTAGAGATCAGGACCACATCTGGTCTGGCAGTCGAGGGCTAAATATATCATATCAGGACGCTGCTGCCCCTGGACATTTATTTCTGTTGCAGGACACAAAGTAAACCGCAGCCCTGCATTTACAGCGAGGTGCCAGCGTTTTTGGGTGTTTGACTCAGAAATCTCTAGGTAGGAAGAGAGGAGTGTTACAGAATCTCTTCACACTTTCTCCTTTCCTTTCCTTTCCTTTCCTTTCCTTTCCTTTCCTTT